>BLSH010211857.1:218751-229011 GCA_018402905.1 Glandirana rugosa | reverse complement strand
TAATAAGCATTGGAGAGGGGGGATTTCATCAGCCTTAGTCAAAGAGAATCCTTTTGGATCTTTGAGACTCAGGTTCTTTCTCCTGAAGGGCTGAATGTCGACTTTGACCTTAACTGTTTTATATCAGATAGGTGACAGGTTCCCTTAGTATAATATTTTGATAGGTGACAGGTCCTTTTGTATATATATATATATTTGTGATACTTTAAAACTTGCATGGATTTTTTATTATTGTTATTAATTATACTTTGCTGTTACAGTTGGGTAGTTAAATTTGTGACGTACAGCAGTGGGTGGCATCTTGTAATGTTTTAATATCGTTCTTTTAATATATTATTGATTTGTTATTCATTTTTTATAGTTCTTGATGTTGTAGGTTTTTGCTTTTATGTTCATTATTTGATTATGCAGGATGTTTTGATCTGGGTTTCTGGTTCCCTGTCTTCCTGCTTGACGTCCTTGCTATGAAGCAACAGTGTCTTTTGTTGCTAGAATCCACACTTTTTATATAAGGCGTTGGTGACTCATGGACTCACTGACGAAGTCCTATTGGATGTAACGTGTATGGGATGTGGAAGTCATCCTATGACTTCACCCGCTGCTGTCCTGTATCTGCACTGAGCAGCAGATTTGTATGCTACGAGCCTGTACTTTACTGATTAAATGTGAGAGCCAGGTAAGAGTTTGCTTGTCATTACCATAATAAAACCATCTCCTGTATCATTGTCCGCACGCAGTCTCTGACTATCTCCTGTATCATTGTGTGCACACAGTCTCTGACCATTTCCTGTATCATTGTCTGCATACAGCCTCTGACCATCTCCTGTATCATTGTCTGCACACAGTCTCTGACCATCTCCTGTATCATGTCTGCACAGTCTCTGACCATCTCTTGTATCATGTCTGCAGTCTCTGACCTTCTCTTGTATCATGTCTGCAGTCTCTGACCATCTTCTGTATCATGTATGCAGTCTCTGATCATCTCTTCTATTATGTATGCAGTCTCTGATCATCTCCTGTATCATGTCTGCAGTCTCTGATCATCTCCTGTATCATGTATGCAGTCTCTGACCATGTCTTGTATCATGTCTGCAATCTCTGACCATTTCTTGTATCATGTCTGCAATCTCTAACCATTTCCTATATCATGTCTGCAGTCTCTGTCCATCTCTTGTATCATGTCTGCAGTCTCTGATTATCTCCTGTATTATGTATGCAGTCTCTGATCATCTCCTGTATCATGTATGCAGTCTCTGACCATCTCTTGTATCATGTCTGCAGTCTCTGATCATCTCCTGTATCATGTATGCAGTCTATTACCATCTCTTGTATCATGTCTGCAGCCTCTGATCATCTCCTGTATCATGTATGCAGTCTCTTACCATATCTTGTATCATGTATGCAGTCTCAGATCATCTCCTGTATCATGTATGCAGTCTCTGACCATCTCTTGTATCATGTCTGCGGTCTTTGATCATCTCCTATATCATATATGCAGTCTCTGACCAACTTGTGTATAATATATGCAGTCTCTTACCATCTCCTGTATTATGTATGCAGTCTCTGATCATCTCCTGTATCATGTATGCAGTCTCTGATCATCTCCTGTATTTTGTATGCAGTCTCAGATCATCTCCTGTATCATGCATGCAGTCTCTTACCATCTCCTGTATTATGTATGCAGTCTCTTACCATCTCCTGTATTATGTATGCAGTCTCTGATCATCTCCTGTATAATGTGCGCAGTCTCTGATCATCTCCTGTATCATGTATGCAGTCTCTTACCATCTCCTGTATTATGTATGCAGTCTCTGATCATCTCCTGTATCATGTCTGCAGTCTCTGATCATCTCCAGTATCATGTATGCAGTCTCTGACCATCTCTTGTATCATGTCTGCAGTCTATGATCATCTCCAGTATCATGTATGCAGTCTCTGACCATCTCTTGTATCATGCCTGCAGTCTCTGACCATCTCTTGTATCATGTCTGCAGTCTCTGGGGGGAAGCCTACAGAAGAGACTAAGATGGGGGTCATGGGAGGAGTCAGATGTCTGGACTGTGGAAAGGATAGTATAGGATGAAACCAGAGCCATCTGACTGAGCCCTGCACAGTGCACCTGAGAGGAGGTCAATGACAGCACTGCAAGAACAGTCTGAGGGGGGTTAGTGATGTAAGAGGGGGGTGAAAACAGTCAGGTAAAGGGGGCACTGATATAAAGGTTTCCCTTTATATCAGTAACCCCCCCCCCCTTACCTTAGTGAATTCACTGTGGAAGGTGTTCCAGAGTGCCCCCCACATTAGAGTTCCCATTTTAAATGCAAGTTGGAACTCTGTGGACAGTGATTTAAAGGGGAACTCTGATGTAAAGGGGAAATGCAGTGGACTCTGATATAAGGTGATCTCTGGTCACCAGAGCCCCCTCTTACATCACAGTTCCCCTTTCCACCAAAGCCTGCAGTATTCCCCCTTACTTCATTATCCGCAGCATTCCTCTTGCACTGTAAGGGGGAATTCTGCAGACTCTGATGTGAGGGGGAACTCTGTGCTGGTTGGGTTATATTAAACTAACTTTCATACAAATGGAGAAATATGTTTTTGACTTTTTTTTATCATTTTAAAACATTGCTAGTAGCAGCTGCACAAATATATCCTAATATATGCAATTTATACTGTTAATTTTTATAGCTTGAACTCTTTTTCTCATTATGGGTGTGAGTGGGGCCTCATGTCTAGGTTTTGCCTAAGGCCTCACAAAGCCTAGAGCCACCTCTGCTATTGGACGCTTTGTTCCTTATATGTTACGCTGCACTGTTTGTTTATTAATTTTTTTGGAGGTGATTTGGAATTAACCCTCTGGTGTTCAGCTGGGGACCCTATTTCTATTAGTGTGTTTATATACTCTGTTTCTATACTCATTCGAGAAAAAGTCCGGGTTTGGGGTTCGGGTATTTTTTCACGCCTTTTGAATAGCTGCAGGGCAGCCAATCAATGAGCGTTTCACTTGTTTGCCCTTAGAAGCCATCACAGCCATGCCTACTAATGGCATGGCTGTGATTGGCCAGTGCATCATGTGACCCAGCATCGATATAAGCTGGAATCAAGTAGCACTGCATGTCACATCATCTCATGCTAGTGTAGGTAGGGAGAGGATGCTGCCGCTGGTGTGAGGGACAGATTAGCGTTATAAAATCATCTCATACTGGTATAGGGAGAGGTTCCTGCTGTTGGTATGAGGGATAGATTAGCATTATAAAATCATCTCATACTAGTTGTTATAGTGAGAGGTTCCTGCTGCTGGTGTGAGGGATAGATTAGCGTTATAAAATCATCTCATACTAGTATAGGGAGAGGTTCCTGCTGCTGGTGTGAGGGATAGATTAGCGTTATAAAGTCATCTAATACTGGTGTAGGGAAAGATTCCTGCTGCTGGTGTGAGGGACAGATTAGCGTTATAAAATCATCTCATACTGGTGTAGGGAGAGGTTCCTGCTGCTGGTGTGAGGGACAGATTAGCATTATAAAGTCATCTAATACTGGTGTAGGGAAAGATTCCTGCTGCTGGTGTGAGGGACAGATTAGCGTTATAAAATCATCTCATACTGGTGTAGGGAGAGGTTCCTGCTGCTGGTGTGAGGGACAGATTAGTGTTATAAAAAATAATATAAATTTGTGCTAAATAGTACATTTGCGTCCAGAATGAGGAGAGCGTCAAATAAGGGATGTGGTCATGGTGCTGCTGGTGCTTTTGGTGTTGGTGGTGTTGGTGAAGCTCCTATTGCAAGGAGAGGACGTGGTCGATCTGTGCCAGCTACACGCACAAGCGAAACACCTTCCTCGGGTGTGAGTAGCCGACAGAACCTTCAACGTTATATGGTAGGCCCGAATGCCGCTCAATGAATGGTGAGGCCAAAACAAGTACAGTAGATTGGGTGGTAGACAATGCCTCCAGTTCCTTCACATATGGCTCCCACCCGGTCCCTTGATGAAAGCTCAGAGTTGGCACCTGAACCCCATGGCCATCTGTCTTTCACCTCAGCCCCTTGTAAATCAGCCAAGCAGTCTGAGCCCCAGGTCATGCAGCAGTCTCTTATGCTTTTTGATGACTCTGCTGATGTGCATTCCGGGGGCCATCCACATAGCCTTGCCCCAGAAGTGGAAGACATTGAGTGCACCGATGCCCAAGCACTTCTGTTTCAGGATGAGGACATGGAAACACCATCGCAGCACGTTTCTGATGATGACGAAACTGCTGCGGCTTTCTACAGTGTGCAGACTGACAAGGAGGGCAGTCGTGAAGAGTGGGTGGAAGATGATGTGGAGGATGATGAGGTCCTAGACCCCACATGGAATGAAGGTCATGCGAGTGACGTGTGCAGTTTGGAGGAACAGGTGGTGGTCGCACAGAGGCACCAGCACAGCAAAAGAGGAAGCAGGTTGCAAAAGCGGAACGACCGTCCCCCAGGACAATACGCCTGCTACTACCCACCGCACCCAGGGACCTAGCACACCAAAGGCAGCTTAAAGGAATTCCCTGGCGTGGCAGTTCTTCAGACAATGTGCTGACGACAAGACATGAGTGGTTTGCACGCTGTGCAATCAGAGCCTGAAGCGAGGCATAAATGTTCTAAACCTGAGCACAACCTGCATGACCAGACATCTACATGCAAAGCACGAGCTGCAGTGGAATAAGCACCTCAAAATCCAAGAAAGGTCTTGGGCTCCTCCTACTTTCTCTTCTGCTGCTGCCTCGCCCCCTGCCTCCACCTCTACAGTGCCAGTGTCACCTGCCACCCAGCAAACAGATGATGTGACAGCAATGCCACCATGTCTGCCACTGTCCCCAAGCATTTCCACATGGTCCCATGGAAGCTTACAGCTGTCCATCTCCCAAACACTGGAGAGAAAGAGGAAGTACCCCCCTACCCACCCGCGATCCCTGGCTGTCACGGTCCTGGCGGTGGAGTCTGTCGTGCAGACAGAAGAATGGTCGTGCAGGCTGGGTCGGCAACTGGCAGGTCAGAGAGGCACAAAAGGGGCAGGCTGAAGAGTAGTCAAAGTCCAAGCTGGATTCGTTCATGGGCTGGCGGCAAAGGTACAGAGGGGTCAGACAAGCAGATGGTCGTGGATAGCTGGGGTCGGTGCAGGCGGATAGGTAGCAGGTCGGGACAAGCCGGGTCGGTACACAGGAACAGGAACAACACAGGAAGCAGGTTTTCAGGCAGGAGAGCTGAAACTCACAGGTACTCAGACACTGTAGAACGGACAGCACCTGCTGACAGGTGCAGGGAGCTTAAATAGGGCCATTGGGTGAACGGCAAAACTCGGCAAAAAAGTCCAGAACATGGCCGGACTTCACCAGGCCAATCTTTTCCTAACACTGGCCCTGAATGCCAGCATTTCAAAATTCCTGGCCTTTGAAATGCTGTCATTCCGTCTGGTGGACACAGACAGTTTTAAAAACCTGATGGCGGTGGCTGTCCCACAGTACGTGGTTCCCAGCCGCCACTACTTTTCCAGATGAGCCATCCCTTCCCTGCACAAACAAGTCGTGGACAAGATCAAGTGTGCACTGCGCAACGCCATCAGTGGCAAGGTCCACATAACCACTGATACATGGACCAGTAAGCATGGGCAGGGACGCTATATCTCGCTAACTGCACACTGGGCAAATGTAGTGTCGGGTTGCCTCCTCCTCCTACTCTGCTTCCTCCTCCTCTACCACCTCCTCACCTGCTCATTGTAACACCTTCAACACCAAGGAAGAAAATAACACTTGACACGGATCACCGTGTATAGTGAAAAAATAAATGGATTTTGCCGGCACTTATGAAACTGATGGATTTAAAATATAATATATTTATTGAGTCATTAAAACGACGACACGTCGCAGCGTATCATCAAAAGACAATACATAAAAAAAACATATCACAAACATTGAATAGGAGGGGTTAATCATACATGTCAAGAGGTAATGATTCCACATAGGTCAGGAAAATGATACAAATTACCGGACCAAATAACAATAGTGGAAACAAGAGAGAAGGTCGACGCGTTTCGCAACACTGTGCTTCCTCTGGACCTTATTTCTCTTCAAACTATAAATAGAAAATGCAAAAATTGACACACTGTTTCCGTAAAATAATATAATCATATCAATATTATGTTTAGTAGACTGATACCATATTGTCCATGTCAACCTACATTCCTATTTTGCTTGTGGTTCATAAAATACCCAAATGGGCTGTAGCATCAGGGGGGCAGGCACAGGGGACCAGAGGGCAATTCCAGCATCAGGATATCTGGATGTAATGTAAAATGATCACATGAAAGTGTGAATTCACAATTTCAAAAGGATTTTTTGTATATAGAACCATTGTTAGTATAAATGTGTATATCATACCTGTCACGTTGGACCAGGTCGTGTAGGCAAGTGGTAGCCAATAATGTATAACAGTTAGTGTTGAGGTTTCGACAGTGGGTATCCAGGGGGCGCTAAGGCGGGGAACCATGGAAGAGAGAAAGAGGAGGGGGGAGAAGAGGGAAAAGATAATATGGTGACAACGTCATGTGTGACATAACAGCCATAGAGAAGGTAACAAATAAATGGTAAATCCAGTTACCTGAAATGCAGTACATGCTACACAACGTAGGAGATGGAGATCCTCTAGTGTCATGTATGGCTTTGCCAGAGGTATGACAATGAAGCAGGAATCGATGAAGATTAGAAAATCTCCTTGGGTGTCTCCGGACTTAGCAATGCCAGGTCCGGAAAGGTGATGCCCAATATGTATAGTGTTATGAAGTGCCAGACGCCATTAATGCCTGGTAATATAGATACATAGTATCAACAAATGTGGGTTAGGCCGTTACTAATTATGTAGGCTATCCCTATGCTAAGTATCGCCGTCCTACCTTGAGCAAAGGTCCGTTCCCGAATGGCCGTGTACGCCGCCTGTGTGTCAGATGCTGGCAGGATCGTCCAAAGTGGACGCCTGGCCTTTTTCCCCCATTGCGCCGCGTGTGCGCCGCCCACATCGGGCGGCGATCAACGTCGCTGAGTAGTGACATCCACACGCGACGCAACGTGCGCCTCAACAGACGGCGCATGCCCAGAAAAGAGCGCGTCGTGTGTAAGGAATGGCATTAGCGGGCAAGCGCGGGCGAAGGAGGAGGGGCGAGGACGGGTACTGCCCCACACCCCCCACCACAAACACCGCGTCCGCCCAATTAGCCAATTCACAACACACCCAAATGAGTGTGTGAGGCGCATATGCCTGCCCCATATGATGCGTGCCCGAGGAAGAAGGATCCACATGCAACATATAATAGGCAACAGATTAGTGCAGATCATTTCAAATATTGCGAATATAAATATCCGATTAGCATATATATCGTAATTATAGGTGGTTGGCAAAGATACTGACCATAGTTAGTGCAGCTAGGGGAAGTATAATTGAATTGTTATCGGACAGCCAGAGATTTGTAGGTATGACAAAATGTTGAACTTTTACTCATGTTATATTAACAATGTAAGCATGAATACAACAAAAGGTGGGAGGAATATGGGAAGGAAGGAGGGGGAGAGGGAGGAAAAAAGACATTAGGGTGTTAAAGGGGACCACTGGGAGTAAAATAGCTATAAAAATGGTTTATAGCTGAGTGACTCATTAAGGCCAGGTTTTTCAGTGGCCTTTAATGAGTAGATCCAGCGTGTTTCGCGCTGCAATATGGTTTTATCGTATTCACCGCCTCTGGGGTTCTCTAGGACCCGTTCTAGTGCGGCAAAGCGAACCACTTCTGTGCTATTATTATGGTAGAGGCCCAAGTGTCTCCCTATTGGTGTAGATAATATATTTTTATTCCCATAATAGATGTGATCCTTGATTCGCCGCCAAAATTGACGTTTAGTCTTACCTACATAAAATACCCCGCATTCACAGAACATGATGTAGACAATGCCAATCGTTTGACAGTCCACAAAATGTTGTAACCTATGTAACTTGCCATTGGGCAGGTACATGGTTTGATTCTCATAGATCCAATGGCAGAAATTACATCCACCACATTTCCATGTGCCACAAGGGGGATCTCTGTCCTCGTTTTGTGGATCATGGAAATGGCTCTGGGTGACCCTATTTTTGATAGATTGTGCCCGTTTGAACGTAATCTCGGGGGATTCTCTGACGTACTTTTTAAGAATATTGTCGTTAGTGAGTAGGTGCCAGTGGTCACATAGAATTCTTCTAATAGCCCTATGTTGCCTTGTGTAGGGTGTTATGAAGCGAACTCGAGGGTCCGAACTCTTTTTGGGTCTGTGCACCATGACTTCTTGCCTGGTACGACCATATGCCTTATTAAATGCCTTGCGTAAGAGGGTGCGTGAGTAACCTCTCATAAGCAGCCTCTCACGCAAGGCATTAGCTTCTAGCCTGAAGGATTCATCGGTAGAACAAATTCTTCGAAGTCTGAGATATTGTGAATACGGTATGCTCTGCACCAGAGGTTCCGGATGGAAGCTCTGGGCATGTAACACCGTATTGCCCGCTGTAGGTTTTCTATATAATGTGGTTGTGATTTGACCTTCATCAGTAAGTGATCAGCTATAAACCATTTTTATAGCTATTTTACTCCCAGTGGTCCCCTTTAATACCCTAATGTCTTTTTTCCTCCCTCTTCCCCTCCTTCCTTTCCATATTCCTTCCACCTTTTGTTGTATTCATGCTTACATTGTTAATATAACATGAGTAAAAGTTCAACATTTGTCATACCTACAAATCTCTGGCTGTCCGATAACAATTCAATTATACTTCCCCTAGCTGCACTAACTATGTTCAGTATCTTTGCCAGCCACCTATAATTACGATATATAATCGGATATTTATATTCGCAATATTTGAAATGATCTGCACTAATCTGTTGCCTATTATATGTTGCATGTGGTTCCTTCTTCCTCGGGCACGCATCATATGGGGCAGGCATATGCGCCTCACACACTCATTTGGGTGTGTTGTGAATTGGCTAATTGTGCGGACACGGTGTTTGTGGTGGGGGGGTGTGGGGCGGTACCCGTCCTCGCCCCTCCTCCTTCACCCGCGCTTGCCAGCTAATGCCATTCCTTACACACGGCGCGCTCTTTTCTGGGCATGGGCCATCTGTTGAGGCGCACGTTGCGTCGCGTTTGGACGTCACTGCTCAGCGACGTCAATCGCCGCCCGACGTGGGTGGCGCACACGCAGCGCAATGGGGGAAAAAGGCCAGGCGTCCACTTTGGACGATCCTGCCAGCATCTGACACACAGGTGGCGTACACGGCCATTCGGGAACGGACCTTTGCTCAAGGTAGGGCGGCGATACTTAGCATAGGGATAGCCTACATAATTAGTAAAGGCCTAACCCACATTTGTTGATACTATGTATCTATATTACCAGGCATTAATGGCATCTGGCACTTCATAACACTATACATATTGGGCATCACCTTTCCGGACCTGGCATTGCTAAGTCCAGAGACACCCAAGGAGATTTTCGAATCTTCATCGATTCCTGCTTCATTGTCATACCTCTGGCAAAGCCATACATGACACTAGAGGATCTCCATCTCCTACGTCGTGTAGCATGTACTGCATTTCAGGTAACCGGATTTACCATTTATTTGTTACCTTCTCTATGGCTGTTATGTCACACATGACGTTGTCACCATATTATCTTTTCCCTCTTCTCCCCCCTCCTCTTTCTCTCGTCCATGGTTCCCCGCCTTAGCGCCCCCTGGATACCCACTATCGAAACCTCAACACTAACTGTTATACATTATTGGCTACTAGTGTTGAGCGAACCCGGACTGTAACGTTCGGGTCCGTACCGAACTTTAGGGTGTCCGTGGCACGGACCCGGACCCGGACATTTCAAAAATCGTTCGGGTTAGGTCGAATATTTCTCCGACCCAGTGTACTACGTGGCCGGTTAGTGTCGGTACGGTAATCATCCGTACCGACACTACCGAAGATTCCCGTTTGGTCACTTTGCGAACAACTAACCGACGGGACGTCGAAGAGTTGTGCACCTCATTTTATCGTCTTGGGGCCTGGCTTGGGCTTGCTAAAAACTTTACAGGCCCAGGCCCAGGCACGGTGCCTGTGGGATTTCAAGCCATGCCTGGGCTTGCAATGTCAGGCCCAAGCGAGTTGTGATCATCGGTTATTACATATTGTCAATCACAACTCCAAAGCTATCACCCATAGGTCCCCCGCGATTCCGCCCC
>BLSH010211857.1:173896-187731 GCA_018402905.1 Glandirana rugosa | reverse complement strand
CTTATATCAGCCGCAGGGAAGCCATATTAGTGTTTTAAAATCATCTTCAAATTGTGTGGAAAACCCTTATATCAGCCGCAGCGAAGCCATATTAGTGTTTTAAAATCATCTTCATCACACAGAGCGGTAGGGTTTTTGAAACCATAAGAATCTGGAGTCGCTTAACCAGAGCTGCATCTAGAAACACACCACCAGTGCCAGAATCTATAAAGGCTACTTTGGGAAAACACTGATCATTCCAGGACAAAGAGATAGGGACAAGAAGTCTCTCCCGAGGAGGGTTCAAAACAGCATGGCCTAATAGGACTCCTCGCTCACCCATTAAGCTCGGATTTTTTTCTGGCTAAACCGGACAAGAATGCAGCAGATGACCTGGTTTCCCACAATATAGACAGAGGCCTAAGGTCTTGCGTTTGGTACGTTCACTTTCCGAAAACTCTGCTGCTGGCGTGGGGAATTCAATGGCATGGGTGCGTTTACCCTGACGTAAATCGAGAATACAGGACTTGGCCGTAGACACTCTGCCAGGAACGTCAAAAATTCTCTCAAAGGTTTTCACAAAAATGAGTTAGTCAGTGAGTACAGGAGACTCCTTCTTTAAGAAGAGGTGACACCCAGGACAATGCCCTTTAGCAAGGAAATAATAAATGCCACCTTGGACTGAGCAGAGGCAAACACAGACGGCTGACTTTTAAAATGCAACCAGTAGTGATTGAGAAATCCCCTGCAATCAGAACGGTTACCATCATACTTCTCAGGAAGGGGAATTTTAGGAATGGGAGAATGCACGGGTCTAGACACAGCTACAGATTCCTTAGCCACAGCCCCTAGGTCACTAGGTGTAGCAGGGCTGGACTCATGTGCAGCAGAAAAGGAGGCTAACATAGCTGTGATAGCATATGATTTCTCCTTCTAAGACAGCACATGATTGCCCTGTTCTCCTAGCAGTTGTCCCTGATGAGAGACTGCCTGCGCCATCTCGCAGAGGTCCATCTGGCCATAGTATACTGTTAGGTCTGCCAGGAACCCCAACCGTCACTCTGGTTTCCTGACCAGTAGTCTTGTTATCCCAGTATCAGGTGGAGGACGGTTATGAACCTGCAGCCTGAATTCTGGGACCTCTATGGTAAGTGCAAACAGACCAAATCAAGGAACAACAAAATAAATAAATGACTCACGGTTAGTAGTGTTGCAGTCGGGAGCCAAGGGGTGTACCAGAGGCGGCGTCAGGGACATGCAAGGTTCAGAAACAGTTAGTAACAAGCAAACAAACTGGTATAATAACAAGCAGGAACTGGAACCTATACTAGGGCAGAGACAGGAAGGGGAAGTGAGGATTTAGAGGGTGCTAAATGAGGAAACTACCTACAACTGACCACTGGGTGGAGCCAGAGTCCATAATCATGAAACAGAAGAAACCCAAGGCTCTACCAAGATAAATCTCCCAGCGGCTCATAGGCAGGTAAAACAAACCCAAGAACACCAGGCCCCATGTTCGATTCCCTGTCAAAGCGTGACAGTCGTGCATCACATATGTCTCAAAGAGGCTTATAGAGCAATAAATCACCACGATAAATACTTGGCTGGAGATAGGTGTGTTAAGTCCAGGTTCCCTTGTACATTCAAAGATAAAGAGAAATGCTGTGGGGTTAGATGGTTGGCTGGGCTGGCAATAAAGTTCCATATAGACAGCAAATTTCTCTAAATAGCAAAGAACAAAAGCAGAGTTGGAGAGAGGAAAGCCAGCAGGCAATTAGCATCTGAGGGTATATGTGCAGCAAGAGAATACAGAGTGGAGCCGAGGGGGTTCACATAAGTAAGTAGCTGTATATCTTTGTTGCAGAGTGATCTCACCCGTCTATGACAGCACCCAGTAAGCTTGTAAATAGGCTTCCACAACACAACAGTCTCCGTGTCCTCCTTCCTGCTTTATTCGCGGCATGGATCCTGGCTGGGTGGCTGAAGCGGTCAGTTGATGACCATGTAAGCTCTGGCTGAGTTATGGCATCACAGTCCCAGTGGTGATGACGTCAAGCTGACATGTTTCATTCGACACCAAATTTCCACAGAGCTAGAGGGATGCTGGAGGTTGGTGTTATTTAAAGGACCCATGCAGCTGTGGAATTAATTCTCAATCATCTCAATCAATCTCATGCATCCAACCTCTAAAAGAATTTCATTATGATAAAAAGTTGTATCCTGAGTGCAGCACGGTCAATATCAACATAAAATGATACATTATAGGCAACAAATATTAACTGAGAATTTTAATTTGTAACGAACACCAAGTCTAAGGAATATCACAGTGAACACAAGCATATTAAAGTTAAGAACAGAATCTAAGAGTCCTAGAAAGACAACAAGATCACAAATAGGAATAAACAGCATGGGCAGTAATTAAAAGTGGTGAAAGAAATTATTACAGTACCTCAGCATGAAATTTACTGTATGGAAACTGGGAGCCTCCATTATTGTTCTAAAAACATAGATAGATTACACTCGGTGTTCAACCCTTTAGGATGCATTGCATTTAATAGGCTTGTGCAATTTGTTTCGCTCGGAATTTTGTTCTTACTGAATTTTGCAAAATTGTGGTAATTCATGGTAATTCTGCAATTGCGGTAATTAGGAAATTTGCGGTAATTCGGCAATTGCGGTGATTGTGGTAATTCATAAATTTGCGGTAATTCGGTAATTGGGGTAATTGGGAAATTTGCAGTAATTCAGGAATTGCGGTAATTTGGAAATTCACGCTAATTCCTCAATTGTGGTAATTTTGGTAATTTGGTAATTCGGCAATTGGAACAGCCGAAAATCCTAAATTTGACAGTTCAGAAATCTGAAAATTTGAAAAGAACAAAGAACATTTGAAATAATAACTAACTAATAAATAACTATTAAATTATAGGTATTGGAATTTCCTTGATAATATGGCTGTTAGTGATAAATTTCATATTTAAGTTCACTAGCAGCCACATTTTCAAGGAAATTCCAATACCTATAATAGTTATTTATTATTATTTCAAATGTTTTCTTTCGGAAATTCGGAAATAAAAAAGAACGTTTGAAATAATGACTAACTAATAATTTATGTTAGTTATTATTTCAAATGTTCTTTCTTATTTCCGAATTTTGAAAATTCAGAAATAAGAAAGAACATTTGAAATAATAATAAATAACTATTAAATTGTTAGTGAACTTAAATATGACATTTTTCACTGACAGACATATTTTCAAGGAAATTCCAATACCTATAATTTAATAGTTATTTATTAGTTGGTTATTATTTTAAATGTTCTTTGCTATTTTCAAATTTTCAGATTTCTGAATTTCGGATTTTCAGCTGTTCCGAATGCCGAATTACCACAACTGCCGAATTAAAGCGGTTTACCGCAAATTTCCAAATTACTGCAATTACTGCGAGTTACCGAAATTGCAGAATTACTTTGAATTTCCGAATTCCGAATATTTTGAATTTCCAAAAAAATAAATAAATGAAAGCGAACCAATTTTTCAGCCATGCACAAGTCTAATATTTAAACAATAAATCCACATTTTTTCTTTTTGCAATAAGAGCCTGTCAAAGTCCCCCCTGTCTCTGCAAATTCAAACTGTAAATTCCCTGACCTTTCAGTCCCCTAGGGTCACCCCCATGGTGTTGGATAAAGTGCAGAGCCAGTGGGCGTTTATCATCCTTTTTATTGATGCTTTGAATATGCTCATTGATGTGAATCCTAAGTTGCCTTTTTGTTTTACCTACATAGGCTTTTCCGCATGGATAGGTAAGCATGTAGATAACACGGGTTTATGAACAATTAATAAAGCGTTGTATCTTGAATTTCTTGCTACCATCTGAGTTCGTAAAGGATTCAGTTTTATTCACATATTTGCAAATCATGCATCCGTCACATGGATACATGCCTCACAATGGTGGTAGGTTGGTTAACCAATTACCTCTAGGAGTTCTAAGATATTCAGAATGGGTGAGGTCATCACCCAAATTTTTTAACCTACGTGCTGTCAAAAGGGGTCGTGGGTCCACGATCTCCCCCAGCACTGGAGATCTCGTAAGGATATGCCAATGTTGTTTAACTTTTTTGAAATGGTGAAGGTTTTTGTTAATTTTTTTATATTTTCATTTTAATAAAATGTTTGTAATTTTCATTATCTTTAATCTCTCCGTGATGATTTATCTTGTGGATCTTTAGTTTTCTTTAACCACTTCAGCCCTGGAAGGCTTTACCCCCTTCCTGACCAGAGCACTTTTTGCGATTCGGCACTGTCTCGCTTTAACTGACAATTGCGCGGTCGTGCGACGTTGTACCCAAACAAAATTGACGTCCTTTTTTTCCCCACAAATATAGCTTTCTTTTGGTGGTATTTGATCACCAATGCGTCATTTCTGATCACTGCTATAAACGAAGAGCGACAATTTTGAAAAAAATATATATATTTTTTACTTTTTTCTATAATTCATATCCAAAAAAGTATATAAAAAAACAAATTTATTCATCAGTTAGGGCCGATATATAGGCGTATATTGATTGGTATACAAACCAAGAGAATTTATGAAGTTTTTCCTTTTTTTTTACTAGTAATGGCGGTGATCTGCGATTTTTATCGGGACTGCGACATTGTGGTGACAGATCGGACATTTTTGACACATTTTTGGGACCAATGACACTTATACAGCGATCAGAGCTAAAAATAGCCACTGATTACTGTATAAATGTTATTGGCAAGGAAACAATTAACTTGTTGGGGGTGATCTAGGGGTTAACTGTTTTCCCTGTGTGTGTTCTAACTGTATGGGGGCTGGGCTGGCAGGGGCATGATAGATCTAACTGATCCCGATTACAGGGATCAGTAGATCTCTGTCATGCTGCCCGTCAGAACGGGGAACCGCCTTGTTTACATCGACCGAGTAACATGCATCCACTGCGGCACAACAGCGCGAATTGCCGTGAGCAGCGGGGCACAGGGGGGGGGGTTGTGGTGGCGCGTGCTCCCCGAGTGTGGCCACGGGTCGGGCATACTCGATGTTCGCCAGCGACCCGCGTTTGCCTGTCTCTCTCTTACAATGTTCTTCCTCTCTAACAGGCGATCGCTGGTCGCTGGCGGACATCGAGTCCACTCGACCCGCAGCCACACTCAGGGAGCGCGTGGCAGGTACGTGCGCACCACCACCGGCGCACGCCCACCCCACTACTCACAGCGATTCGCACTATTGTGCCACATTGCCACAGTGGATGCATGTTACTCGGTCGGGAAGTGGTTAAACACTAGCTACTAGTGTGGCCTGCCTAAATTTTCCTACTCTGCCAGAAATCCTCACTCTAGCACCTCACTAACTAGAGGGTGTCTATTAGACAGATACAGGTCGGTCTGATCGGTTGCTTCACTGGCTACTAACAGCTAGGTAAACAAAGAGCCAAAACAGGAAGTGACTAAACCCTTTTGCTTCCTGGTTCTGACATCACACAGTGGGAGGAACAACATCCATTCCTCTCACTGTCTGCCATCGGTCCATTCTTACCGTGCTTTCGGATCTCATTGGAGAGCCCAGTAGAGGTGGCGGTGGCAGGAGGGTGGTGTGACCCCCTTTCGCCAAATGTAAAAGTAATCCAGCAGCTTGTTAGCTCCCTGAATTACTTTTATTTAGTGCAGAATCGCTGGGGCTAAAGAATGATATCTTGATCATTGCTGCATAAACATGCTGTGGACGGGAAGTGGTAAAATGGAGAACACCTTACTGGGTCCAAGAACTGTCTCTCTCTTACAATGTGAGTGATACTGAACAGAGGATAACAGAAGGTAAAGTGAAGGCAATGTCTGATCTCTGATGCCTTCATTTTGCCTTCTATTATCCTCTGTTCAGTATCACTCTCATTGTAAGGCTGCATTCACACCTGAGCGTTTTGTAGCTTGAAGCTTGAAGCTACAAAACGCTGGAGGAGGAAAAAAAATCAATGATTCTCTATGGAGATAGTTCACATCTCCACTCCAAGTCACCTGAAGCCAAAGGCCTGAAGCTCAAACAAGTTCTGGAGGTATTTTTGTCATGCAAATCAGGCATATTTGGGCATTTGTATTTCCAAAGAAATGAATGGGAAGCTGAAATACCTAGCAACAAATGATGCAACAGATAATAGTTTTCTCTATTGGTTGAAAAAATGCCACTGCCCAAAAACGCTGCATACACAGGGCCGGATTAACATAGGGGCTATTGGAGCTGCAGCTCCAGGCCCCTTCCTTAAGATAGGCCCAGCCCAATGGTGTGAGTGAGTCACTAATACTGCCCAGCCCTGCTCTGTATACAGTGTACACATGATTGATATGTAAATTGTGGCAGCATATTTCATTTGTTTTTACAAAAAATTGTTTGCATTTTCATTTTATTTATTTCCATAAAAAGGCCCACCAAAATCTTCAGCACCAGGCCCATGATGCCCTTAATCCGGCCCTGTGCATACAAACGAGCAAAACGCCGGAAAAAAGCTCAAAGACGTTACGCTTGGGTGTGAATGCGGCCTTAGAGAGAGAGAGAGAGAGAGATGCAGTAACCAAAGCATCCTCCTATCACTGGTGAACTGATTAACCACTTCAATAGCGGGCACTTAGAACACTACCCGCCCAGACCAATTTTCAGCTTTCAGTGCTTGAATGAGAATTGCGCGGTCGTGCGATGCTGTACCCAAACAACATTTTTATAATTTTTTAATTTATGACTGTTCGACATTTATATTGACCTTCAATTTTGCCACCTTTTCCAGCTGGTGAGTATGGATTGGTCAAATGTATTATAAATTTGTTAATACTGGATAACATTGTGTATGTCTCCTTATATTGGTTTTTCCTTCTTTATCGCACATAGAGGTTTTAATTGTGACCACTTCTGCCCTGAAGAAGAACTATCGAAACGTGTTGGGCTTCCCCACCACATTGTGGCAATGCAAGTAGTCCTTTTTGCTTTTTATGTTTTTAGTCTGTCAATTGTGTATGTTTTTCACGATGTAACCACTGTCAGTGTCTAGTATCATCACCATTGTTATCCCTTTGATGGCAGACCTATCTGTTCAGGTCTGATTATTGCAACTTTTAATCTACTCTAATAAAATATATTGTTTTTTGATCCAAACTGGTTTTGATCTTTGCTCCTTCAGGAGGTTGGTTTCCGCTAAAGTCCCAAATTTGGGGGTTCACTTTTCCATATTCATGTCTATAAAGGATGTTGGAAACATGTTCTAGACCATATTGATGTGGAATGCAGCACCAAATCAATTATTATTTTTATAATTTTGTTCCCACAAATAGAGCTTTCTTTTGGTGGTATTTGATCACCCCTGCAGTTTTTATTTTTTTGTGCTATAAATAAAAAAGACTGAAAATTTTGAAAAAAAAAAAAAATTTTCTTTGTTTCTGTCACAAAACTTTGTATAACCACTTCAGCCCCGGAAGGTTTTGCAGCTTTAGGACCAGAGCACTTTTTGCGATTCGGCGCTGCGTCGCTTTAACGGACAATTGCGCGGTCGTGCGACGTTGTACCCAAACAAAATTTGCGTCCTTTTTTCCCCACAAATAGAGCTTTCTTTTGGTGGTATTTGATCGCCTCTGCGTCATTTCTTATCGCCGCTATAAACAAAAGAAGAGCGACCATTTTGCAAAAAAACCCAAATTTCTTAGTTTTTGCTAAAATTCAAATCCAAAAAAAAAAATATAAAAAAACATTTTTTTTTACAGTTTTTGGCCGAATTATATAATTCCTCATATTTGCGATAAAAAAAATTGCAATCGGCGTTTATTGATTGGTTTGCGCAAAAGTGGCCGCGTTTACGGATGGTGAGAATTCATTTCTGGGGTTTTTTTTTTTTTTTTACTAGTAATAGCGGCGATCTGCAATTTTTAGCGGTACTGCGATATTGGGGGGGACATGTCGGACCATTTTGACACTTTTTTGGGACCAATGACACTTATTCAGCGATCAGAAATTTAAATGTCCACTGATTACTGTATAAATGTCATTGGCAGTGAAGGGGTTAACCTGGGGTGGCGATCTAGGGGTTAACTGTGTTCCCTGGGTGTGTTCTTACTGTGGGGGGGTTGGGCTAACATGGGCATGAGAGATCTAACTGATCCCAGTGACAGGGATCAGTAGATCTCTCATGCCCCACTGACAGGGCGGGGAACCGCCGTGTTTACATCGGCGGTTCCCCGTTCTTTGCCCTGTAGCCGCTCATCGCGGCTCGCCGGCGGACATCGGGTCCGCCCGAGCCGCGGGCACACTCCTCAGGAGTGCGGCGGGGGCGCGCGCGCGCGCCCCCTGGTGGGAAAAATGCGAATCGCCGCCTATTTACGTCGATTCGCGCCCAGCTCCCCGACTGCCGCCGTGAAAAGACGGCGCGCGGTCGGGAAGCGGATAAAGTACATTTTCTCCATCACTGATGCGTACTGATGTGGCTACATTGATGGGCACTGATGAGGCTAGACTGACAGGCACTGAGGAGGCAGTACAGATTGGCACTGATGAGGTGGCACTGATAAGGTTGCACTGATGATGGGGCACATATGCAGCACTGATGGGCGGCACAGATAAGCAACACAGATGGGCACTGATATGTGGCACTGATATGCAGCACTGATGGACATTTATAGGCAGCACTGATAGGTGGCACTGGGCACTGATAGCACTGATAGGTGGCACTGCTGGGCACTGATAGGTGGCACTTTTAGCTGGCACCGGTGGGCACTTTTAGGTGGCATAGGCGGGCACTGATAGGTGGCACAGGTGGGCACTGATGGGTGGCACAGGTGGTCACTGATAGGTGGCACTGGTGCATATAGCACTGTTTTAGCTGGCACAGGTGGGCACTTTTAGGTGGCACAGGTGGGCACTGATAGGTGGCACAGGTGGGCACTGATGGGTGGCACAGGTGGTCACTGATAGGTGGCACTGGTGCATATAGCACTGTTAGGGATGGCACTGGCAGACATCATATATGGACAAAGTGCCCCTGTGGGCGCGCAATCGCGGATTATCCTGAGGACATCAATAGACGTCCAGTCAGGATAATGAACCACCCGCCCGGAAGTCATTTGTCAATACGCTGGGTGGGAAGTGGTTAAAGCAGCACTCACTTTTTCTGCAGTCCATGGTGCCTGTGCCTGCAGTGACACTGCAAAGAATAAACATCTGTATAGAATAGTAGGCACTATTTAATACCAAAACAGTGTAATATGCAAATAAGTTTATTGAAAAAAGTTACAAATATTGTGGAAAATTCCACTTACAATACAAAAACCTATCACCATCCAATGATTGAATTACATCATATATACAACAATTAACCACTTGCCGACCGTCAATCGGCAATTGACGGCGGCAAGATGGCTCTGTAACGCGGATCGAGCCAAGTGAGCGCGCGCGCGCCGCCGGAGGAGGGCCGGGGAGCGGGTGCGGCGGCTTCGATTGCCGCCGGCCACCCGCGATGGCCCCCCCGGAGCGAGTGAGCGGAGGTCCGTGTATGTAAACACGGACCTCCGCTCTGTGTGAGGGGGAAGGGCTGTGATCACAGCCTTCCTCTACATGAAGGCTGTGACCACTTCCCTTCCCCTGTTAGGGCAGTCCCCATACAGTTAGAACACGCCCAGGGAACATAGTTAACCCTTAGAGTGCCCCCTGCAGGTTAACCCCTTCACTGCCAATGGCATTTACACAGTAATCAGTGCATTTTTATAGCACTGATCGCTGTATAAATGCCAATGGTCCCAAAAAAGTGTCAAAATGGTGCAACATGTCCGCTGAAATATCGCAGTACCACTAAAAATCCCAGATCGCCGCCATTATTAGTAAAAAAAAAAATAAATAAATAAAAACCCCAAAAATGAATTCTCATCATCCGTAAACGCGACCACTTTTGCGCAAACCAATCAGTAAACGCCAATTGCGATTTTTTTTATCGCAAATATGAGGAAGAATATAAATCGGCCAAAAACGGTGAAAAAAAATGTTTTTTTATATTTTTTTTTTGGATTTGTATTTTAGCAAAAAGTAAGAAATTTGGGTTTTTTTGCAAAATTGTCGCTCTTCTTTTGTTTATAGCGGCGATCAGAAATGACGCAGAGGGGGATCAAATACCACCAAAAGAAAGCTCTATTTGTGGGAAAAAAAGGACGCAAATTTCGTTTGGGTACAACGTCGCACGACCGCGCAATTGTCAGTTAAAGCGACGCAGCGCCGAATCGCAAAAAGGGCTCCGGTCCTAAAGCTGGAAATCCTTCCGGTCCTTAAGTGGTTAAAAACAATTCGGATTGTGGCCAGGGGCGTAACTACAGGAGTTGCAGGGGTTGCAATTGCAACCAGGCCCTGTGTTCCAGGGGGCCTGTGTGCCTCCCTTGTACAGCTGGATAGAAGGGATGGTAGGGCCGACATTTAGAGGAACCAATCTCCCCCATTTTCCTCCTAATGGAGGACATTGGTTCCTCTATTTGCTGCCCCCGCCGCCCCTCCTATCCAGTTTACTTGTCTTCTGCTGTTCCCAGGGTCCCTGGGTGCTTCCCTGGTCCCCCCCACAGAGCTGCTGTCTTCCCCCTCCTCTCTCCTGCCAGCTGCTGTAGATGTGTCATGATGGAGAGATGGGAACGGAGAAAGGAGAGTTGCTTAACTAGAACCCTGAAGGTTCTAGTTACGCCTCTGATTATAGCCCTAGATAATCAAAAGAAAGGGAAGGTTTATGAATATTATAATGCCTAGTGCATGTTGTCTACCTAGAATCCTAGATAGATTAACAAAAAAAAATCTATCAAAAAGTGACAGGTTGTGCAAGCAGCTTGCAATCTGTGGAATTCCAGCATCCAAACGCAGGGGTAGGGAACCTGCGGCTCTCCAGCTGTTGTAGAACTACATTTCCCATGAGGCATTGCAAGGCTGATGGATACAATTACTCTCAAAAGCATGATGGGAAATGTAGTTCTACAACAGCTGGAGAGCTGCAGGTTCCCTACCGCTGATAAAGTGTTACAGCTCCACATTGAAAGTGTGTGTGGTAAGTGATGTGTACAGCTAGCGTCAGCTGAATGGGCATAAAGTTGGGAGGGAATCCCTCTGTGCAGTAGATGTGAGAGTCTGGTGGATTTCTCATATACTTGTTACAACGTTGATTTGTTCCAATGATGGAATGATTTCAATGTTGATTTAAATGTCACATATTTAGTTGTAACAAGTGGAGGATAGATCCATATAGTATAAAGCTTCACACAGTGCCAATGTCAGTATACAAATGCATAGTTACTTCACCTTCCGAGTGTTACTTAGCTGTATTATACCTTGTGATGTTCCGTCCTGCAGTGATACCTATCCTGATAAGCGGCGATGGGGTCTCCTCCTGCAGTGAAAAGAATGGGCGGCCGGCTGGCCGTGGAGAGGCCAGATGAGCAGTGCGGGCTCAAGGAGCAGCCCAAGCGCTGCAGCTGCCTTGGACATGCAGGTGGGGGGTGTCAGACGGGTGCGGCCCGCACCCCCCTAGCAATGCCACTCTCTGCCCCCCAAGCTGACGTCACTTCTGGTATTGCTTTCAGGTATGGGAGGCATTTGAGCGAGTACCACTACTCGTGCAAATACCTAGTATCGGCACAGATACCAATACCAGTATCGGTATCGGGGCAACCCTAGCACAGACAGAGTTAATTATGCCAAACATAACTCCCAGCCCTCTTAAAAATTAAGTAAAATTTTTCTCTGAAATTTCTGGAAAATAGCATCTAAATAAGCTGCATTTTTAAAATATATATAGTATTTAGTTATGCTATGTGAATGGGGACATGTAACAAATATGAAGGTGGTGTTATCCCAATTTGGCTGCAAAAGTGGAAATACACTTAAAAAATACCAACAAATTCTTTGTCTGGATTGAGTCTTCCTAATATAGCTCTTCATTTCAGTAAACATGAAACACTTCCAATAAATTCTGCTCCTGCTAAAATTGTTTTGCTCTTACTCCTGGCATTGTTTCTGATGGAAGGTTCCACTTCACTTCTCATTTCTGAAGAACCTTGTCCAATTTGTCCTCTCCAGTGGACGAACTCAACAGGTCGACGTGATTGTTTTTTCCTACAGTTGAGTTGCCTTTTGGGCAGTATTTAAATACATCAAATATAGCAAACAAACGGTGCTTAGTGTAAATCTAACAAACAATAAACATATGTAGGTAACTGCAGCACTCACTGACATCTCAATACCCAATATCCACACTAAGCATAAAAAATGTGATACTGGCACTTGGTTGTAAACTTAATAAAGCTCTTTGGAAAAAAAAAAAAAAAGAATAAAGACATGCTTTTATATGAAAATGTTGTGCTATTATACTGTACATTCAATAAACAATTTATTGAATAAATGTACATTAGACACCAAAATATAAAAGGTTCAGTATAGCTGTATGCTGCCCATGGATGGATGGATGGCTCTCACTAATGTCCCACCACACACACCAGGAGCAACTCCCATACACATCAGAAATGACTAGTACGTGGCTCAAACTGACCACAGATGAATGGATGGCTCTCCCCCTCCTTCCATCCACAATTGCCCACAGATGGATACAAGTCTCCCAAATAGCCCACATGGTTGGCTAGGGCAGTATAGGGGCAGGCTAGGGTAGTATTGGGGCAGGCTAGAGTAGTATATAGACAGGCTAGGGTAGTATATAAACAGACTAGGGTAGTATATAAACTGACTAGGGTGGTATATGGGCAGGTAGGGTAGTGAAGGGGCAAGCTAGGATAGTATATAGACAGGCTAGGGCAGTATATGGACAGGCTAAGGTAGTAAATGGACAGGCTAGGACAGTATAGGGACAGGCTAGGGTAGTATATAGACAGGCTAGGGTATTATATGGACAGGCTAGGGTAGCAAATGTAAAAGCTAGGGTAGTAAATGGACAGCCTAGGGCAGTATGGGGGCAGGCTAGGGTAGTATATAGACAGGGTTGGGGTAGTATATGGACAGGCTAGGGTAGTATATAGACAGGCTAGGGCAGTATAGGGGCAGGCTAGGGTAGTATATAGACAGGCTAGGGCAGTATAGGGGTGGGCTAGGGTAGTATATTGACAGGCTAGGATAGTATATTGACAGGCTAGGGTAGTTTATAGACAGGCAAGGGTAGTATATGGACAGGCTAGGGTAGTATAGAAGCCAGCTGGGGTAGTATAGGGTCAGGCTAGGGCAGTATAGGGGCAGGCTAGGGTAGTATACTAATGTGTCAAGTAAAAAATTGTTGCGCTAAAATATTAGTGCTATAGGCAAAATATCAATGTGCATAGCTCAAATAATTGACAAACAACATATTGTGTAAGTTATAAGCATAAAATAAAGTCCAAAAGTGAAAAAAAAAAAAATCCCGTGATAAATGAAGAATCAACCGTGATAAGAAGAGACTGTAATGGAAGTAGTAGAAAATTGTCCCATCCAGAACTTTCAATGCAGTCCCAAGATAAATAAATGGAATAGTGACCTCCACAGACGTGTCAAGTACCACCACCTTCAACCTCAATAAATAGAACCCTGACGTAACTTTCAAGACCTACCCTGTTAAAAGATGATGAAGGTAATGTCAGAGAAGAATAGTGCCAACTAAGAAGTAAATAGTGCCCTAAAAAAAAAAAAAGTGAAAACCTGAAATAAAATACGAATATTGAATGTGTTATACAACAAACAGTTAATAAACTCGATACGTGTAACTATAAAACGGATATCGTGATTATAAAATCGCGTTGTTAAAAAATGAACTGTGTAATCATATGATGGGATCGGACGGGGATATGACGGGATCGGACTGGGA
>BLSH010211857.1:122535-136445 GCA_018402905.1 Glandirana rugosa | reverse complement strand
ATGGGAATGGTTGGTGATATTAACTTCCTGTTTGTGGCACATTAGTATATGTGAGGGGGGAAACTTTTCAAGATGGGTGGTGACCATGGCAGCCATTTTGAAGTCGGTCATTTTGAATTCAACTTTTGTTTTTTCAATAGGAAGAGGGTCATGTGACACATCAAACTTATTGGGAATTTCACAAGAAAAACAATGGTGTGCTTGGTTTTAACATAACTTTATTCTTTCATGAGTTATTTACAAGTTTCTGACCACTTATAAAATGTGTTCAATGTGCTGCCCATTATGTTGGATTGTCAATGCAACCCTCTTCTCCCACTCTTCACACACTGATAGCAACACTGCAGGAGAAATGCTAGCACAGGCTTCCAGTATCCGTAGTTTCAGGTGCTGCACATCTCGTATCTTCACGGCATAGACAATTGCCTTCAAATGACCCCAAAGATAAAAGTCTAAGGGGGTCAGATCGGGAGACCTTGGGGGCCATTCAACTGGCCCACGACGACCAATCCACTTTCCAGGAAACTGTTCATCTAGGAATGCTCGGACCTGACACCCATAATGTGGTGGTGCACCATCTTGCTGGAACTATGATGTCAGTGATAGGGAATTGCTGGCCATGAAGTCAGCTTTGGAGGAATGGCGGTACCTCCTGGAAGGAGCAGCTTACCCGGTATTGGTTTTTACTAAACATAAAAACCATAAAAACAACATATGCTGTGAAGATACGAGATGTGCAGCACCTAAAACTACGGATACTGGAAGCCTGTGCTAGCATTTCTCCTGCGGTGTTGCTATCAGTGTGTGAAGAGTGGGAGAAGAGGGTTGCATTGACAATCCAACACAATGGGCAGCACATTGAACACATTTAATAAGTGGTCAGAAACTTGTAAATGACTCATGAAAGAATAAAGTTACGTTAAAACCAAGCACACCATTGTTTTTCTTGTGAAATTACCAATAAGTTTGATGTGTCACATGACCCTCTTCCTATTGAAAAAACAAAAGTTGGATTCAAAATGGCCGACTTCAAAATGGCCGCCATGGTCACCACCCATCTTGAAAAGTTTCCCCCCTCACATATACTAATGTGCCACAAACAGGAAGTTAATATCACTAACCATTCCCATTTTATTAAGGTGTATCCATATAAATGGCCCACCCTGTATAGAGTGCATGTACATAGGAAGAGGCTGCAGGGGACCTGCAGCACTAAGATGCCGAAAATAAATGAAAAAAGAGGTATAAACTTAATTTACTAAAATACAAAGCGTGACAATTGTTTATAAGGCTCAGTTTACACTAGCTGCAGGGGGTCCGGTGCTTCCCTGTTCTCCATTTCAGGTGCAAATCAGGTCTGAATTTTTGCCTGAATTTGGACCTGAAATGGACCAGAAGATGCACAGGACCCTTTTTCAGTGCACTCCGTGGCCCGCCCCAGAGATGTGTGAACCGGCTCCATTCAGAGACGGTCAGACTCTCCTGTCATGCGAATTGGGGAAAAGGGGAAACCTTCATCCAATTCACACTAGTGTGAACTCAGTCTAATACACAGTGCTTTTGCAACCTAAATATCATTTAGTTAAGGTTTACATCTAAAGCAATTTCTTTATACTTATGTCACGTTACATTCCATGTACTGTATAAACCTGGACAAGCCAGACATGTATACAGAACATAATTACTGGGTATTACCAAAGTACATCCTGCTGAAGAATTTAACTACAGTTTGCCTCTATTTGCTGTGTCTTTGGATGAAATAAATATATTAATTTTCCTTCAACCCAACATAGAAATTTACTTTAATGTGTAGTAAAACATAGCCTGTGGTCAGTCACGGTGGTTTGAAGCTATGTTCCGATAAATCATTCAGTGAATAGTGAGCTGTGGAGCTCAGTACGGTTTAATACCAAGCCTTCTAAAGCGTGCTTAGGGGCATTTTAGGATCTCCATAGCCCAGGGGTAGGCATATAGTCTGTAGCATAAGCACCAGAAAAAAATATCTAAGAACATTTCACACTCTTAGTCAAATCATAGAAAGTAACCTGCTATAGAAATTGGAATCACATACCACAATTTTTGATGTAGCACAAAATTCAGTAAAAATTATTATAATGCACTTGCTTTAGATACTTTTGCATGTTATAATTATTTAGCTTTTTTTTTAAATATATATATATATTTGTATTGTATGAAACTATCTGCATAGCAAAACACAGATTTGTTTAGAGTGTGTCCTTTTTAATGCATATTGTGTGAGTGTTAAAATGTTTATTTTTTTATAATAGTTGTTATATATATAATTTAATTGCACGCAAGAAGTATGGTTGTCACCTTTTCTTCAAGCCAAACCCGAAACACTTTAGCGGAATTTTATTTAATTTTTTTAGTATATGCTATAAGATTGTAAAAAACCTGGGACACTTTAGGTGGCCTGAAAGAGAGTAGCTTAGCGTGCCACGGCAAACAAGAAATATTTGCTGTACAAAATGCAGGGGTTAGATATGTGCTGGGAAAAGGGCTAGTGCTAGCAGGGGGGTGGGGGAAGGAACTCTTTGGGAGGAGAGAGGGCTAGTGTTGGGGAGAGTGAGATATGTGGTTGGTGGTGCTTTGGGTGGGGAGAGGGCCAGTGCTTGCAGGGGAGTTGGATGTGTGCTGGGGGGATGCTTTGGGAGGGGAGATGGCTAGTTCTGGAGAGGGTCAGATAAGTTCTATGTGGTGCTTTGGGAGGGGAGAGAGCTAGAGCTAGCGGGGGGGGGGCACTTTGGGAGGGAACAGAACTAGAGCTAGCAGGGGGGCTTGGATATGTGCTGGGCTGGTGCTTTGGGAGGGGAGAGGTCTTGTGCTAGCAGGGGGGTCAGATATGTGCTAGGGGATGCTTTGGGAGGGGAGAGAGCTAGATTTAGCAAGAGAGGGTCAGATATGTGTTGGGGGGCACTTTGGGAGGGGAGAGGGCTAGTGCAAGAGGGGGTGGGGGTCGAATATGTGCTGAGGATGCTTTAAGAGAGGAGAGGGCTAGTGCAAGGGGGGTCAGATATGTGCTGTGGGGGGTGCTTGGGGGGTCTGATATGTGCTGGGGGGTGCTTTGTGAGGGGAGATGACCAGTGCAAGAAGGAGGGTAGGGGGTTGGATATGTGCTGGGGTGCTTTTAGAGGGGAGAGAGCTAGTGCAAGGGGGGATAGAGGGGGGTTAGATATGTGCTGGGGGTGCTTTGAGAGGAGAGAGGGCTAGTGCAAGGGGGGGTTGTCAGATTTCAAATCCAACTCACAGTTCCAGCATAAGTCCCTTCCCCTGCCAAAGCCCCCCCCCAGCACATATCCTCTTAGCCCCCAGTCACTACATATTTTTTAAGTTGTTCTCCGTCCCAGCCACTCTCTCCCCCTCCCCTGTCCATCTACAGAGCATAATAAGCGTTCTACAAACCTTGATCAGCGCATGTCCCTGCTCTCCCATCCTCCTGTGTGTGTAAACAGAGCGGAGAAGGAGGAGGAGGGGACAGCTTTGATCCACTGTGCTGAAACAGACTGCCATCAGGAGGGGAGACACACCAGACGCAAACAGACTTGTAACTCTTAGTGCAGTCCAGTGTGAATAACGTGTCCGGGTCTCAGGAAGATGAAAACCCGAACACATCATTCAATAACCGGACTGTCCGGGAGAAAACAGGACAGGTGGCAACCCTAGCAAGAAGACATGTTTACAGGGTTAGCTTTCCTTTACCTAAAAACTGGCTATGTATGTAAGGGATGTCCATAGATAAAAACAAACTGTGCAGCTTTGACCAAAGTTAAATAATGCCATTGCTATAGGTGTAGGCCAACTTTATTCCAAGCTGCACACATTTTAATCTACAAGCATCCCTCATCTGCAGTTGCTTTCTGTGACATGTTAAAGAGGCCAGCTCAAAAAGACGCTATCCTTTTTTTTCTCCTGGCCACAATAACGTTTTTTAATGTGCCTAGCTTATTGTTTTAGTTGATTTATTTGTTTTAGCCCCAAAAACCTGTTCTTTGGTGTGCCCCTAATCAACCTTTGATTGCTGCTCTTTGTCAAAGAGAGCATCAAATAAACTGCTTACAACACGCATTGCAAAGGACATCTCACACGTTTTGAGGGTCACACAATCTCCCTTCACTAGGGCTGAGTGAAATGGCAGAATGTTAATGTATTGGCTGCTGTTTGTAACATCCACTGCCTGCCTGGTCTGCTTAGGAATATTTTTGAGTGCACTTAAAGCGGAGTTCCACCCAAAAGTGGAACTTCCGCTTTAAGTGACGGTGACCCCCTGACATGTCAAAACTGGCATGTCATTTTTTTGCGGGGGGTGTGTACCTGTTTTTTACAGGTATCCAGCTCCCACTTCCTCTCCTGGCTCCGCAGAGCCGGAAGGAAGTTCACCTCTGCCCCCTCCCTCCCAGCAATCTTCTGGGAAATGTCACAGGTCCCAGAAGATTGCCCGGCCATTCACATCGCTGCAACGTGGCTCGCGCATGCGCAGTGTGCGCCCGGCTTTGAAGCCAAAGCCGGGCGCCCACAGTTGCAATGTCAGCACCGCATGGAGGAGGGGAAGAGGAGCGAGGCAGCGGGCAGCTGCATCGCTGGACTGGGGGACAGGTGAGAGTCTGATTATTTAAAGTCAGCAGCTGCACTTTTTGTAGCTACTGACTTTTAAAAGGGTGGAACTCCACTTCTAACTTCTAACACTTCTAACATTCTGCAATTTCATTAGCCCTGATGAAGAGGGATTGTGTGGTCCCCAAAACTTGTTGGCTACCCTTTGTCCTCTAATCAGTTGAACAATAAAGACTTTGGACTCCTGAGGATTTTTCATTTGGCACTTTCTATGACCTAGTACACTTGGATTTTTCATCTCGGGTGAATGTCCTCTCTTGGGGGTTCTCCTTTTGTGCGGTGAGCTGCTGAATACACGCCAATTGGCCTCAAGTAATGGTGTCTACTTTTTGAGAACCTGTGAAAGTGTCCCTCTACTAATACTTTTTGCATGATCATGTTTGTGACATATATGGTACCCAAGGCATTGTCAATTCAGCACCCTCAAAGTGCTTCACAATCCAGTGCAGGTGCAGTAAACAGAAAATATGCAGAACACAGCTACTGTCCATTGTTATGAAACTGTAAGAAATTATAAACAAAGCAGGCCTAAGGGCCGGTTCACATTGTAGCGAGGCGGAGCGGCGCGGAGCGGCGCGATGCGGCGCTCCAGGCGATCTCAAAGCGGCTTGCTAGGAGACTTCTATCATAGAAGTCAATGCAAGCCGCCTGAGATCGCCCTAAAAATAGT
This sequence comes from Glandirana rugosa, assembly GCA_018402905.1. Lineage (NCBI taxonomy): Eukaryota > Metazoa > Chordata > Amphibia > Anura > Ranidae > Glandirana > Glandirana rugosa. The sequence goes on along the minus strand of BLSH010211857.1, from coordinate 131,143 downwards.
GCAGGGACCATTTTTCTAATGCGGAGCGAAGCGATTCGCTCCTATTAGAACGGTCCCATTTGCACAGCATTGAGGCGAATTGTCAGGCGACTCAAGTTGCCTGACAATTCGCCTAGATGTGAACGGGGCGCGAAGTCGCGCTGCTCCGCCCCGCTGCAGTGTGAACCGGCCCTAATTAAAATAGATTTGGGTTTGCTTAAATACTGAGTGACATAGCTCTCATTTACTGTACATGGACATTTTACATTCATGCAGTACACACAAATGTCATTCAGCTCATACACTGTAATTGTTGAGATCTGAGAATTATTCTGGTAAATGGATTTTATTTATATATATGTAGCAGGGAGCATATGCATACCTATGCCTGCATTTCAGAGACAGAGTGCAGTGTTGTTATGTGGAGCTGACTCCTTCTAGTGGCAGCAGAAAGAAATCATATTATCACATTCTGCAACACGGTGATCTATTTCAGCTAGAGGAGTGCACTCTGGGGCTTGTAGTTCACTTCTAGGAAGTTCCTCTCTAGCTGCCTTCAGGAAGAACTACATTTCCCACAAGAATGTGCAGCAGAGAAGGATTCCTGGTGAAAAACAGTGGTTCGTGGGACAGACTATTTAAGCAGAGGCTGCGGTCTGCTCCAATTTCTTTGGACGGCGTGATCAACCAGTGGGGACTTGTGTGCTGTTACTGCAGGATTGCGGCCTGCGGCCTAAGTCCAGTAATCCAGCATGCTGACCGGCTACAACATCCCAGTGAGCTGTGGTACTACCTTATCCCAGTGAGTGATTGGCGGGACCAGCATACCAGCATCCAAGTCTGTTCCAGAGCCGGCGGCATCTGCAGGGTGAGCGTCGATCGAACTGTGGGGAGAGCAGTGGAAGCCGTTTTCCCAAAAGCAAAGAGCAAGCAGATACCATCCGTTCCAGTGCATTCAGCATAGCCTGAACAGCCAGACTGCTTTCTGTGTCAACTGATCGGTGTGGTGAGCAAGCAAAAAAGCCTATCTCTGAATATATTCAGTTGCTTTTCATACATCTTCCATAGGGACAGATTCAGCTTATTCAGAGGTATATAATAACCTGTGCACTGGCCTACTTTTACTAGTTGGAATTTCCTGGAGTCAGAATTAACTACAAAGGCTTTCTTTGGAAATTCAGTCAGGCTTGCCCATTGTGCCTTATCTCAGGGGTTAGGGGACACAGTAATGCAGGTACCTGACAATTGAATTATTACAAGCCGGCAGGAGATTAGACTGAACTTCATCACCAGGATTTCTTCTATAGCAGCACTATTTCTCACTGACCAGATCTAAAGATAATTCTCTCTCTACCCTAAAACAGGAGAATTCAATTTAGACCATTGTTATGATTAATGATGTTTGTGATAGTATATAATTAAACCATTCTAAAGTTATAATAAATTTGACAAACCTCCATTGAGCGCTATCAATATATCTGAGAGTCATTCATTGCAATAGATATAATAACAGAGTGAGTTTTCTGATTATTTTCACTCATTGTACTCACATCCGCATTATTCTTATAAATTTCTCAGTGACCATAAGATATGGATTAAGCTCTATGAACTTCTGTAAACATATATATACTGTTTTGCTGTTATTAATCCAAGGGTTTAAGGGAACGGTGAATATTTCCATTCACTTATCTTTTTAATATATACTATTGCATTATTGACCAGATGTATTTTGAAATTCTTCATTGTTTACTAAATTGTTTACTGTTGCCCTTTCAAGTGTGAGTTCCTTCTCAAGAACTCAATGCAACGTCTGATAAGGAATATCATTGATTTTCTCAAATTTGAGTGCTTGTATTGCTGTGTCATATTTACAGGGAAATTACTCCAAAGAGTGGGCCCAGGTGTGCCAGCCGAGATTGAGACTGTTATTGAGGTTGAGAGGCAGTGACAGACAGAACATACTAAGCGGCTCCTACGGGGGTAGCGCTACACATGGGGGCTCGTCCAGGATATTTCCGCTACTCTGCAATCAACTCCTCAAGACAGCACCCCTACAAGTGCCAAGATGGACCCTGCAGCCGTAATTCAGTGGTGAAGAGAAGAAAATGGGCAAGTGGAGCTGTGCGTAGTGATTAGTGTCCCAGGCAGTGACTGGACAGAAGAAAGAGTCCACCAGGCATAGGCTGCCTCAAGCCAGAATGTCAGTACTGGATGTGAAGACAAATCTCAGCTCAAACTGCACCTATGTCCTGACCGAGTGGACATATGTTAAGGGAGTTCCTGACATTCTGCAGAAAGATAGTTTCCAACTGACTGTAGATACTAATGCTGCACTAATTCATCCAGGTGAATTGAGCTCTATCCCAGGGAGCTCAGGAAGCCATACATCAGACCCAGAGGTCACCACTTCAAAACCAGTTACATCTTCTGGAGACTCCCCGTCCCTCCTAGTGGCCAAGTTTGGGAGACTTGCCACAGGGCTCCTTAAGAATCCAGTAGTGCCAACCAATTATGGGTTTCGCAAACTATGGTTCTTCTCGAGAAAAGTTCCCACACCCACAGGAGAAGATGATTTTGATACTTGGATAGATCAAGCCATCCAAGCGGTTGAAGAGTGGGAAGTGACTGATGCAGTAAAGAGACAGAGAGTACTTGAGAGTCTGCGGGCACCAGCTTCTGATGTAATTTCGGAACCTAAAGCGGGACAAACCCAACTGTTCTGTTTCTGAATGTCTAGAAGCTCTTCCTAAAATGTATGGGAGAGTGAAAGATTGCACAGAGTTGATCTACCTGTTAGGAAAAATACCCTTTTGCCAGCATTCTGGCCGTTTCTGCGGTGGTGCGCGCGCTCCCGTGCGCGTCCGCGCGCTCCCGTGCGCACCCACGTGCGCGTGCGCGGCTGTGCGCGCGCACGCGCCGGAAACGGCGCCAAACGGCGCCTATTTAAACCCAGGGACTCCTGCATTGAACTGCTGCTCGTTCTACAGCGTTCCAGACCTGTGGGCCTCAGCTCCCTACCTGTTCCTGTGTTTCACCTGTTTTCTGTTGACCCGGCTTGCCTTGACCTGTTGTCCGCTACCTGCATCGACCCTGGCTATCCACGACCATCCGCTTGTCTACTCCTCTGTACCTCCGCTGCCCGCCCGTTAACGAACCTTTGCCTGAACTTGACGATCCGCTTGCCTAACCCTTTTGTACCTCTCTGCCTGCACGTTGCCAACACTGCTTGTACGACCATTCTCCTGTTTTGCACGACCTTCTGGAATCTCACTCCAACATCTGTGACCATCCAGCCCTCGTGCCATCCCGCACTCTCGGGCCTCTGTCTACACTACCGGGGGTCCTTGAATCGGGTGCGCAAGAGCGGTTGTTCCCTGCACAAGACAGACTCCACCGTCAGGTACGTAACACTACCTTTTTCACCACACGTACCAGATGGAGGGTGAGAGGCTAACAGCCTATGTTGCACAGCTGGACCAGATCCTTCAGCTAGTCATAATGAAGGGTGGGATGGAAGCCAAAGCTGCCAGTAAAGCCTTAATAACACAGGTGCAAAGGGGGGCACAACCACTGGATCCTATTGTGCTGCAGCTTCGGGCCAGGAACCCAGGTGACCTTCTTGCTTACTCTAAATTCATGAAGGCCATTAGAGAGGAGGAGGCTCTCATCACAGCCAAGACAAAGAGGCCCGAGTCTACCAAGAGTTCCAAACATGGGGCTATGGCCTATATTATACAATCAGGACCTGAACTGGAGACTAGACCAGATGGAGGGCCCGGCATTGCTTTTGACACTTTGGCCCAAGCCATAACCCAGTTGGTCCAAGAGCAGACTACTCTACAACAGACATTCTGTGGGATTCAGAAGACAGTGGGACAGGTGATGGAAGCCCATGCTGATGTGCAGCAATCACTCAGTAAGCCAATTCAGACTAGTGGTTCTGCTATATTCTGAGTGAATCAAACTGTCACCTAAGTTCCTACACCTACGTGCCGTCATCAGAGGTCTATCCCCTACTGTTTGGCTTAGGGCAGGGGATCTGACTAGGATATGCCAGTGTTGTTGTAGGATGTTTTGCACCTGTTTCTACTGGGGGCAATATCTAGTAATGATTCTGATCTTCTGAGGTTCATCACGCGGGGGAGGGGATTTTGGTTGTAGGAGTTCATGCCTGGGTGTTTGAATTGCCTGTTTTTTGGCTTTGCGTAGACAATTATGTGAATAGCCCCTTTCTTTAAATCTTTGATACATTTGTGGGGCTTCGTGTTGGAACTGTTGCTCCAAGGAACAATTCCTTATAATCCTAAGAAATTGCCAGACCGGGATTCCTGAGACAAGAGACTGTAGATGGAAACTTGTAGCATGAAGCAACGTATTGGCTGCAGTTGATTTCCGAAATGTTTGTGTGGTAATCTGATTGCCACTTTTTCCAATCTGGAGATCCAGGAAGGGCAATTCTGAGATATGGAATGAATAAGTCAGTTTTATGTTCCTATCATTCGTATTCAGCTCTTCCATAAAGGTGGTAAGCTGTTCCACTGAGCCCCTCCAAACCATGAGTATATCATCGATGTACCTCAGGAAGATTATACAGTGGTTGAGGTACATCAAGGGCCCAAACACCAAGTCGCGTTCCCAGAGGCCCAGGTGCAGACAGGCATAGGAGGGCGCTCAGGGGGCTCCCATTGAGGTGCCCCTTAGCTGCCGCTAGAAGCTTCCCAAAGATTGGAAATAATTGTGTTGGAGCATAAATTCCAGCAGATCCATTAGGAATTCATTATGGGCTCCTAGATCCAGGAACTTCTGCTCCAAAAAAAGTGTGTAGCTCAGAGTCCCCACTCATAGGGAATCACCGTGTATAGGGATTCCATGTCGATCTCCACGAGTAAGGCCCCCTCCAGGACAGAGAAGCCCTCCAATCTATGGAGGACATCACGAGTATCCTGGACAAAAGAAGGTAGCTCTCGGACTAGTTCTTTTATCAAGGCATCCACAAATCTGCCCACCTTTTCCAGCGGGCTGTTCATCCATTGGTCTATGAACCCCACCGTTAGCCCTTGCCCTCATAAATACAGGTACTGCCAAGGTATCCTCCATGTGACCGGACGCTTTTGCATCCACGGCACTTTTGTCTCAGTGGTGAACGCTATGTCTGGCGACCCTCTGAGATTTATATACCCCTGAGATGTATTTAACTCTCAGACCATCTTTATCTCTCCTCACTTTGGAGTACTCTAATAATCTGGCTATTTGGATCTCTGAACATCCTGTAGTATGTGAGGATGTTCTCTTTTAAATTTCAACCACTTACCCCTGAAGAAGATCTCTGATCGAACATCATCGAAACACGTTGGGTCATCTTCTGCCATTCCCTGGCAGAACAGTATTTTTTTGGGAATATAGTTAGCAGCAATCCATACATTCGACTTGTGGATCTTGGGGATTATGAAAAATGTGAGTGTATTGAGGTCCAGAACCTTCAAAAAGTTATGCTCCCTGCATGTAATTAGTTTTGCTTCAAAAGCAAAGCACAGTTTCTCATTAAGGAAGTTAAAGAGATGGGGAAATGGATTGTGATCCAATTTGGTATACGCGGTGGACTCGCTAAGCAATTTGAAGACTTCCTTCTCATATTGTTCTTCCCCAAGGAGGACAATATTGCCCCTTTTGTCACTGCCTTTAATAACTAGACCTGGAGCTTGTTCAAGTTCACATAAGGCTTTCCTCTCCTGAGTGCTGAGATTATCTATGCCCTTCCAATGTTCCAATCCACCCCTGCCAGATCTCGCTGTACTTGTTCCAAGAACAGGTGTACCCATTTGTGTTTAGAGAGCGGAGGCATTTTGGTGGATCTAATTCTAAGATTGGCTATTCGGGAGTGTTTCTGGGAGTGGGGTTCTTCCTCATCCGATCCCATTCCTTCATTTTCATCCAGTAAGGACACTAGTGCTGACAAAGCTTCATATTCCTCTTTGTCCTGTGGCGAGGATAGAGGTGCGATATGTTTGCAATTGTGCCAACTTATAAATATCACTTTCCTAAGGAACAAATTAATGTCTATGAACACCTCAAATTCGTTCATCATCGCCACAGGAGAGAACGAAAAGGTCCCTACTTAATAAGGAGATATGATGTTGATTAAGGGGAAAGTCAGTTAAATTAACCACCTGTAGGTCAGTTGCTTGCCTATTTCCCTCACTGAATATTTTAGACTGGTTAGCCATTTTTATCTCCTGCGTGTTCTGGTCCTTATTTCCTTTTGGGGGGTTCTTTCCCTCTGTCCTGTCCTTTGTTTAAGTAAGTCCTTGGACCCTTTGCTGGAAACTGGATTGGGCTCTGCAGCTTCCTGGGGTGCCAAAAAAGAAACCGATTTATCTGTATGTTCTGTTTCACTGTCAGAGGAAGAGAGCTGTCTAAAATTAGAACTGCAACTTCTTCCTCTGTTTTTTCTGGATCCTCTGGGAATAGTTAGCTCAAAAACGTCATCTTTTTCCCAGTCGAGAATATTTTGCTTAAATTTCTCCTGTTTATTAGTCTTTAAATTCTTCTGAACTATGTCTGTTTCTCTTTTTAGTTGTTCGTTTAGTTTTTAAAATTGGGGGTCTGATTTAAAGGGCTCTAGTGCAGCGACACTCTCTTCAATTTCTTTCTGTATTTCAGTTAGTTGAGTCATTTCCTCCTGTACATTAAGTCTCATCACTTCAATGCCTCTATCAAGGCAGCTCTGTTTCCAGGTTTAAATTAACCTAGGTGTGTGTAGGTGTCCCACCGGGACCACTTGTTCCCTAAGTCCTCTGGGGTTCACTTTGTGGGCAATATGAGATTGCAGGGAGGAAATAACCCTTTTCCTGTTCAGGTGACGAATATTCAGTTTGCGATGATTCTCAAATAATTTCTTTAGGGTCTCACTGCCCTCATTCTGAGGTTGTATATCTTCAGAAAAAGCCAATTGAATTTCTAGATCAATCTGGTCATCAATCATATAGGCCATAGGTAGCAAGAATCTTACCTATCTTCACAGGGTAATGATATCAATGGACAGTAATACACCACGGCAAACAGCAAAGGAGGGGGTACCCTGGTGGTGACCAGTAGCAAATAAGGAGCATAGGGGAGGTAGCCAGTTCCTGGAAGGGATCAAAATAAAATCCCAACAGGGGAACCAAACAAATAATGCAAGATAAGAGAACCAGCACCAGTCATATAATCAAACTTTAATTAATTCAGCAATAGCCAAATAGGAATTAGACAAAATTTAATTAAATTTGGCGATAGCCAAATAGGAGTTGGCTCCAGAACACTTATCTCCTACAATATGGTAGAGTACTCTCAACAAATGAGATAGCACTAAGAATACCTCTAGGCAATGTTACACATGAAAAAATGTTGGTGGGAATTCCCAAAAGAAGCCATCACAGAGGTAAATTAATAAAAAACACTTTATTGAATATCCATAAAAATGTACAATATTACAAAAAGGTTACCACCACCACTAGGTTCCATATAAAATAGACAATGTTGTCTCCAGCCACGTTCACTCACATGCATACACTACCATATTGTAGGAGATAGGGCTCCTGGAGCCAACTCCTAATTGGCTATCACCAAATTTAATTACATTTTGTCTAATTCCTATATGGCTATTGCCAAATTAATTAAAGGTTGATTATATGACTGGTGCTGGTTCTCTTATCTTGCATTATTTATATGGTGACTGTATACTGCTATCTGGGGCTCTGTATACTGCTATATGGTGACCCTGTATACCCCTATCTGGTGACTCTGTATACTGCTATATGGTGACTCTGTATACTGCTATCTGGGGCTCTTTATACTGCTATCTGGGGCTCTGTATACTGCTATCTGGTGCTCTGTAAGTATATACTATACTGCTATCAGGTGACTCTGTATACCCCTATCTTGGGCTCTGTATACTTCTATCTGGTGACTCTGTATACCCCTATCTGGTGATGCTGTATACCCTATCTGGTGATGCTGGGCTGTATACTCCTGACACAAGGGGTGGAAACTATAAGGGGTGGGGCTTATGCAAAGTGGGAGGGGTCAAAAAGGAAGGGTGGGGTCTGGCGCCCCCCATCCTAAAATTTCACCAGACGCCACTGACCCGCACACGTCCACACTAAGGATACAGAAAGAAGGTGGCAAGCGACGTTTTTAATGTCACACTTATTTTTTACAGTAAACATAGCTTACATACTGAAATGGAGGATTTATAAATCTGTCTCACTGTTTTGATGTTACATTTTAAAAGCAGCAGTGTTCTGTGACATTTCCTAAGCTGTCAGATCAACAGGCTTGCCGCTGCTTTTAAAATTGAACATCAAAGCAGAGTCGCGTATTTCTATATACAGTATTTTAGTATGTAAGCTCTGTTTACTGTTTAAAATAATTGTAGAATTAAAAACTCCGCTGGGTGTAAAAAATATGTCCGCTCTCCGCCTTCTCTCTGTATCCTTAGTGCGGACAAGTACAGGTATAGCAAGATGGCGGTGACCGAACTTCACTTCCGGTTTCCATTTGTGGGGTTTCAAAAAATGTAGTTTTGTCACTCTGTCTAAATATTTAGGAGGTAAAGTCATACATTCGATACAAATGACATTTTTTATTC
>BLSH010211857.1:45952-59188 GCA_018402905.1 Glandirana rugosa | reverse complement strand
TGGTGTGGTGAAGGATAAAATCTTTGAAGCGATCCTGTTCCCCAATATTAAGACACGCAATGGACTATTGTTCATGTTATTGAAGGACACATTTTATCAATTGAAAGACTGGGTTCAATTACTAGTCATATATAAGCGCTGCTGGGACCATTTATTCTGGGGTTTTGTGACCTCTTGTTTTATGGTGCTATTTTAGAAATAACACACACCTGGCCATGGAACAGCTGAGCAGCCAATTGTCCCATTACTTTTGGTCCCTTAAATAGTGGGGGGCACATATACACACTGTTGTAATTCCTACACCGTTCACCTGATTTGGATGTAAATACCCTCAAATTAAAGCTGAAAGTCTGCAGTTAAAGCACATCTTGTTCGTTTCATTTCAAATCCAGTGTGGTGCTGTATAGAGCCAAAAAGATTACAATTGTGTCGATGTTCCAATATTTATGGACCTGACTGTATGAGTCATAACTGAATTTACTTATACTAGTTGCACACTAGAGGGTGCTACATAAATAATCGAATGATTGTGTAACGATTTCTCATTACCTATTTAGGCATTGCTTCCTGAACTTGCAATACTTCTTGATGGTCCTGCTTTTTCTTCTCAATATACAAGTCTATGAGCCAGCATACCCACTGATAACAATATATTCCTTGTCTGGCTGATATCAGTGCAATACAGAGCTGCCTCTAATGTATATCTTTAAATCTGAAATCGGAATATAATAAAATACATGTCATGTTAAAAACCTAAGCAACAATTTTTAAAGGTTAACGTAATAAGTACTCAGAATATGTCCTCATTAAAATAGGCCATCATTTTCTTTGGAGAAGAGGCCAGCCATATGAATTTGACATGTCTCTATTCCTCATTTTAAAGCAGAACTACAATGTATCTGAGCACCATTTAACTAATTTTTAATAGTCTTAACAATATTTAATTTGTGATATTCAAAACAAACTTGTCCATCCATCCGTGTTTCCATGCTTTATTTTGCTGAGGAATCACAATTTCTAGGATTTCTCACTGTGGCCAGATGATTCAGATAAAGGCAGATGATTCATGTAGCATTTACTTCCTGGAATCCATCTCCCCTTAGCTTGACATGCAGGCAGGAGAACCTGCTTAGCTGAGAAAACCTTCCTCCCCTGCTGAGGGCTCCTAGGATGTATGACATAATTTGTCTAGGCCTTGAGCATAAGAAGTAACTGAAGAAATGTACAATTTCTGAGTTTTATAAATATGCCTTTTTTTAGCCACTTGCTTATGGGGCACTTTTACCCCCTTCCTGCCCAGGCCAATTTTCAGCTTACAGCGCTGTCACACTTTTAATGACAATTGCGCGGTCATGCAACACCGGATCCAAATTACATTTTTATCATTTTTTTGCACACAAATGGAGATTTCTTTTGGTGGTATTTAATCACAGCTGGGTTTTTTAGTCTCTGCTAAAAAAAATGAAGAAAGACCGAAAATGTTGAAAAAAAACCTGTTTTATAGTTTGTTATAAAATTTTTAAAACAAGTAATTTTTCTCCGTCACTGATGTGCGCTGATGAGACTGCACTGATAGGCACTGATAAGGTGGCACTGATGGGTACTGATAGATGGCACTGGTGGGGACTGATAAGGCGGCACTGGTGGGCAAAGATAGGTGGCACTGATGGGTGGCACTGATGGGCGGCACTGAAGGGCATTTATAGATGGCACTGAAGGGCACTGAGAGGCACTGATAGGTAACACTGATAGGCAGCACTGATAGATGGCACTGATGAAGAGACACTGATCGGCACTGATTGGCAGCACTGATAGGTGGCACTGGGAGGCATTTATAGGTGGCACTGATGGGCACTGGTAGGTGGTATTGGTGGGCACTGATAGGCAGCACTGATATGCACTGGTAGGTGGCACTGGTGGGCACTGGCAGGTGGCACTGGTGGGCACTGCATAACAGCAGTGGCTCTCCCTGTTTGGGACTGATGTCCCCCTGACAGAAGCCGGTGATTGGCCTGTTTTTTTTCTCCTGATTAATGATTACTGATCTTCTGTCTACATCACGTGACAGCTGATCACATGGTAAGAGGCCCGGATAGGCCCTTTAATCTGATCTGTGATCAGCCGAGTCCCATTGACTCGTTGAACACAAAGCGTGAATCTCGAGAGGGCATACATGGATGCCCTCCCGGTAATTAAGGCCCATGCTGTAGCTGTCTTTTGGCTATAGTGTGGGTGGGAGGTGGTTAAAGCAGACACATGCAATCCAATGAGATCGCCAAACAAACATCTAAGAATCCAAGGTAATTTAATGATAAAACTGATTAATAGCAGATTAAAGCCAACACATTTTGAGGGCAAACACACTTCCCCTTTATCAGGGCTTACAAATCCTGAATGTGTCTAAATAGACTAAATACCGTGATTTACTGCTTAGAACATTTCAGGAGGGCAGGTTACACAGTTTACTTACAGTGTAAGTGAATGCAGCAAATGTATGGTATGGTAAGGCCATACTTAAACTTCTTTAATGGATTTCTGTCTTTTACCCCCTTTGTGGCTGGGTCCTGCTTTCCATTTTTTGCGTGGGATTCACTCTGAAATCTATTCAAGATTTTAATCATTTCTTTTATTTCGTTTTTTTGCTTGTGGTCCCCTTGACATCTATATGAGATCCTCATCAAGGATAAGGGTATGTATTTTAGGGGGAAACCCACTTTTCATTTTTTGTATGGGGTTTCCCATTTACACCTACAGTATATCAGACCCTCACCTAGGAAAAGGATCTGGTATAGATCAAAGGAATCCCCGTTGTTTGTTTACAAACAGAAATAATCACCCAGGAACTGTCATTAACCATTCTTTTAAGGCCTCATTTACACGGGCGTTAAAAAAAACGAGCTATAACATCAGTTCCGAGGCCAGGAAAAAAGTTATGTTAAAAACACAATTTCATCAGCGTTTTGCATTGGCGTCACTGCACGTTTTTCCACGCTAGCTTTCAGCTGCGTTTCTCTGCCTCTATTCAAAATCAATGGTTCCCTATAGAAGACTCCTGTCTTCTGCTCTTTTGCAGGGTTTCTGTCTTCTTTTTTTTCAGGTTTCATCTATTCAAATCAATGGGCTCCCCCTGATTTTGAATAGAGACGTTAAGCTGCATTTTTGAGCATTTTGCCGGTTCAGCGTCAAAAACGCTCTAACGCTACAGCTTCGAAACGTGCGGGTCCTGCGTTACTTTTCCAACTTAAGAACACTGACGCCATCTAGGGTTAAAAAATGTATATGAGGCCATTGAATAACATGGTGTGGCGTTCTTAAGCTGTAAAAACAGCTCAAAAATGCAGCGTTAATAACTCCCGTGTATATGAGGCCTAAACAGCATTTTTTTTGTAATGTCAATTCTGCTTTAGGAGGTTGTATAAGTACATTGTACAGGTGTTATACTTCACAGTTAGGCTCAGGGCATCTCCCTGGCATGTTATTTAAAGGAATTTTGCATTATGAAGTTTTGAAGCTTTATAAAAGTTGTTGCTCCCTGCCAAACAGAATTATAAGAAAAAAAAATATTTGGACATTTTCTCCAAGTTAGTTTCCAACCCCATGCCAGTCATTTGACAATCTCTTGCCTACTTACTAAATAGTCATTACCAGGGCTGTGCTGGCATAAGGCAACTTCCCTAGGGTGCCAGGAAGCAGTAAGAAAAACCCCTATTTGTGAGACTTAAGAGGTAGTGGCACAGAACACGTGTTTTATATACAATTATAAATGTATTTGTACATATAGATAAACGGATAAAATCACATACAAATGTAGAAGAAGTTTATATGCATATTCATTATTACAAATCTTTTATGTCTGCTAAAAATCAAAACTTAGCAAATACATATATTGCACAATCATGTCACCATATATATAGAAAGGTACCGTATATTACATTCCGCAATCCTACACAAAAGGAGAAAGAGCCCTGGGTTCCAGGATGGGGGAATTTTAAAATGCACCATTGGGTTGTTGGGGATTGTGTTGCCCTTAGGAGGTAGGACAGGAGTCACCTGGTGGGGGAAGAGGGTTGTGGATCAGAAGACAGCCCGGGTGACATTGCATGGGCTGCGGAGACACAGTGGTAGCACTCTGCCCTCACCATCCAGAGTGGCTCTCATTAGGGACACAGGCAGCACCTTCTGCACCTCTGAAGCTGGGTTCACACTCCAGTACGGAGCGGCTCACGGCAGGGGTCCGGTGTGTCCCTGTTCACCATTTCAGGTCCTTTTTCGGTCCGAATTTTTGGCTGATTTTGGACCTGAAATGGACTGAAGATGCACAGGGCTCCTGTGCAATTTGATCCATAGCCGTGCCGGAGCTGTGTGAGCCAGCTCCATTGAGAGGCGGTCACAATCTACTGACATGCAAATTGCATGCAGGAAAACCCAGACTAATAGCTGCAGCAACTGTGGGGTGAGCAGGAGGCTATCATCTCTGGCAGTGGAAGCAGCTGCTTGTTCCCAGCTATCAGAAGGACATAGCAAGTGGCTATCCTTCTTCTGACAGCACCGAGCATGTCTCTACAACACGCAGAGTGACAGGAGGATAACAGGATGGGGCAGGAACACAGTACACTACAAGGACAGTACTGCCCTCTGTTGCAGGCCCACACTCACTGCCCTGCCATTGTGCTATGGCAGGACTGTCATCTGATACTCTGCCATCTGCATCCAGCCAATGGGGCTCTGGGTTTATCACGATACATACTATGTTTTCTATGGACCATCAGATTTGCAGGACAGTCCATACACCCCCCCCCCCCCATCAACTGACCCATTCCTCCATCCACAGATTCACAGCTATGTCATCCTGGAAATCCCACTACCCTGCACAGCACACCTCCACTACAAGGCAGGCCCATGTAGGAGGAGAGGGCACTCACCTCTGATCTCTGGTGCAGGCACCCACAAGAGGGGCTGCATGTGCACACATACACTGTACCAGGGGAGGGCTGGCAGCCTTAGGCCTGGGGGGCAAGTCCAGTCAAGTGGCCCATTGAACCACCGAATCAGCTCACCATCCATGCCCACCTGGTTTTATAAGGTATATTGAGGTTATGAAGTAAGACAAATATGATTCAATGTGGTAACATAATGTAATTTTAATGCAGCCTCACCACCCACCAATGCAGCCTCACCAGTGCCCCACCCCCCTTCGCCTGGCCCCTACTTCCTTCCTCCACAAGAAGAAAAAAGTGTGATTGGCAGCGGGCGTCAGCCTTTTTGAATGTAAGTTAGGATGGCCTGGGGGGCAATTGCCACCCTGCCCCCTGGCCCAGCCCTCCCCTGCACTGTACACACTGTGCACACACACAATACACACAGTGTGTGTACTACAAACTCTCCCATCTATCACAGCAGAGGTATAGCACAGCCACCAGCCCTGGATCAGTAAAGGGAAAGATGCTGCAATGTCTTTCCCCTACATTCATTGGGTACAATGTACATATAGGTGTAAATACATACAGTGCGTGTGTATACATATATATATATATATATATATATACAGTATATATACCACACACACAATAAATATATGTATATATATATATATATATATATACCACATGCACACACACACACATATATATATATATATATACCACATGCACACACACACACACATATATTGTGTGTGTGTGTGTGTGGTTTTCATATTATTCAACAAAGATTAAGAATTAAATTATAAGTGTGCATGTAGCCATTCACTTGTGAGTTGGATTATCTATGGGCACATCATTACCCTGTACCGCTACTTGCATTGCATATAGCCAATATAGCACTATATTCAGTGTGTGCACATACCATATCCATGGCCCTAAATGTGTTCCTATTATAACAGACAAGTGAAATGCATGCTGATATCACAATTAGATTTAGGCTCCATTTACACAAGATGTTGTTTCAACCTCCCCTGAATGTTTTATTTTGACAGCTAGAAACCGGCGTCTAAAACATCCGTTTTGCCGCAGTTTGCATGCCGCGTTTAGCCGCATTTTGCATGCCACGTTTAGCCGCATTTTGCCGAACTTCAGCTATGTATATATTTGAGATTGTTTTTTTTTTTTTTTTATTCCAATATTCAGCAAACATTTATTCTCAAAAAAAGAAAAAGGTAAGTCAAATAAAATGAACACTATAAATAAAGTAAACATATACGCTAACACAAAATGAAAACGAAATAAGTAAGGACTATTATTAAGGGAACCATATGGCATTGTCTTTGATTCTCTCTTCACTGCACATTGAGTGTGTATTTTGGTTATAATTTTTTTTTCTCGCTATTTCACCATTTTTATATACCATTCATCAGATATAATTATATAAAAAAAACAAAGACCCTTTTCAGATATTCTGCTGAAAGGTTGCTTTCATCTAGAGGCAATGTCAGGAGTCTGCCAGGGGATTCCTGGAAGCAATGTATGCTTATATTCAGAAGCGGAAAAGTTGATTTGCGTGGAAATGTTGGTTTTGTGAACTGCATGGCACGTATGTGAGCATGATTAAGCCAAGCAATTCACAATTCCTCAGCTCCGTAGCACTGTAATGTATTATTGTCCTTAGATTTCCTAGCTACTCTGTGTTCAGTTGATCTTTGGTTCTTAGGCACTGTGGCTTTTCAGAAAAGATTCTAAGACAACATTATGAAAGTATAGAGATTCACAATGTATTTACCTTTCTAGCCCACAAATTGGTACCAGTTGATGTGATTTTTTTCAATTTATAGACAGTAGTCTACAGGCAGAAGTGGAGAAGAATGTAGTGAATACATTATTCTTATGTCTAAACTTTTTGATGATTCATCTTTATTTTAGGCTTTATGAAAAGTCTATACAAAAACTATAATTCAAGTTTGAGTCATTAGAAACATATACTGTACTGTATACAGGGTTAGACTGGAACACTGAGGCACACCAGAGGAAATAAGAAGGGGGAAAACCAATAGCAGTGCACATAATGCTCAACTGTGAATTGTAAGTGAGGATAACTGTGAGCTGGTGATGTTTTTAGGGACAATGTGACAAATCTACACTTTAGACAATGCTGCCATAGGGCATTAAATCAGGATCCTATAATGCATGTCAAGCCACGACAGTATATTATAGCATGACACTAGGCCAAATTATACACATACAGAGTGCACCATGCCAAAATGGAAACAAGGAGTGAACATAAAAATATAGAATTGCGCTAGATCAAACAAATTGTAATAACCCATTCAAAGATAAATTGCAAAACATCCACCAGGTGTAGTATTGATAAATCTTATAAACTCCTGGTGTCGAACTCCACCATCCACCACCTTTATCCTATGTGATCCTATGTGTCAGTGCCTGCACCAAAGGCTGAAAAGTTTACTTACCTCATTACAAGGGGTCATCTGCGCTTTTGGCTTAAAACCCAGTAGGGGCCTTTTCCCGATCCGGTAACTTTCTTGCACTGGATCACCCTCTATCACCGTGTCAGATGCATAAATATCTCCAAAGGAAACAAATGCTCCACAGTGTAAAAAGCTTTTAAAAGTTCATTAAAATGTGAAATATTGCACTTACAGCATGCGCTGATTCAATGCGCCTCAAGGCGGAGTTCCGGCCGAAGTATGACTGTTAAGATAAAAATCTTATAAGTCTTTTAAGACTTTTAAGATAAAAATACCCCTTGTGCAATGTAACAAAGGTATGCTGTAAACGGTTTCTTACTTTGTGAAGTTCCTGCACAGCGTGGCCATCTCCAGTGTGGGAATCTGAAGTCTCAGTGTCCTTCTGCCTGGATTCCATGCATGCTGGCTACCCAGCATGCACCTGTCGATCTTGCGCATGTGCAGTGCGGTGCAATCTAGGTCAGCTTGACATAGCACGTCTCCAGTAAAATTTAACATTGGCTTCTATGGGAAATCTTGGTCAGCTTGACATGACACTGGAGCAGTGCCATGTCAAGCTGACCAAGATTTTCCATACATGCTAATGTTAAATGTAACTAGAGCCGTGCTATGTCAAGCTGACCAAGATTTTCCATAGACGCCAATGTTAAATGTAAAGGGAGCAGTGCCATGTCAAGCTGCCCAAGATCTCCCAGGAGCCAATGCAAAGCTGGAAATGACATACGGCGCCGCGGCCCCTAAAGGAGGAAGTGAAATTACATATAGGCATAAATCAGGTAAGTGAACATAAAAAAATAATAATAAATTGTCAATTCATTTTAAGGGTGCACATTAGTGCTGCATGGGGAGGAGTGAAAAATGTGGACCGCTTTAAGGTTGATGCGTCAGCCAGCACACAAACAAAGTAACCCATCCTTCTAGGACACGAGGTGATGTCAGCGTGTCACACCTACGCGTTTCGTCATAGGTTGATGTCGTTCAGGGGCACATTGAATCAGCAGATGCTGTAAGTGCAACATTTTACGTTTTAACTTTTAAAAGCATTTTACATTATGTGGAGCATATTGTTTCCTTTGTAGATATTCATGTAGATATTCATGCATCTGACCCGGTGATAGAGGGTGATCCAGTTTAAGAAAGTTACCAGATCGGGAAAAAGCCCTGGCTGGGTTTACAGCCAAAAGCACAAATGACCCCTTGTAATGAGGGGTCCATAGGAGCTGGTAAGCAAGCTTCTCAGCCTTTGGTGGAGGCACTGACACACAGGATCACTTAAAAGTGGTGGATGGTGGAGTTCACCACCAGGAGTTTATAAGATTTATCATCACAACACCTGTGGACTGTTTTTTGCACTTTATTTTTGAATGGTTATTGCAATTTGTTTGTTACACTTTTTTACATATTTTGTAAGGAATGAACATTGTGCATTGTGGCTAACACAGGGGCTAACGGTGCTGTGGTTTGATATAAATAAACTCCATAGGAGGGGTGATGCATGTCAGAGGAACAAAGCCAGGAGATGTTCAGGCTGAAGCCGTATCTTTACCTCTTTATATCATGGTTTTCCAATGTGCGTCATGTGTTCCACCTTCTGTCTTCCAATATGTTTCAGCTTGCCTGAAACTTATTTGAACGTCAGCCCGGACCTGTGCTTTGGACACCGTAAAGCTTCTGTAGCCTTCCTCTAGCTGAGCTAAGACATACAATCAAGGCTGGAAACACACAGAAGGTGACATATACAGTAGCTCTTGAGGCTAAAGGAGAGGGGGAGAGTTTTCAATAAGAAAGTGACAGCTCTGGGCTTTGGCAGAGGCTGTTGGCTCAATCTATATGCCTGTGGCGATCCTGTTATTTTCTCACTATTGACTGTGTGCAAACTGTGAAGAACAAAGACCACAGGGTATGGCTGGAGTTCCTTGGCAGTCTCGATATACTCTAGTTTTTTGTGGTTGGTGTACATGACATATGGGTGGCATGATCCCTTCACCCAGTGATGCCTCTCTTCTAAGGCCCATTTTTCCACCAACTTCCCTTTTAATAGCAAGAACAGCTTGTCTGGATAAGCTTGTTTGAACGTCAGCACCCGACCTGTGCTTTTGACACTGTAAAGCTTCTGTAGCCTTCCTCTCTAGCTGAGCCAAGACATACACTCAAGGCTGGAAATGCACACATTTTAATTACAGAAAGTGATATATAGCTTTTGTGGCTAAAGGGGAGGGGGAACGTGTCCCATAAGAAAGTGACTGTTTTTGGGCCTTTCTTTCTTTTCTTTCTTCACTTTTCTTTTCATTTCTTTCACAGATCAATTTGGCAGAGGATGTTGGCTCAGTCTATATGCCTGTGGCGATCCTGTTATTTGCCTACTATTGACTGTTTGTGTGAAAACTGTGAAGAACAGAGACCACAGGGTCTGGCTGGAGTTCCTTGACAGTCTTGATATACTCTAGGTTTTTGTGGTTGGTGTACATGACAAAAGGGTTGGTGTGATCCCTTCATCCAGTGATGCCTCTCTTCAAATGCAGATTTGTCCACTAACTTCCCTTTCACTAGCAAGAACAGCTTGCCTGGATGAGTTTCAGCTTTCTTGAATGAACTTGTTTGAACGTCGGCACGCAACCTGTGCTTTGGACACTGTAGAGCTTCTGTAGGCTACCTCTCTAGCTAAGCCAAGACATGCAATAAATGCTGGAAATGCACACATTTTAATTACAGAAAGTGACATATAGCTTTTGAGACTAAGGAGATGGGGAGAGTCTCCTAATAAGGAAGTCACTGCTCTTTTATTTTCCTTTCTTTCTGAGTATGGCAGAGGCTGATGGCTAAAGCTATATGCCTGTGGCGATCCTGTTGTTTGCCCACCATTGATTGTTTGTGTGAAAACTGTGAAGAACAGAGACCACAGGGTCTGGTTGGAGTTCTTTGGTAGTCTTGATATACTCTAGGTTTTTGTGGTTGGTGTACCTGTCAATGGGGTGGCATGATCCCTTCATCCAGTGATGCCTCTCTTCTAAGGCCTATTTGTTCACCAACTTCCCTTTCACTAGTAAGAACACACTCTCCAAAAAATAACAGGATTCTCTAAATGAGAGATTGCAGCAAACTTGAATATGTTCCAACTGTGACCATTCCTGAGCATTTGTGCATCAGACAGGACACTGGATTCTTTCACTGAACTCCTAGTTACAGTTTCTCTCTAACCAAAATGGGGCACGGTCCAAAACTTTACTCTCTCAGGGTCCCCTTTATGACACAGATTGTGCAGAAATCTCACAGGAACATTGTGTTTAAATTTAACACAGGCTTCCCCAAGATGTCACCCATAGTAGATGATACATTAGACCTATGTGCCTACATCAAAGCAGTAGTCGTGCAATCTCTATAGCTTACACATGACCACACTATTACTTCCTGGACCTGGTAGGGATGCTGAAGCGTGAGCGGCTGTAGTTAGATATAGGTGTTATCTAACTGTCTGCATGGAGGACCTTTTATGGGAGTTTTGTACTAGGCTATTTTTCCCCCCACTCAGGCTGCCAAGGATTTGTGAGTTGGTTGCCGCTGACTAGTGAGGGTGCAGACTAGGTAAAGGTTTATCCAGACCCAAAGCACGCTGTAGAAAAAGCAAGAGATAGCCCAGCCGCCACACACCTCGCCCGCCCTGAGTGGTTATCAGGTAAAAGCAGCCTCATCTCGATTCACCTAGGCCACTCTCCCAACATGTTTTGCCCCGCCCCCAGAGCTTAATCATGATTAAAGTGATTGTAAAGGTTTGTTTTTTTTTTTTTAACCACTTCAATACTATGCACTTAGAACACTTTACTACCAGACCAATTTTCAGTTTTCAGTGCTGTTGCGCTTTGAATGACAATTGCGCGGTCGTGCGACTCTGTACCCAAACAGATTTTTTATCATTTTGTTCCCAGAAATAGAGCTTTCTTTTGGTGGTATTTGATCACCCCTTTTTATTTTTTGCGCTACAAATAAAAAAATCCGAAAATTTTGAAAAATAAAAAAAAATTCTCTATTTTTGTCACAAAACTTTGTAAATAAGTAAATTTTCTCCATCACTGGTGGGCACTAATGAGGCTACACTGACCAGCACTGATGTGGCAGTACTGATTGGCACTGATGAGGCGGCACTGATGATGAGGCACTTATATGCAGCAATGATGAGCACTGTTAGGCGGCACTGATAAGCAGCACTGACGGGTACTGATAGGTGGCACTGATATACAGCACTGATGGGCACTGATATGCAGCACTGATGGACACTGCTAAGCGGCACTGATGGGCACTCATAGACAGCACTGATTGGCACTCATAGACGGCACTGGGCACTGATAGGTAGCACTGATGGGCACTGATAGATGGGCACTGGTAGGTGGCAATGGTGGGCACTGATTTGTGGCACTGGTATGCATTGATAGGGGCACTGGTAAGCACAGATAGGGGCACTGGTGGGCATATATACTGATAGGGGCTCATTCCCTGGTGGTCTAGGGTGGCATCTGAGGGTGGCACTGAGTGCCATCCACATTGGGCACTATGTCTCTTTCCTGGTGGTCTAGGGGGGTCTCCCTGGTGGTCCAGATCGGCTCCCTGGTGGTCCCTGGTCGGCTCCCTGGTGGTCCTGGGTGGGCACATCCCTGGTGGTCCCTGGGCAGGCTCCCTGGTGGTCTAGGGTGGCGATCCGAGGGAGGGCTGTGCTGATAAATCATCAGCACAAACCCTCCCTGTCAGGAGAGCAGCCAATCGGCTCTCCACTCCTCAGGTCTGCAGACCTGAGTACAGGAAAGCCGATAAACACTGTCACGGCTGATCACATGGTAAAGTGCTTTGGATGGAAGCACTTTACCGAGATCGGTATTGCGGGGGGTCAGACTGAGCTCCCACAGCCACGGAACTCAATGTCGCCGCTGCTATGTCTCAGCCAATCAGGAGGAGTGTCCTGGACAGCTGAGGGGGTCGTGGACATTGCTGGAGAGAGATGAGGCTCAGGGTAAGTATTAGGGGGGTGGGGGCTGCTACACAAAGAAGTTTTTTTTATCTTAATGGATAGAATGCATTAGGATAAAAAATCCTCTGCCTTTACCACTCCTTTAACCCCAGGAGCAGGGATAGACATGTTGGGGTCCTGGCCTGGATGAATCAAGCTGAGGCTGCTTTTACCTGCTAACCACTCGAGCCAGGCGAGATGTGTGGCGGCTGGGCTATCTCTTCCTATTTTTACAGTGTGGTTTTATTTTGTTGTTGTAATAAATGGGTTTGAAGTTTTAATACTATGTGGCTGTTATTTGTATCTCCTTACCTCTGAGTGCTGGTTCCTAGGAAAGGAAGCTGACCTGATGTGACTCACTCTGACCTTCAAAGAAACACAAGTGTGTCCAACCTAGCTAGTATATGTTATTTTAGGTCTGGACAAAAAGGTTAGTCTATTTCCAGAGTTGTGGGGGCAGCATGATTTAAGAAAATGGAAGGTATGCACTGTTTGTCTTGGGATTTGTCACATACATCCAAGAGGATTTTGTTTTACCCACAGAGGTTTAAGTGATCAGGACACTTGAACACAGAGAATATAAAGTTTTGAGGACATTCATGAATTTTATGGCACTATAGTATTGTATTATCAAATTTATTCTGTTTGCCAATCCTTTGTCATTAATTTTAAATCTTCATTTCTTAACGAAATAGGATGATAATTTATACAATCTCTGTGATCTTTCCCTGGTTTTGTAAGCACATGGAAAAGTTATAGCCACAGGACTAGTGAATTTGGAGACACCCATTTTGTTTTAGGAGAACCTACATACACTGTT
>BLSH010211855.1:92715-108553 GCA_018402905.1 Glandirana rugosa | reverse complement strand
CGCAACACCAGGAGGGGGAGGGGCAGAGCACGCAACACCAGGAGGGGGGAGGGGGGGCAGAGCACGCAACACCAGGAGGGGGGAGGGGAGGGGCAGAGCACGCAACACCAGGAGGGGGAGGGGAGGGGCAGAGCACGCAACACCAGGAGGGGGAGGGGAGGGGCAGAGCACGCGAACAGGAAGGGATGCATGTATCCAAACGCACAGTGTCTGCATTCAGATCTGTGCACCCACTTCTATAGGTGAAGCTCTCTGGTAGACGCAGCAAAAAGGGTCTCAGCACACAGGACCTGTCTCAGGGCCTGTCAGAATGCGCTTTAGGGGAATTTATCAAAACAAAAGCAGACATCATTTGGAACAGCTGTGCATGGCAGCCAATCAGCTCTTGAC
Organism: Glandirana rugosa; assembly: GCA_018402905.1. Taxonomy (NCBI): domain Eukaryota; kingdom Metazoa; phylum Chordata; class Amphibia; order Anura; family Ranidae; genus Glandirana; species Glandirana rugosa. The sequence continues at coordinate 108,163 of BLSH010211855.1, read as the reverse complement.
TTTCATTTTTAAAGATGAACAAGCTGAAGATAGAAGCCGATTGGTTGCCATGCACAGCTGTTCCAAATTCTGACCGAACCAGTTTTGATAAATTCCCCTCACTGTGTTTTACATTTCTTACTCCTGACTACTGCATTCCAAGTACAGCACGTTAGTTGTTAAAGTGGTTGTAAAGGCAGAAGGTGCATTCTATGCAGAACCTTCTGTGTGCAGCAGCCCCACCTAATTCTTACCCGAGCCACCTCTCGACTCAGCAATGTCCACGAGAGCCTTGGCTGTCTGGTGACTCGCACTCCGGATTGCCTTTTGGCAGCAGTGGGAGCCACAATCACAGCCAGTGAGCCAATCAGAAGATGGAGGGAGCGGAGTCGAACCATGGCTCCGGGTGTGGATGGACACACAGAGCCGCGGCTCGGGAGCGTGCCTGCTTGGGTGCACCCTTAGCAAGCCATTTGCTGTTGGGGCACCCAGAAAGAGGGAGGGGCCAGGGGTGTCGGCAAGGGACCCAAGAAGAGGAGGATCCGAGCTGCTCTGTGCAAAACCAACTGCACAGAGCATGCAAGTATAACAACAGGTTTATCATTTAGAAAAAAAAAGGAAGGACTAACCACTTGCCGACTGCCAACCGCCAACCACAGGTTGACAGCGGCACGGCGGCTGCGATATCATGCAATGTGAGCTCAGGCGCGCCCGAACGCTCACTGTGTTCGGGGGGGCAGGGAGTGGGTGCAGCAGACTCGATCGCCGCCGGCTACCCGCAATGCCCCCCGTAGTGAAAGAATGGAGGTCCATGCAAGTAAACACGGATCTCCGTTCTGTGAGAGGGGGAAGGGCTGTGATCACAGCCTTCCTCTATACGGAAGCTGTGATCACTCCTTCCCCTGCTAGGGCAGCCCCCATACAGTTAGAACACGCCCAGGGAACACAGTTAACCCTTAGAGCGCCCCACCAGGTTAACGCCTTCACTGCCAATGGCATCTACACAATAATCAGTGCATTTTTATAGCACCGATCGCCAATGGTCCCAAAAAAGTGTCAAAATGGTCCGACATGTCGGCCGCAATATCGCAGTACCGCTAAAAATCGCAGATCGCCGCCATTACTAAAAAAATAAATAAAAACCCCAGAAATGAATTCTCATCATCCGTAAAACGTGGCCACTTTTGCGCAAACCAATCAAACGCTGATTGCAATTTTTTTATCACAAATATGAAGAATATAAATCGGCCAAAACCGATGGAAAAAAAATGTTTTTTATATATTTTTTTTGGATTTGTATTTTAGCAAAAAGTAAGAAATTTGGGTTTTTTTGCAAAATTGTCGCTCTTCTTTTGTTTATAGCGGCGATCAGAAATGACGCAGCGGTGATCAAATACCACCAAAAGAAAGCTCTATTTGTGGGGAAAAAAGGACGCAAATTTTGTTCGGGTACAACGTCGCACGGCCGCGCAATTGTCAGTTAAAGCGATGCAGCGCCGAATCGCAAAAAGTGCTCTGGTCCTAAAGTGTGAAATCCTTCCGGGGCTGAAGTGGTTAATATCCCTTTACGTTTAGCTGTGTGTAGTAAGGGATATGGATTAGAACACTTTTACTTTATTAAAATGAGTATATGGAGCTTTGCACTGTGTCTGTTACACACTCGCTTGTGGCACAGTCATTAAAGCATATGGCCCTTTAAGCCCCTCCCACTGTTGATGCAATCTGGCCACACCCACAGTTTTGGCGCGGCGCCGCTATATTGCCACATACCATTTTTCTTGGGGGAGGAGGGGGCAAAAAAAAAAAAATATCAAAATGTCCAGCCCCGGGTGCCTGATGTGCAAGCCACACCACTGACTGACACTCCCACGAGGAACTTTGCAATGGTGAGTATGCTACATCGTTAGTAATCCTTCCAAGGAGAAATGGCCGTTGGCAGTTGACTGCCTGTGATTACTTCTCTCACCCATCATGTGCAAACTGGCATTCTCCCCCCATCCCTCTGGGTGGGTTTCATGTCATGAAATTAAATTGAAAAAAAAAAACAAACATACCAGTGAATGGAGTTCTGTATTTATTACAAAACCCTGAAATAAAATTGCAATTTGTATAGATCATCACTTGATTTTAGCCTCCTGTACAGCAGCACTCAGGCTGGGAGAGGGGCTGGAAGCACTAGCAGCCAATCAGGTGCGTTTCTTTCACATGTGCCTAAATGGATCATGCAGATTGGAGAAGAGGGCAGAGTGATGACCTCATCAGTCCACTGCTGTTCTTTTACTGATCAGTCAAGGGCTGGGGAGGGAGCTGACCACATGCGCCTACAGTGTGCCCACTGACACAGAAACGATCAGTCTATAATTTTAATGGTCGATTATAAAAGTGAGAGACAGAATAACAAAAATATCCAGAAAAAAAAAAAAAAGCTATAAATAGATTTGCATTTTAACCACTTCAGCCCTGGAAGGATTTCACCCTTTAGGACCAGAGCACTTTTTGCGATTCGGCGCTGCGTCGCTTTAACTGACAATTGCGCGGTCGTGCGACGTTGCACCCAAACGATTGCGTCCTTTTTTTCCCACAAATAGAGCTTTCTTTTAGGCGCTATTTGATCCCCTCTGCGTCATTTCTGGTAAACCAAAGAGAAAACCGCTGCTCCAGGTGTAATGGCTCACACAATAGTTGGGAGCTCTGGAGTGCCTGCTGCGGCTCGTCCCGCGTAAATCCACCAATAGAAGAAAGAAGCGGCACATCCAGATAAATTCCAGGCTTTATTCGGGTCAAGGGCACCACAAATACCAGCAAGCAGTCCGTAGATGCTTAAGCACACTGGTGTGTGAAACTCGTCGGCTTGGAAGCCTGGAAATTATCTGGCTGTGCCGCTTCTTTCTTCTATCTGCCTCATTTCTGATCGCCGCTATAAACAAGAAAAGAGCAACAATTTAGCAAAAAAAAAAAAAAAAAAAAAAAAAATTCTTACTTCTTGCTAAAATACAAATCCAAAAAAAATATATATATATATATAAAAAACACATTTTTTTCATCGGTTTTGGGCGATTTATATTTTCTCATATTTTTTTTTTTTTTTTTAAATCGCAATTGGCGTTTGATTGGTTTGCGCAAAAATTGCCGCGTTTACGAATGATGAGAATTCATTTCTGTTTTTTTTTTTCACTAGTAATGGCGGCGATCTGCGATTTTTAGCAGGACTGCGATATTGCGGTGGACATGTCGGACCATTTTGACACTTTTTTGGGACCATTGGCATTTATACAGCGATCAGTGCTATAAAAATGCTCTGATTACTCTGTAAATGTCATTGGCAGTGAAGGGGTTAACCTAATGGTTAACTGTGTTCCCTCAGTGTGTTCCAACTGTATGGGGGGCTGCGCTGGCTGGGGGAGGGGAGTGATCATGGCTTCCATATACAGGAAGCCTGCGATCACATCCCTTCCCCCCTCTGTCAGAACAGAAATCCGTGTTAACTTACACCGACCTCTGTTCTCTCACTGCGGGGGGCCATCGCGGGTAGCTGGCGGAGATAGAGTCCGTCCCACCCGCTCCCTTGCCCTCCGGAACACAGTGGGCCACAAGCCCACCTCCGGCGGCGCGCGTGCGCTCACAACACCGTCAGGTGATGGCGGTTTGCAATAACGAGCGACTTTTCCGCCGTCACGCTGCGGCGGGCGGTCGACAAGTGGTTAAGTAGTCCTACTAGCCGCCACAGTTGTACTGCGCCAGGTTGGCTCGGCTGTGCAAACTAGCGTCATTGAGCGTGCCCGCGGGACTCGATGTCCGCCAACGACCCGCGATCGCCTACTACAGAGGCAGAACGAAGATCCGCCAATGAAAACATTTTATAGCGTTTTATAGCTTGAAGCCTGAAGCTACAAAACGCTGGAGGGGGGAAAAAAAAAAAAATCAATGATTCTCTATGGAGAATTTCACATCTCACCTCAAAAAAAGTTCTGGAGTTTTTTTTTTTTTTCAGGCAGATTACAGGAGTTCTTCAGCTTTTTACAATGGTGACCTTTTGACCTGTGCAAAATCGCGGTAAAAATCGCGGCAAAACACGCCCGACTTTCTGCCTGAAAACGATATGCCCAGGTGTGAATGCAGCCTTAGATCTGTCATGCCCCTGCCAGCCCAGCCCCCACACAGTTAGAACACAGTGAGGGAACACATTTAACCCCTTAACCACCCCCCTGGAGGTTAACCCCTTTACTGCCAGTGACATTTACACAGCAATCAGTGGCTATTTTTAGCTCCGATCGCTGTATAAATGTCATTGGTCCCAAAAAAAGTGTCAAAAATGTCCAATATGCCCGCCGCAATATCACAGTCCAAATGCAGATTACCGCCATTACCAGTACAATAAAGAAATAATAAATAAAAATTCATAACAGTAATAAAAAACACAATAAATCTATTCCCATAGTTTGTAGACGCGATAACTTTTGTGCAACCCAATCACTATACGCTTATTGCGATTTTTTTAACCAAAAATATGTATAAGAATACATATTGGCCTAAACTGATGAATACATTTGTTTTCTTATATATATTTTTTTGGATATTATAGCAAAAAGTAAAAAAAAAAAAAAAAAAAAAAAAATTGTTGCTCTTTGAGCAAAAAATAAATAAAAAAAAAAAAACGGCAGAGGGGATCAAATACCACCAAAAGAAAGCTCTATTTGTGGGAAAAAAAAGGAGGCCAATTTTGTTTGGGTACAACGTCGCACGACAGCGCAATTGTCAGTTAAAGCGGCGCAATGCCGTATCGCAAACAAATTGCTTGGTCATTAAGGGGGTAAAACCTTCCGGGGCTAATGAGTGAAATAAGTAATTGGTGGGGAAACCCTTGTTGGTGATCACAGAGGTCGGACGTTTCTTGTAGTCGGTCACCAGGTTTGCAGACATCTCAGGAGGGATTTTCTCCTCTTTGCAGATCTCCAAGTCATTAAGGTTTCCAGGATGACGTTTGGTAACTCGAATCTTCAGCTCCCTTCACATATTTTCTATGGGATTAAGGTCTGGAGACCGGCTAGGCCACTTGATGACCTTAACATGCTTTTTCTTGAGCCACTCCTTTGTTGCCTTGCCAGTGAGTTTTGGGTCATTGTCATGCTGGAAGACCCATCCATGACCCAACTTCAATGCCCTGGCTGAGGGAAGGAGGTTCTCACCCAAGATTTGATGGTCCATGGCCCCATCCATCGTCCCTTTGAAGCGGTGAAGTTGTCCCCTTAGCAGAAAAACACCCCCAAAGCATAATGTTTCCCCCTCCATGTATGACGGTGGGGATGGAGTTCTTGGGGTCATAGGCAGCGTTCCTCCTCCTCCAAACACGGAGAGCTGAGTTGATGCTAAAGATCTCGATTTTGGTCTCCTTGACCACAACAATTCACCCAGTTCTCTGAATCATTCAGATGTTCATTAGCAGACTTCAGACGGGCTGTACATGTGCTTTCCTCAGATGGGCTGTACATGAGCTTTCCTCAGGCGGACTGTACATGGGCTTTCCTCAGGCGGACTGTACATGGGCTTTCCTCAGGCGGGCTGTACATGAGCTTTCCTCAGACGGGCTGTACATGGGCTTTCCTCAGGCGGACTGTACATGGGCTTTCCTCAGACAGGCAGTACATGAGCTTTCCTCAGACGGGCTGTACATGGGCTTTCCTCAGAGGGACTGTACATGTGCTTTCCTCAGACGGGGTTGTACATGGGCTTTCCTCAGACGGGCTGTACATGCGCTTTCCTCAGAAGGGCTGTACATGTGCTTTCCTCAGACGGGCTGTACATGTGCTTTCCTCAGACGGGGTTGTACATGGGCTTTCCTCAGACGGGCTGTACATGGGCTTTCCTCAGACGGGCTGTACATGGGCTTTCCTCAGACGGGCTGTACATGGGCTTTCCTCAGACGGGCTGTACATGGGCTTTCCTCAGACGGGCTGTACATGGGCTTTCCTCAGACGGGCTGTACATGGGCTTTCCTCAGACGGGCTGTACATGGGCTTTCATGAGCAGGGGGACCTTACGGGGGCTGCAGGATTTCAGGCACGGTGCGGTGTTACTGATTGTTATCTTGGTGTCTATGGTCCCAGCTGAGATCAGTGAGAAGATTCTCCTGTGTAGTCCTGGGAGATTCCTCACCGTTCTCCATGATCATTGAAACTCCACGAGGGGAGATCTTCCATGGAGCCCCAGACCGAGGGAGGCTGACATTTATTTTGCGTTTCTTCCATTTGCGAATAATCGCACCGTTGATTCCAGCCTTGTGTAGGTCTACAATCTTCTCCCTGACATCTTTGGACAGCTCTTTGGTCTTGGCCATGGTGTAGAGATTGGAATCTGATTGATTGCTTCTGTGGACAGGTGCCTTTTATACAGGTAACAAGCTGAGATTAGGAGCACTCCCTTTAAGAGAGAACTCCTAATCTCAGCTCATTACCTGTATAGAAGACACCGGGGAGACAGAAATCTCGCTGATTGAAAGGGGATCAAATACTTATTTCACTCATTAAAATGCAAATCAATTTATAACTTTTCTGAAATGCGTTTTTCTGGATATTTTTGTTGTTATTCTGTCTCTCACTGTAATAATAAACCGACCATTAAAATTATAGACCGATCGTTTCTTTGTCAGTGGGCAAACATGCAAAATCAGCAGGGGGACAAATACTTTTTTTTTCCCCCTCACTGTAGATGGAACATGCAGATTGGAGAAGAGGGCAGAGTGAGGACCTCATCAGTCCACTGCTGTTCTTTTACTGATCAGTCACAGGCTGGAGGAGGGAGGGGACCACATAGGCCTAGATGGAACATGCAGATTGGAGAAGAGGGCAGAGTGAGAACCTCATTAGTCCACTGCTGTTCTTTTACTGATCAGTCACAGGCTGGAGGAGGGAGGGGACCACATAGGCCTAGATGGAACATGCAGATTGGAGAAGAGGGCAGAGTGAGGACCTCATCAGTCCACTGCTGTTCTTTTACTCATCAGTCACAGGCTGGGGGAGGGAGGTGACCTAGCTGTGTTGCTCAACTACAACAGAGAAACATCAGGTCAAGGGGCTGGCTGTGCTGCCTGGCAGAGAATATACTAATTCTTTGGCAGACAACACAGCGCTCAACTTTTTAATGACCAAATTTTTTCTTGAATAGCCAGTTTCAGATTCTAAGATCACAAAACGATAACAAAAGAACCGGTTGGTTCCCTTACCTTCTTAATGTTTCCAAGACTGGCATTGCACGGCACAGGGAAGTTGAGGTAAATGCCCGTGGGGAGCAGGAAGTCCACCAAGATTTTTTGATTCTGCTCCTTGGCCCAGAAGTCCACTGGGCAGTAAACTCCGGGCGGCATCCTGCCCTCTGGCTACCGCCCCTCCGGCCCTGCAAAGACACAGCATAAGTTTATGTAGCAAACTTGTTCCTGGCCCCATCCCAAATCCTGGTCAGCAAGAGAAGAACAAGAGCACGCGATTTCCCTGCAGAACACAAGCCCACGAAACCCAACATCCATCACACTGCCCGCATGCAAACAAAAATTCTGTCCCGTTGCCCATTCATTGAACACAGAGGTTGGGAAGACTTCAAGCATGCAGGTTAGTTGTGCGAAGGGCAGTCCAGCCATTGGCTTTCACCAAAACAGTCCATTTGGAAGGATACACACATGAGATTTAATGGCACCCCAGTCTTAGAGCGTAGGGTTCAATATTGAGTTGGCCCACCCTTTGCAGCTATAACAGCTTCACCTCTTCTGGGAAGGCCGTCCACAAGGTTTAGGAGCATCTATGGGAATGTTTGACCCCTTAGTTCTTAAAGCGGTTGTATACCCAGGAACCCGGAAAAAAAAAAACCTGCAAGACAATAGCATAATGAGCTAGTATGCCGCATACTAGCTCATTATGAAATACTCACCTTGCAGTGAAGATCCAACAGGGCTGCTCGGTCCCCTCTGGGGCAGCGGACATCTTCCCTCAGATCTTGCTTCCGGGTACGCGGCTCCGGCACTGTGACTGGCTGCAGCCGCGAGACGTCTCTCCCAAGCATGCACGCGGGAGCCCGTCTTTCCTTGAAAGGTCCGGCACTATGCACCGGGCCTTTGCCGGGACATCACGGTGCAAGCACCGGGACGTCACAGCTGCTTGCAGGGGGAATATTTCCTAAACCGTAAAGGTTTAGGAGATATTTATTTTACCTACAGGTAAGCCGCACTATAGGCCGCATTATAGGCTTTCCTGTAGGTAAAAATCCCTTTGGAGGCTATACAACCAACTTTAAAGCAGAGTCCCACCCAGTTAAAAGTCAGCATCTACAAAAAGGGTAGCCGGACACTCATCTGTCCCTTGCTCCAGCGATGCGGTCGCCCGAGGGCTTGCTCTTCTCCCCCTCCCCTCAATGGTGCCGGCATCACAAGTGTGGGCACCCAGCTTTGGCTTTAACGCCGGGGGTGCACTGCGCATGCACGAGTCGCGCTGCACCTTGTGAATGGCTGACATATCTTCTGGGACCTGTGACGTGTCCAAGAAGTTTGCCGAGGGGGGGGGGGGGGTGAACTTCCTTCCGGAGCCGCTGCTCTAGTAGAGGAAGTGGACCTGGGACCCAGTGAAAACAGGGCCCCCCCACCCAAAAAAAAAAAAAAAAAAATATGACATGCCAATTGTGCCATGTCAGGGGGTCACCTTCCCTTAAAGCGGAAGTTCCACTTTTAGGTGGAACTCCGCTTTAGGGCGTCATCATTCCAAGACATTTTGGACAATTTCATGCTCCCAAATTTGTGGGAAGAGTTTGGGGATGGCCCCTTCCTGTTCCAACATGACTGCCCACCAGTGCCCAAAGCAAGGTCCATAAAGACATTTGGGGTGGAGGAACTTGACTGGCCTGCACAGAGTCCTGACTTCAACCCGACAGAACACTTTTGGGATGAATTAGAGCGGAGCCTGCTAGCCAGGCCTTCTCGTCCAACATCAGCGCCTGACCTCACAAATGCACTTCTGGAAGAATGGTCAAACATTCCCATAGACACTCCTAAACCTTGTGGACGGCCTTCCCAGAAGAGGTGAAGCTGTTATAGCTGTGAAGGGTGGGCCAACTCAATATTGAACCCTACAGACTAAGACTGGGATGGCATTAAAGTTCATGTGCGTGTAAAGGCAGGCGTCCCAATACTTTTGGTAATACAGTGGTTTATGAGATACTCTACACAGATAATGTTTGCCCTTTAGGTTAATATAGTTAATACTGATGTACATTCCCATACAACAGAACTAATGGGCCATCACAAGGCTTGATCTACGCATCAACACACCCTTTTTTAACCCTTTACCTGACATTCTGGTCTCAGGGAACCCCTGCCAGTAATTACTATATCCTCGATTCACAGTACATTGGCATGCTGGTCATTGGGGGGGGATGCTCCTTACATTTGTGGTCACCCCTTGCAGATAGCTAAAAAGAAGATCACTGATGTGAGTGAAATTGCCCATTGCTCAAGGAACCCCTAGCAACCTCTGGAGGAACCCTAGGATTCCACGGAATCCTGGATGAAAGTCTGCATTCATAGACTTGGTCAACGTAGTCCAGCTTTCTAAAGTCTTCTGAAGGCTCGAACATTTCTTTTTCACCATCAGGCATTTATTTAGAGCCGTGGATGGGTTCGAGGAATGAACTGGTCAGACCTGTTCAGATTGGGTGTCAAAAGGTGAATTCCTGATGAAAAACCAAAACCTTCTTCTGGAATGTGAAACTGCACGTCTTGGAACTGTCAATTCTTGGAAGGATTGTCAGTCTGGAGGAGCGGCGTTCCTGAACTGCCATTGGCCACCATGCTGGCTTCAGTGGGTTCTCCCTCACTGAACCGGTTCAGGTATGCGGCAAGGAATTTCCGATGAAGTCATTGTTCTTCATCTGCATGCCTTCAAGTCAGAAACTCCAAAAAAACTCCAGAAAACTGGCATGGCAGGAGGAAACTAGTGTTTTCAGAAGAGGGAAGGTCCCCAACCCTGAAATACGAATGCTAAACAAGCCATCTCAATCTAATCTCATATTCAAGCCTCAAGCTAACCCAGGGTTCCATGGAACTCTAGGGTTCCTCCAGAGGTTGCTAGGGGTTCCTTGAGCAATGGTCAATTTCTGCCTCTCAGATAAATTCCCAATGACACCATTGATCTTTTTATCTATCTGTAAGGGGAGAATTCTTCCCAATGTCCACAAGTGTAAGGAACATTCTTCCCAATGACCACAAGAGTAAGGAGCATTCTTCCCATTGACCACAAAAGTGTGAGGAGCATTCTTCCCAATGACCACAAGAGTAAGGAGCATTCTTCCCATTGACCACAAGAGTAAGGAGCATTCTTCCCAATGACCACAAGAGTAAGAAGCATTCTTCCCAATGACCACAAGAGTAAGGAGCATTCTTCCCATTGACCACAAGTGGAAGGAGCATTCTTCCCAATGACCACAAGTGTAAGGAGCATTCTTCCCAATGACCACAAGAGTAAGGAGCATTCTTCCCAATGACCACAAGAGTAAGGAGCATTCTTCCCAATGACCACAAGTGGAAGGAGCATTCTTCCCAATGACCACAAGTGGAAGGAGCATTCTTCCCATTGACCACAAGTGGAAGGAGCATTCTTCCCAATGACCACAAGTGTAAGGAGCATTCTTCCCAATGACAACAAGTGTAAGGAGCATTCTTCCCATTGACCACAAGTGTAAGGAGCATTCTTCCCAATGACCACAAGTGTAAGGAACATTCTTCCCAATGACCACAAGTGGAAGGAGCATTCTTCCCATTGACCACAAGTGGAAGGAGCATTCTTCCCAATGACCAAAAGTGTGAGGAGAATTCTTCCCATTGACCACAAGTGTGAGGAGCATTCTTCCCAATGACCACAAGTGGAAGGAGAATTCTTCCCATTGACCACAAGTGTGAGGAGCATTCTTCCCAATGACCACAAGTGTAAGGAGCATTCTTCCCAATGACCACAAGTGTAAGGAACATTCTTCCCAATGACCACAAGTGTGAGGAGCATTCTTCCCATTGACCACAAGTGTGAGGAGCATTCTTCCCATTGACCACAAGTGTAAGGAGCATTCTTCCCAATGACCACAAGTGTGAGGAGCATTCTTCCCAATGACCACAAGTGTAAGGAGCATTCTTCCCAATGACCACTGCTGTCAATCAAATCCAATGACGCGGAAGCCGGGGGGGCAGGGCCGAGTCCTGCTGTCTGTGTCAATGGATGCAGCAGCAGGACATGGGAGCGCGCCCACATGGGTGCCCCCAGGGAATCGCTTCCCCGTGGGGGCACTCAATGTGGGGAGGGGCCAGGAGCGCCGTGGAAGGACCCCAGAAGAGGAGGATCGGGGGCCACTCTGTACAAAACCCGTTGCACAGAGGAAGTAGGACATATTTGTTTTGTTTTTTTTTAAACCGAAGCTTTACAATCACTTTAAGGCTGTCAGCAGCTGGGCCTCTACAAATTCGGCAATGCCTAAAAATAGAGAGCAACTGAGCATGTGCAGAGCAGGGTGAGAGTATTACTGGATTTTCAAAAGTAGAGGCACATATTTGTAATGTTTTACATAGCTATACCTGCAAATGGGGCCCGAAGTCATCTAGCAGGACTTGTTTTTCTGACTAAAGTTCCGCTTTAACCAGTTCCCAACCGCGTAACTTTTTTTTAACTGCGGCAGCGTGGCACGATCGCGCGAATCCCTGTTTATTAATGGCGATTCGCGCAGGCGCGTGCCCACCGAGTATGTTCGCAGGTCGGGCGGACCCGATGTCAGCTGACGACCCTGCTAGCACTATAGCAATGAATGACGCTGTGTGTTGTGGTCAAGCAAAGTTGTTATGGTGCCCGACCACAAATTCAAGAGAGATTTCTGCAAAAAAAAAAAAAAGAAAAAGCTGGGGCCATGGAAGTCAGCTAAAAAAAATGTTTTATTAATGCAGGTGAACAACAGTCAAAAAAAACGAACGCGGTCATCAGGCCTTAATCATGGCTGGAGGTGGCAGCTCAGAGGTGGCAGCTCAGAGGTAGCGGCTCGCAGGCAGCGGCTCGCAGGCAGCGGCTCGCAGGCAGCAGATCAGATGCACCTGCTCCAGTGGTCTCTGCATGCAGGCCAGACGTGGGCAGAAATTCTATCCTCACAAAACAATGAGATGCAAAAACGTATTTTTTTTTATTTTTTTGAACCAAGTATAATCACCCCACATGCTGGCATCTTGTGTTACTTCCCATCACCCAACCTTTGTGTAGAACCTATGTTCCCTTATTCTTTAATGATAAATACTGCAGACTTGTCCTGACTTTAGCGTGGTGGTTGGGTTTTCTGGGTAGTGAAGCCCTTCAGTGAATTTAGTGGCGCTCTTTAAAGCAACCCCATTCTTTGCCCATCCAGGGCAAACCAACAAGGTGCGCTTTAACATCTGCACCAAATACAAGCATGTGACTCTGCCATGTGACAGAGCGTGAGCCAATCAATGCAGGGGAGTCCATTGCCCTATGAGAGCTACGGATCTGGAGAGTTTGAGCTTACAGGACGCTTCTTTCTTCTCTGCATTAGAAGTTGCCGCAAGTCAAATAAATCCCAACCCATTCTCTGACTGGAGAAGATCAGCATCATTGCTCCATTTTTCCCAGTCTGACTGTCCCTGATCCGACCCTTATAGTCAATGGATTCCAGTTCAAGAGCCAGCCCACTGCTTGCATCAGGACCAAGGACTCTTGAGAGCAGTACTGAAGCAGAGCGCTGCAATGGTTTCAGGAAGTTATTTACAACCTGCTAGCCCCTCCCAGCAGCCATGCTGTAGACCAGCTGATGTCCTCTACAGAGAATGCTCAATCTCAGTTTCCTTAAAAGGATCACAGACTCCTCCCACGTACACAAGCATCACAGACTCCTCCCACGTACACAAGCATCACAGACTCCTCCCACGTACACAAGCATCACAGACTCCTCCCACGTACACAAGCATCACAGCCTCCTCCCACGTACACAAGCATCACAGCCTCCTCCCACGTACACAAGCATCACAGCCTCCTCCCACGTACACAAGCATCACAGCCTCCTCCCACGTACATAAGTATCACAGCCTCCTCCCACGTACACAAGGATCACAGCCTCCTCCCATGTACATAAGGATCACAGCCTTTGCCATGACACTCAGAATTAAGCTCAGGTGCCTCCTGTTTCCACTGATCATCCTTGAGATGTTTCTACAGCTTGACTGGAATCCACCTGTGGTAAATTCCGGTGATTGGACATGATTTGGAAAGGCACACACCTGTCTATATAAGGCCCCACAGTTAACAGTGCATGTCAGAGCACAAACCAAGCCATGAAGTCCATGGAATTGTCTGTAGACCTCCAAGACAGGATTGTATGGAGGCACAGATCTGGAGAAGGGAACAGAAACATTTCTGCAGCATTGAAGGTCCCAATGAGCACAGTGGTCTCCATCATCTGTAAACGGAAGCAGCTTGGAACCACCAGAACTCTGCCAAGAGCGGCCTGTCCAGCCAGGCTGAGCAATTGGGGGAGAAGGGCCTTAGTCAGGGAAGTGACCAAGAACCTGATGGTCACTCTGACAGAGCTCCAGCATTTCTCTGTGGAGATGGGAGAACCTTCCAGAAGAACAACCATCTCTGCAGCACTCCACCAATCAAGCCTGTATGGTAGAGTTGCCAGACGGAAGCCACTCCTCAGTAAAAGGCACACGACAGCCTGCCTGGAGTTTGCCAAAGGGCTCTCAAACCATGAGAAACAATATTCTCTGGTCTGACAAAACAAAGATTGAACTCTTTGGTCTGAATGGTGTCATGTCTGGAGGAAACCAGGCACCACTCATCACCTGGCCAATACCATCCCTATAGTGAAGCATGGTGGTGGCAACATCATGCAATGGGGATGTTTTTCAGCAGCAGGAACTGGGAGACTAGTCAGGATTGGAGGGAAAGATGAATGCAGCAATCCTTGATGAAAACCTTCTTCAAAGCACTCTGGACCTCAGAGTGGGGCGAAGGTTCATTTTCCAACAGGACGACGACCCTAAGCACACAGCCAAGATAACTAAGGAGTGGCTACGGGAAAACTCTGTGAATGTCCTCGAGTGGCCCAGCGAAAGTCCAGACTTGAACATCTCTGGAGAGATCTGAAAATGGCTGTGCACTGATGCTCCCCATCCAACCTGATGGAGCTTGAGATGTCCTCCAAAGTAGAATGGGAGAAACTGCCCAAAAATAGGTGTGCCAAGCTTGTAGCATCACTCAACAAGACTTGAGGCTGTAATTGGTGCCAAAGGTGCTTCACCAAAGTATTGTGCCAAGGCTGTGATCCTTGCGTACGCGGGAGGAGTCTGCGACCCTTGCGTACGCGGGAGGAGTCTGCGACCCTTGCGTACGCGGGAGGAGTCTGCGACCCTTGCGTACGCGGGAGGAGTCTGCGACCCTTGTGTACGTGGGAGGAGTCTGCGACCCTTGTGTACGTGGGAGGAGTCTGTGACCCTTGTGTACGTGGGAGGAGTGTCTGACCCTTGTGTACGTGGGAGGAGTCTGACCCTTGTGTACGTGGGAGGAGTCTGACCCTTGTGTACGTGGGAGGAGTCTGTGACCCTTGTGTACATGGGATTTTTTTTTTATAAATGTGCAAAGATTTTAAACAAACTTCTTTCACTCGGTCATTATGGGGAATTGTTTGTAGAATTTTGAGGAAAATAATGAATTTAATCCATTTTGGAACAAAGCTGTAACATAACAAAATGTGGAAAAAGTGAAGCGATGTGAATGCTTTCCGGATGCACTGCATAGCATGCCGATTGATTAATTCACCAAGAAACTCACAAAAAGCTTAGTTTTAGTATAAATCAGTATTAAATGTATGAAATGTAAATTGCAAACACCTGTAAAGTTAAAAAAATAATATAGGAGGAAGAAGAAGCCTTGGAGACCGATGTCTGAACCAATGGAAATTTCTAGGGTCAGTCATCGTTGACTCCGCCCACGCTATATTAAATGCACAAAAACAAACCTCCGATGTTCAATAAAGATTTACTGGGAGCTGTAAAACAGTTGATATTTATCAACCAATTTGAATTGCTCTTTGGAAACTGTTTGTTTTTTAAATCATGTGACTGGCACAGCACCAATCAGGGCTGGCCAGACACAGACTCATCTTGTAGAGCAGCCCTTCTTCAACCAGGGTGCCTTGAGGTTTCTTTAGGAGAAAATGGCAAAATGCCCACAAATGGTACACAGGCCAGCGTGCACAAAGGCCTGCCTTTTAGTTACACAAAGCCACAGATTTTCATTGCGCACCAATTACAACCTTCTAGCTGTCCACATCCTAATGACCAATGGCATTATTAGCTGATAGGGAAGGTGTCAGTCGCCTGCATGGCATCCTTGTTTGGGGGGGGGGGGGGGGGGGGGGGGGGTTTGTTCCTACGGTACGTCCGCTGACT
>BLSH010211855.1:47702-60922 GCA_018402905.1 Glandirana rugosa | reverse complement strand
GAAGGACTGAAAACCTGCAGCGCCTGCAAGGTCCCCCTGCTGAGGAAAGCCCATGTACAGCCCCCCGTCAGAGGAAAGCCCATGTACAGCCCCCCGTCAGAGGAAAGCACATGTACAGCCCCCGTCTGAAGTTTGCTGATGAACATCTGAATGATTCAGAGGAGAACTGGGTGAAAGTGCTGTGGGCAGAGGAGACCATCCAAGCTCTTTGGCATCAACTCAACTCTCCGTGTTTAGAGGAGGAGGACTGCTGCCTATGACCCCAAGAACTCCATCCCCCACCTTCATACATGGAGGTGGAAACTTTATGATTTGGGGACGTTTTCCTGCTAAGGGGACAACTTCACCGCATCAAAGGGACGATGGACGGGGCCATGCAGTGTCAAGTCTTTGGTGAGGACCTCCTTCCCTCAGTCAGGGCATTGAAGATGGGTCGTGGATGGGTCTTCCACCATGGCAATGACCCACAACACACGGCCAAGGCAACAAAGGAGTGGCTCAAGAAGAAGCACATTAAGTGGCCTAGCTCGCCTCCAGACCTTAATCCCATAGAAAATATGTGAAGGGAGCTGAAGGTTGGAGTTACCAAACGTCAGCCTGGAAACCTTAATGACTTGGAGATCTGCAAAGAGGAGAAAATCCCCCCTGAGAGGTCTGCAAACCTGGTGACCGACTACAAGAAACGTCCGACCTCTGTGATCGCCAACAAGGGTTTCTCCACCAACTACTAAGTCATGTTGTGTGAAGGGGTCAAATTATTATTTCACTCAATATATAACTTTTGTGAAATGCGTTTTTCTGGATATTTTTGTTGTTATTCTGTCTCTCACTGTTATAATAAACAGACTATTAAAATTATAGACCGATCGTTTGTCAGTGGGAAAATATATACACACACACACACACACACACAAATATATATATGCTACAAAACTATAAAACGTTTGGGGGTTCCAAGTCATTTTCTAGCAGAAAACACTGGATTTTTACTTGCAAGCAACAAATGTCAGAAAAGATTTAGTCTTTAAATGGTTATACTAAACTCTTCTATACACAGGGAGTGAATTCCTTTGATCATTTGAAACATTGTAGCTTTTTACTTCTTTTATCAGCAGTGACCCCAGACTCGGCTCTCTGCCCAGACTCGGCTCTCTGCCCAGACTCGGCTCTCTGCCCAGACTCGGCTCTCTGCCCAGACTCGGCTCTCTGCCCAGACTCGGCTCTCTGCCCAGACTCAAGTCGCTCCGACTTTAGAAAAAGGTTCCTGGACTTCAGGCGACTTGCATTGACCTCTATTACAGTCAAGTCGCGCTGAGTCGCCCCGCAAGTCGGACGCCATTAACTGCACTGAAAATCGCGGTAATATGTGATGGAGATCGCAGGGGGGTGGGGGTGAATCAAGATCGCGATTTTAATACGATTAATCGTGCCGCTCTAACTTACAGTATAAAACAGAAAAAGACAATTGCAATATACACAAACAAAAAAAACCTGAGAAGCGAGATTGGCTTATAAAAGGCAGACTGAATTAGGATGGCTGGGACTTTTAGTACCACAGCAGCTTCAAAGACTTCGCGCTCAGCAGACTGCTCGCCACCCGAGCGGTCGTGGTTTCCGAGCTCCGACGCAAGCGGCAGAACAACCTGTAAAGGTTGGAGCATCTCAGATAACAGAGGAAGAGGAGGAGTTTATCTCGGATCGCCTAAACTTTCGAATGGCGCAATACATTATTCTGCAGAACCTGGGGAGCGATCGATAAAACCCTGCTAGCTGCACCAATAACTAATCTGCAGAGCTGGCCATATGCCGTACAATCTGATCGCACAAACTCTGGGGAAGGCCCTAGGAGTGGTTGTACAATCAGATTGCAGCCTGTGTGGCCCAGCTTTCAGGGGCGGTGCGTTTATCTGTACTGTGCCCGGTATGCACCATACAGCTATAGGGCATAAAAAGGCAGCATGTCTGCGTTTTTCACTATACAGCCTGAGGCTAAAGCAGAACTGCAGTCATTTTTTCATTATTAAATCTTCTGCCCTCAATGTTTTAACCACTTCCTTACCAGGGTATAGCAATAATTATACGTCAGCAAGGAGCAGTCCCCATCCTAAGTGGACGTCATAGGATGTCCACTTGTTTTCGCCGCTTTGCGGGCCCCCAGGAGCGGCGATCGGGGACCGGCCGTGTCCCTCGGGACTCCAGCCTTCCGTGATCGGGGTAAAGAACCAATAAAATCACTTCCGACAACACACACAGCGGCGTGCAGGGGGGGGGGGGCAGCACGGCGATCGGGGTGCAGGCTTGTCCCTCGGACAAAGAGCCAATGATATTGTCTCTTTACCACGTGACCGGCTGTGTCCAATCACAGCCGCTCACAGAACGACGAGAATCCGCGGTAACGAGCTGTTACCAGGTTCTCCTCCACACACCGATCGTGTAACAGCTCGTTCAAGCACACAGATTGCCCCCCCTTCCAATAGAGAGTACCTGTCACCACCCCATCAAAGTACCCGAGTTCCCGTCACCTGCCCATCAGAGTACCCTGTACCTGTCACCTGCCCATCAGAGTACCCGAGTACCCGTCACCTGCCCATCAGAGTACCCGAGTACCCGTCACCTGCCCATCAGAGTACCCGAGTACCTGTCACCTGCCCATCAGAGTACCCGAGTACCTGTCACCTGTCCATCAAAGTACCCGAGTACCTGTCACCACCCCATCAGAGTACCCGAGTGCCTGTCACCTGCCCATCAGAGTACCCGAGTGCCTGTCACCTGCCCATCAGAGTACCCGAGTACCTGTCACCTGCCCATCAGAGTACCCGAGTACCTGCCCATCAGAGTACCCGAGTATCTGTCACCAACCCATCAGAGTATCCGAGTACCTGCCACCAACCCTTCTGGAGTACCTGTCACCAGCTCATCTGAGTACCTGTCACTATTCCATCTGAGTACCCGAGTACCTGTCACCTGCTCATCAGAGTACCCTGTACCTGTCACCTGCCCATCAGAGTACCCGAGTACCTGTCACCTGCTCATCAGAGTACCCTGTACCTGTCACAGTCCATCAGAGTACCCGAGTACCTGTCACCTGCCCATCAGAGTACCTGAGTACCTGTCTACAGCCCATCTGACTACCTGGCACCAGCCCATCACAGTACCCGAGTACCTGTCACCTGCCCATCAGAGTACCCGAGTACCTGTCACCTGCCCATCACAGTACCCGAGTACCTGTCTACAGCCCATCACAGTACCCGAGTACCTATCACCAGCCCATCACAGTACCCGAGTACCTGTCAACAGCCCATCACAGTACCCGAGTACCTTTCACCAGCCCATCTACCTGTCACCAACCCATCAGAGTACCCAAGTACCTGACACCAGACCATCTGAGTACCCAAGTACCTGTCACCAGCCCATCACAGTACCCGAGTACCTATCTGCAGCCCATGCCTCATAAAATATACATTGGGGTGTTTGCTTTCCAAAATGGGGTAATTTTGTGGGCAATTCCACTGTCCTTGTGCTCCAGGACCTTCAAAAGTGTGATAGGTAGGAATTAAATTAGATGTGTAATTTATGCTCCTAGAACGCTTGGTACTACTTCAATGTTGGACCTCTCTATGTGGCCCGGGCTGTGAAAAAGTCTCACACATGTGGTATCGCCATACTCGGGACGAGTAGTAGAATATATTTTGGGGGGTCATTTTTGCTATGTACGTGCTATGTGTTAGAAATAGTCAGAAAGACTCCCATGTGCCACGTCCACAGCCTCGGACCTCTCATGTGCCATGTCCATATGGACAACGTGTATGCCATATGGGGGTTTGCATTGTGAAGGGGGAGGGAGGTGGCCCAAAATGCACCTTCACCTAAGTAGGCAAAAATCCTTGCAACGGCCCTGCCTGCAGTCATTATATCTGCTCTCCCCAGGAGCCTGCAGTCACTATATCTGCTCTCCCCAGGAGCCTGCAGTCACTATATCTGCTCTCCCCAGGAGCCTGCAGTCACTATATCTGCTCTCCCCAGGACCCTGCAGTCACCATATCTGCCATAGGTGTGCGCAGGGGGTGTGCCAGGTGTACCTTAATCACTATGTGTGGTGCTGATCCCTCCGCTCCATAGTTCTGCTGGCTTCCCTCATCATGGAGAGCGGGGGAAGGGGTTAGTCAATATGTAATTTACCGGCCCCTTCCTTTTCTAAATGCACACTCACTCACTGTGTCCATTCATAGCTGAAGCATAGTAAAAACTGTTTGCTATGCTTCAGTTTGTGAATGAACAGGAAGCTGCTCAGCACAGAGAACTTCCCATTCATTCCCTGTCCCGTGCAGCTGAGGGTGCAGAGAAAGGCGTGTGTGTGAGCAGCTATGATATCCGGTCTCCCCGGGGCCCTGCAGTCACTATAGCTTCTCTCCTACAGTACAAGGAAATTCAATAGTTTCAGTAAATACAGTGCCTTGAAAAAGTATTCATACCCCTTGAAATTTCCCACATTTTCCCATGTGACAACCAAAAACGTAAATGTATTTTATTGGGATTTTATGTGATGGAGCGACACAAAGTGGCTCATAATTGTGAAGGGGAAGGAAAATGATAAACGATACAAATAAATCTGTGAAAAGTGTGGGGGGCATTTGTATGGCGCCCCCCGGAGTCAATACTTTGTAGAACCGCCTTTCTCTGCAATTACAGCTGAGGGTCTTTTTGGGGAAGTCTCTGCCAGCTTTGCCCATCTAGAGAGGACATTTCTGCCCATTCTTCTTTGCAGAATCCCCCAAGCTCTGTCACATTGGATGGAGGGCGTCTGTGATCAGCAATTTTCAAGTCTTGCCACAGATTCTCAATGGGATTTAGGTCTGGACTGTGACTGGGCCATTCTAACCCATGAATGTGCTTTCATCTAAAGCAGGGATAAGAAATTAGTGGACCTCCAGCTGTTGCAAAACTACAAGTCCCATCATGCCTCTGCCTCTGGGTGTCATGCTTGTGGCTGTCAGAGTCTTGCTATGCCTCATGGGACTTGTAGTTCTGCAACATCTGGGAGGTCCGCTAATTGCATATCCCTGATCTAAACCATTCCATTGTAGCTCTGGCTGGATGTTTAGGGTCGTTGTCCTGCTGGAAGGTGAACCCCTGCCCCGGTCTCCTCCAGAGTTACCATGGACCTCTTGGCTGCTTCTCTGACGAATGCTCTCCTTGCCCGGCGGGTCAGTTTAGGACGACAGCCATGTCTTTGGTAGGTTGGCAGTTGCCATACGCTTTCCATTTTCCCATGATGGATTGAACAGAGCTCTGTGAGATGTTCAAAGCTTGGGAGATATTTTCTATAACCCAACACTGCTTTATACTTCTCCACAACTTTATCCCTGACCTGTCTGCTGTGTTCCTTGGCCTTCATGATGCTGTTTGTTCACTAAGGTTCTCTAACAAACCTCTGAGGGCTTCACAGAACAGCTGTATTTATACTGAAATTAAATGACACACAGGGGGACTCTATTTACTAATTAGGTGACTTCTGAAGGTAATTGGTTCCCCTAGATTTTAGTTAGGGGTATCAGAGCAAAGGGGGCGCCATACAAATGCCCCCCACACTTTTCACGGATTTATTTGTATCATTCATCATTTTCCTTCCACTTCACAATTCTGAGCCACTTTGTGTCGTCTATAAAATCCCAATAAAATACATTTAGGTTTTTGAATGCAAAATGACAAAATGTGGGGAATTTCAAGGGGTATGAATACTTTTCAAGGCTCTGTAAGTAAGAAGTAAAATGTGAAAGATAAATGCGACACCAAGTAAATAAGATACCCAAGGAGTAATCATTTAAAAGTGCGCCCGCTCGTGGAATGGTGACAAACTATGAAAAAATCTCCATAGGCGACGAGTTAACATTTTCTACAGGTTACAGAGGAGGTCTAGCGCTAGAATTATCGCTCTCGCTCTAACGATTGTAATACTTCACATATGTGGGCGCGACTTACTTATGCGTGCGCTTCTACGCACGAGCACGGGTGGATGAGGAGCTTTACTATTTTTTTCATTATTTTTACACTGTCCCCCTTTTTTTTTTTTTGATCACTTTTATTCCTTTTACAAGGAATGTAAACATCCCTTGTAATAGAAATAAGGATGACCGGTCCTCTTTAATCGAGAGATCTGGGGTAAAAAAAAAAAAAAACCCACACATCTCTCATTTACCTTTAACCACTTCAGCCCCGGAAGGATTTCCCACTGTAGGACCGGAGCCCTTTTTGCGATTCGGCACTGCGTCGCTTTAACTGACAATTGCGCGGTCGTGCGACATTGTACCTAAACAAAATTTGCGTCCTTTTTCCCCACAAATAGAGCTTTCTTTTGGTGGTATTTGATCCCCTCTGCGTCATTTCTGATCGCCTCTATAAACAAAAGAAGAGCGACAATTTTGAAAAAAAAAACAAAAAAAAAACAATTTTTTACTTTTTGCTAGAATACAAATCAAAAAAAAAAAAAAAATTATAATAACATATATATATATATATATAAATATATTCATCAGTTTTGGCCGATTTATATTCTTCCTCATATTTGTGGGGGGGGGGGGGAATAAAAAATTGCAATCAGCGTTTATTGATTGGTTTGCACAAACGTTGCTGCGTTTACAAAAAATGAGAATTCATTTCTGGCCTTTTTACTTTTTTTTTTTTTTTTTTTTTTTTACTAGTAATGGCGGCGATCTGCGATTTTTATTGGGACTGCGATATCGGGGCGGACATGTCGGACATTTTTGACACTTTTTTGGGACCATTGCCATTTATACAGCGATCAGAAATTTAAATATCCACTGATTTCTGTATAAATGTCATTGGCAGTGAAGGGGTTAATTTGGGGGGAGATCTACGGGGTAACTGTGTTCCCTAGGCGGTGTTCTAACTGTGAGGGGGCTGGGCTGCCAGGGGCACCAGAGATCTCACTGAACCCAGTGACAGGGATCAGTAGATCTCTCACATGCCACCCGACACAGCGGGGTAGCGCAGTGTTTATATATCTGGGGTTCCCAGTTTTTCTTCTGCCAGGTCGTCATGACTTGCCGGCGGACATCGAGTCCCCCGACCCGCAGCCATACTGCTGGAGAGTGCGGCTCCCGTCCGCTTGCTGCCATATATATACGGCGGATTGCCACTCTGCAGCAGTAAATGTATGCAAGGCGGTATGGAACCGGTTAAAAGCAAAAAAAAAAAAAAAAAAAAAAAAAAAGTGTTTATGCCCCAGAACCGTAAGCGATGTTGGAGGTCGCTGTGGTCCTCCAAGGGCATAGAGACAAGTGTGGGCTATTTTGCCCTCACTTGACTTCCTGCCCAGCGAACGGCCGCATCAGATCACTTCCAGGTTTACTGGCGACTCCGGTAAGCTCAGAAACAACTGGGAAGCGGAGGGAGGGCAGGGCTGGTGCAAAGATTTTTGGCACCCTAGGCGAAACCTCATTTTGCCGCCCCTCTTGACTTCACCCCTGACTCCACCCCCTCTGCCCTGCCCAGCCTGATCAGCGCCCATCAAATACAGCCTCATTGGGGTGGGGGCGGAGGGGGGTATTTGGCAGATCAGTCACTATTTCTATACACATTTACAAATGGCAATCTCATTATCTCAGTCAGTTTTTACATGAATCAATGCAGAGCAGCCAGCGACAGATCAACAGTGGTCAGGCGCCCCTAGGTGGCAGTGCGCCCTAGGCGGCCGCCTACTTTGCCTACTGGTAGAGCCGGCCCTGAGGGAGGGGCACCTCTCCCGCCGCCTCTAAGAGTGTCCATGCACCCCATTTTATGCTAGAAGCGTTTTTCAAGCTTCATCATTTAGGAGCAGAAAAAAGAAAAAAAAATGTATTGTTGTAGAATTTTTGGGGGCGTTTTTCCTTCATGTACTGTAAAAAAAAAAAAACACTAACGCTCCTAAAAAAACGTTGCTACAAGCCGGCATAAAAACGCTATTAGCAGCATTTTGAATCCAGACTTTTTTTTTTTTTTTTTTTTTAAGAAGCTCAAAAAACGCCAATGTGCATGGAGTTTGTAGAATATTAGAGAATACAAGGGAAGTACGAAGCACGCCTCTCAGGCGAGGTATAGGAAGTTACGTCAATCAATTAACAGGAACAAGAAAATAATGCAAAGTATTCCCAAGGGTTGCAAAACAAGAGAGGTGCTGCATGGCAGGGAAATACTGCAGCGTGCCGAGTTGTCTGGCAGGAAGTACAAAATACAAAAAAGGTGAGAAGAATAAATCTCAGGAGCGATTCCTCCATCCAATCCCGGCTGCGTCACAGAGATCGAGGCGTTCATCCCGTCTAACGGCAGGAATACACGATAAGAGGATCTACCCGTCGATGCCCAGCAATACACAGCAGAGATCGAAATCATGAACGAAAAAGGCCGATTGAAAAAAAAAAAAAAAAGGACAATGTGTGTTGTGTCGTTTACGAAAGAACGATATTCTATGCGTTGGTGTGAAGGTCGGCAGTAAAAAAAAAACTCTTGAACGCATCACGCATGAGCGGAACGTTTTCAACCACCGACCACTCAGCCGATTTTCTACCCGTGTTATCCTGCAACATTTTTGACCACTGGCCGCGGTTTCGTTGGTCGAGCGATCGGCAGATTTTCTACCCTTGTATTCCTGCAACGTTTTTGACCACTGGCCGCGGTTTCGTTGGTCGAGCGATCGGCAGATTTTCTACCCTTGTATTCCTGCAACGTTTTTGACCACCGGCCGCGGTTTCGTTGGTCGAGCGATCGGCAGATTTTCTAACTGTGTATTCTTGCTATAATTGTGGGTAATTTTTCAAAAGAAAAAAAAGATTGGTTTTCACCAATTCAATCGTCTCTGTAGTGCTGGGCACCAAATGTATTCTAACTGTTGATGCCCAGCAAGTAATACCCGATATCATGAATGAAAAAAAAGATTGAAAAAAAAAATGGACAATGTGTGTTGTGTCATTTACGAAAGAACGATATTCTATGCGTTGGTGTGAAGGTCGGCAGTAAAAAACGAAGTCTCTGCCAGCTTTGCCCATCTAGAGAGGGCATTTCTGCCCATTCTTCTTTGCAGAATCCCCCAAGCTCTGTCAGATTGGATGGAGGGCGTCTGTGATCGGCAATTTTCATGTCTTGCCACCGATTCTCAATGGGATTTAGGTCTGGACTGTGACTGGGCCATTCTAACCCATGAATGTGCTTTGATCTAAACCATTCCATTGTAGCTCTGGCTGTATGTTGAGGGTCGTTGTCCTGCTGGAAGGTGAACCTCCACCCTGGTCTCAAGTCTTTTGCAGACTCTAACAGGTTTTCTTCTAAGATTTCCCTGTATTTGGCTCCATCCATCTTCCCATCAACTCTGACCGGCTTCCCTGTCCCTGCTGAAGAAAAGCATCCCCACACCATGAAGCTGCCACCACCATGTTTCACGGTGGGGATGGTGAGTTCAGGGTGATGTGCAGTGTTAGTTTTCCCCCACACATAGCGTTTTTTTTTTAGGCCAAAAAGTTAAATTTTGGTCTCATCTGAGCAGAGCCCCTTCTTCCCCATGTTTGCTGTGTCCCCCACATGGCTTCTCACAAACTGCAAACCGGACTTCTTATGGCTTTTCTTTCACCAATGGCTTTCTTCTTGCCGCTCTTCCATAAAGGGCAGATTTGTGGAGAGCACAACTAAGACCCCTTTCCCACTGGGGCCGCCCATGCGTTTGCGGTAAAGTGCTCCTCATTTTAGCGGCACCTTACAGCTGTTCAAGTGGGCCGCTAGCGGGGAGATTTTACCCCAAAAAAGGGGTTAAAAACCCCCGTTCTGTGGCGCTTCCAAAAACGCTTTTAAGGCACTTTGAAAGTGCTGCCCTTTCATTCCAATAAGCAGGGCATTTTGGGAGCGCTGTATACAAACCTCCCCAAAGATGCTGCTGGCAGGACTCTTTCCCCGTCCCGCAAGGGCACCGCCCCAATGTGAAAAGACACACAGGAAATGAATGAGAGGCGGTTTACAGGCGCTTTGCAGAGGCCATTTCCAGCGCTAAAGCGCCTGAAAACTGCCCCAGTGTAAAAGAAGGGGTCTAATAGTTGTCCTGTGGACAGATTCTCCACCTTGGGCTGTGGATCTCTGCAGCTCCTCCAGAGTCACCATGGACCTCTTGGCTGCTTCTCTGATGAATGCTCTTCTTGCCCGGCCGGTCAGTTTAGGTGGACGGCCATGTCTTGGTAGGTTTGCAGTTGTGCCACTCTTTCCATTTTCCGATGATGGATTGAGCAGAGCTCTGTGAGACGTTCAAAGCTTGGGAGATTTTATTATAACCCAACCCTGCTTTATACTTCTCCACAACTTTATCCCTGACCTGTCTGGTGGGTTCCTTGGCCTTCATGATGCTGTTTGTTCACTAAGGTTTTCTAACAAACTTCTGAGGGCTTCACAGAACAGCTGTATTTATACTGAGATTAAATGACACACAGGGGGACTCTATTTGGACTTCGGAAGGCAATTGGTTCCGCTAGATTTTAGTTAAGGGTATTGGAGTAAAGAGGGCGCCATACAAATGCCCCCCCCCCCCACATTTCACAGATTTATTTGTATCATTTATCATTTTCCTTCCACTTCACAATTCTGAGCCACTTTGTGTCGCTCCATCACATAAAATCCATTTACGTTTTTGGTTGCAACATGACAAGGGGTATGAATACTTTTTCCAGGCACTGGGGTTAAATCTTTTGCATCATTTCCCAATGCCTGATGCACCAAGAATGGTCATTGACTGTGCGAAGACCATTGTGCAGCCGTGTTGGAAGCAGAGGAGGTCCATTTCCCAATTTTAAAAATGGGAGGGGACTTATGAAAGCCTAAAAAAAATAAAATAAATAATAATAAAAATTATATAAAAATAAATAAAAGGTAACAGGTGGTCGATATGCCCCTCGCTATGTGGGTAGCGGTTGTGTAATATTTCCAAGCCAAGGCAGCTATATATTTAGTTAACCGCAGTCTGACGGCGACAGAGTGGCTAGATATCGCAAACCGCCATCATATGATGGCGGCTGCGATATCCGTCACTGTGAGCGCGCGTTGCCAGAGGCGCGCTCACTGTGTTCGGGGGTGGGGCCAGGGAGCGGGTAGCACGGACTTGATCGCCACCGGCTACCCGCGATAGCCCCCCTCGCAGTGAAAGAACAGAGGTCCGTGTCAGGGCTGTGATCGCAGGTTTCCTCTATATGGGAGCCGTGATCACTCCCCTCCCCCTGCCAGCCCAGCCCCCATACAGTTGGAACACACTGAGGGAACACAGTTAACCCTTAGAGCGCCCCTGCAGGTTAACCCCTTCACTGCCAATGGCATTTACACAGTAATCAGTGCATTTTTATAGCACTGATCGCTGTATAAATGCCAATGGTCCCAAAAAAGTGTCAAAAAGGTCCGACATGTCCGCCGCAATATCGCAGATCGCCGCCATTACTAGTAAAAAAATAAATAAATAAAATCCCCAGAAATTAAATTAATTCTCATCATTAGTAAAACGCGACAACTTTTGCGCAAACCAATCAAACGCTGATTGCTTTTTTTTTTTTTACCAAAAATATGAGGAAGAATAAAAATCGACCAAAACTGATGAAAAAAAAGTTTTTTTAGATTTTTTTTTTGGATTTGTATTTTAGCAAAAAGTAAGAAATTTGGGTTTTTTTTGCAAAATTGTGGCTCCTCTTTTGTTTATAGCGGTGATCAGAAATGACGCAGAGAAGATCAAATACCACCAAAAGAAAGCTCTATTTGTGGGAAAAAAAGGATGGCAATTTAGTTTGGGTACAACGCCGCACGACCGCGCAATTGTCAGTTAAAGCGACGCAGCGCCGAATCGTAAAAAGTGCTCTGGTCCTAAAGGGGGAAATCCTTCCGGGGCTGAAGGGGTTAAAGAAGTTGTAACCCCCCCGTATAAGTTGCACCCATATGTAATTCTATAACAAGGCTTTCCTGTACTGCAAATATCTCCTAAACGTGCGCCGACCAGGAGAAATACTGCACACTGCGCCGATGATGTCATCACCACATGCGCTCTGAAGAAGCGGCCCCCGAGCCGTGACCGACGGGAGAATCAGCGCGCGGCTCCGGCCCGTCACGCAGCTCCGGAAGGAAGAGGGGTGAAGATGGACGCCGCCTGGAGCGTGCACAGCGCGGGCTTCGTTTGCAGATAAGTGTCACCCGTGTATTGCTGATGTCATAGGGGCGGAGCTACAGAGTCTTCCGTGCCCGGGGACACAGTGAGTGCGGGCGCAGCCAGCGGTCCTACGCAGGGCTGGAACAGATATAGGGGGGAAAAAAACGTGAGGGTTTGGTATCACTTTAAATGGTTAAACTGAACTCTTCTACAGACCGGAGTTCATTCCTTTATAAGTAGAAACTTTGTATCTCTTTGCTTCTTTTATCAGCAATGACCTCAGACTTGGCTCTCTGCCCAGATAGGAGGGAGTCAAGTCGCTCCGACTAAGAAAAAGGTTCCTGGGGAGACTTCAGGCGACTTGCATTGACTTCTATTAGACCCCTGAGTCGCCTCGCAAGTTGCACTCCATTAACTGCACTGAAAATCTCGGTAATGCGTGACGGAGATCGCGCACGGGGGATCGAGATTGCGATTTTATTAAGACTAATCGTGCAGCTCTACTACGACGGTAAAGACACACTGGGAATTTCTATTTATTTTTTTATACTACTACTGGCAGTGATCGGCGACTTAGGGCCGGTTCACACTGAAGCGACCCCAGGCGATTTGCGATCCGACTTGCGTCGCCCCAATTCGCCTCAAATCGCCTGACATCAGAAATCCCATTGGAAGGAATGGGAGCCGTCTTAATATGCGCTACTCAAGTCGCTCCGACTCCAAGGCGATTCCAAAAAAAAGGTTCCTGTGCTATTTTCAGGCAGCTTCTAGGCGAATTGAGCCCATAGAAGTCGCTTCCAAGTCGGATCCCCGTCTATGAAGAAGCGACTTTCCAAGAACAACATCATTTTGCCAGAAGACACCCCTCTCATGTCCCAGGTACTCGTGTTGAAATCGCCTGAAATCGCATTGAGTCGCCTTTTCAAATCGGCCCGAAGTCGGATCGCCTCAGTGGGAACCGGCCCTTATAATGAGGCAGCAATAGTGTGATGGGCAAACTGACACTAACTGACGCTGGGGGGACTCACCAAGACCACTTTCACACTTGGTGCGAGTTGCCCTGCGA
>BLSH010211855.1:8052-22539 GCA_018402905.1 Glandirana rugosa | reverse complement strand
TAACCACTTCAGCCCCGGAAGGATTTCACACTTTAGGACCGGAGCCCTTTTTGCGATTTGGCGCTGCGTCGCTTTAACTGACAATTGCGCGGTCGTGCGACGTTGTACAGAAACAAAATTTACGTCCTTTTTTTCCCCACAAACAGAGCTTTCTTTTGGTGGTATTTGATCACCGCTGCGTCATTTCTGATCGCCGCTATAAACAAAAGAAGAGCGACAATTTTGCAAAAAAACCCAAATTTCTTACTTTTTGCTAAAATACAAATCCAAAAAAAAAATATAAAAAAACATTTTTTTTCATCGTTTTTGGCCGATTTATATTCTTCCTCATATTTGTGATAAAAAAAATCGCAATCGGCGTTTATTGATTGGTTTGCGCAAAAGTGGTCGCGTTTACGGATGATGAGAATTCATTTTTGGGGTTTTTATTTTTTTTTAATATTTTACTAGTAATGGCGGCGATCTGCGATTTTTAGCGGTACTGCGATATTTCAGCGGACATGTTGGAACATTTTGACACTTTTTTGGGACCATTGGCATTTATACAGCGATCAGTGCTATAAAAATGCACTGATTACTGTGTAAATGCCATTGGCAGTGAAGGGGTTAACCTGCAGGGGGCGCTCTAAGGGTTAACTGTGTTCCCTGGGCGTGTTCTAACTGTATGGGGGCTGTCCTAGCAGGGGAAGGGAAGCGATCACAGCCCTTCCCCCTCTCACAGAACGGAGGTCCGTGTTTACTTACACGGACCTCCGTTCTTTCACTCCGGGGGGGGGGGGCATCGCGGGTGGCCGGTGGCAATCGAAGCCGTGGCACCCGCTCCCTGGCCCCCCCCGGACACAGTGAGCGATCTGGCAGCCGCAGTCAGATGATGGCCATTTGCCTTAAAGAGCCACTTTGCCGCCGTCAAATGCCGATCGGCGGTCGGCAAGTGGTTAACTTTAATCCCCCTTCAGTGGATTTTTTGTTTACATTGCAACATAAGGCTGACAGATTTACTCTTATTTATTTCCACAGCTCTACATATACATGGCATTGCACTCCTGACGAGTGGCTATAACGCCATGAAACGCGTAGAGTTATTCAATGCTCAGAACATGTGATTTTTACTCGTACTCGTTGATGTATATTTTATTTAGTATGTATGAATATTCATTAATTTTTACTTCAGCCGTGCCAGCTCTTTCTCCGGCCCTTGCTGGACGGTCCATTGTTTGTAATTTGTCATTCCAAGACACTATGTTAACTACTTCGGTGTGTTAAGAAAATAAACAAAATATTTTTATACGCCTATACCTTTTTGTTTCTCTAATTGATGTGCCTCATCTAAAGTCCCATGACCAAACTCTCTTTGCTTGACCAACACAGTAAGACGGCATGGGGTGCCCCCATCAAGGGCAGTAGATGTCCAACATGCTAATAGAGCGCTACCCTAGAAGGCAGCCTTGCATGTTGTAATTACTGGGCAGATAGCCCCCAAATGGATGATGAGGTCAGCAGGGACAGGAAGGGACTGTGTTGTGCGGCCGCACTGGGCTTGTACTTGGGCAAGCAATCGCCCAGCCAGAAATGCCAGCAACAGAGCTAAAGAATAAAAGAAGGAAAAAAGAACACTAATAATAATAATAATAATGATAAGGATAAGGATAAGGATAATGATAATGATAAGGATAAGGATAAGGATAATAATAATGATAAGGATAAGGATAATAATAATGATAAGGATAAGGATAAGGATAATAATAATGATAAGGATAAGGATAAGGATAAGGATAATAATAATGATAAGGATAAGGATAAGGATAAGGATAATAATAATGATAAGGATAAGGATAAGGATAAGGATAATAATAATAATAATGATAAGGATAAGGATAAGGATAAGGATAATAATAATGATAAGGATAAGGATAAGGATAAGGATAGGTACCCACAGGGTAAGAGTAAGCCAATTGCACACAACTATCTGTATAAACGCCCAATCTCAATGATACAGCACTTGAAGGGTTCCCTAAACAGATGGCACTCAGCCAGACCTAAACCTCTACATGTAGGGAAGTTTACCCTCAACACTTACAGAGATATTGGTCTCCTTGCCATGCATGCCTTAAAAAATATTGCCGCAGACTATTCCGTCAAATAGAATACCGGGTGGATTACCGGGGGAGCCGAATCACCCAGAGAGCCAGTGGACACTGGAAGCAAGTTATAAAAGGAGGAACTATAAGTATTCTCCCCATGGCGTACATACATGCTACCTAAAAGGTCAAATAAATAGATACCAAACACGTCGCACTTTAAAATTGCGCACGCCCGTGGAATGGCGTCAAACTACGGTACACTGAATTATCCGCCATGCCTGCATTTTTACGCAACACACCGCACAGCTTGTCAATGGACGGCAGTAATGACGCGACCCGTGTCTCAGTGCTCAGAGCTGAATGAAGTGCCACTTTGTCCACTTTGTGGCACTTCAATTGTTCTTTACATAAAAAAGGAAACAGTGCAAAGTGTTGTAACAATGTATGGCATTGCCCTTCACAATATGCACCAGACAGCACACGTTATACGATGCATAGCATTCTGGTAGGAACAAGTATCTATCACTCTATAGTCATACATGAAGGGTTGCAGGAAGGTAACACTGGCGCGAAGTCGCATTCAGCCCTTGTTCACATTGGAGCGATTATGACAAATCGCGCCCTATTGCTGGCAATGGCAGTGTTCAAATTTGAGTGCGACGCATCAATTTGAAAAAGTATTACATGCACTACTTTTGGCAATTTCCAGAGCGACGTGCATAGACATCTGTGCATGAAGCTGCGGCTTTAAAATCGTGAATGAGGGCTTAGGGCATACAGGAGAGTCCAAACAAAGGCGCTGGATAAGGAAAGAAACCCTCTTTAACCACTTGCCGCCCGCTCACCGTCAAATGATGGCGAGGCGGTGCGGCTCTCGTTTGATGCCAGGACACGGCCCGACTCCAATCTGTGTAATGAGCCGTGGTGGCGACTCTTTAACCATGTGATCGGCTGTGACCAATCACAGCCAGTCACATGTAAACTAGGAAGTGCTGGTAATTGGCGCTCCTCGCCTCACACTGACAGAGCGTATGGAGAGGAGTGCCGATCAGCGGCATCTCCTCATATCTAGGGATGTAATCAGGGCACTGATCATCAGTGCCTTGATTACAATTACTTCCACCAGAGCCAGCCATCAGTGCCCACCCCAGTGCTATCAGTCAGTGCCCACAAGTGCCAGCCATCAGTGCCCACCCCAGTGCTATCAGTCAGTGCCCACAAGTGCCAGCAATCAGTGCCCACCAGTGCAGCAATCAGTGCCCACAAGGGCCACCAATCAGTGCCCATTAGTGATGCCAGTCAAGTCAGTGCTGGCTATTAGTGCCACCTATCAGTGCTGTCCATTAATGCCCATTACTGCACATCAATGCCGCCCATCAGTGCTGTCCATTAATGCCCATTAGTGCCTCCTATCTGTGCCGCCTATCTGTGCCCACGAATGCCGCCTATCAGTGCCAACCGTCAGTGCCCATCAGTGTCACCCATCAGTGCCCACCAGTGCCACCCATCAGTGCCACCTATGAGTGCCCATAAGTGCCGCATATTGGTGCCTCCTCATCAGGGCCCATAAGTGCCGCCTCATCAGTGCCTATCAGTGCAGCCTATAAGTGCCCATCAGTGCCACCTCATCATCACACATTAGTGAAGGAGAAAAAATACTTATTTACAAAATTTACAGACAAAAAGGAAGAAAAACTTTTTTATAAAAAAAAAAATGGTAAAAAATAAAAAACCCAGCAGCAATTAAATACCACCCATATAAAGCTCTATTTGTGTGAAGAAAATGATAAAAATGTCACATGGTTACAGTGTAGCACGACCGCGCATTTGTCATTCAAAGCGTGACAGCGCTGACAGCTGAAAAATGGCCTGGGCAGGAAGGGGGTAAAAGTGCCCGGTACTGAGGTGGTTAAACATAGGTCTATCTGGATCTTAGTCATGGAACGGTGACTGCGTCCCACCTGCTAAGTATATTTGTCCTGGTATTAGTTGGATGGAAAGATCACATTCAGGGGAATCTCCAAAGTCAACATTTGACTCACTCCCTTCACTGGAAAAGGACGGTGCTGCAGCCCACATACCTGAGGCGGACCAACCTAACCTGCCGCGCTCTTCAATGGTTGTGCCATTTGTCCTTCTGACGGGTCTCAGTGGTGTGGTTAGATGGAGAAAATGTCAACTTTGTAAACTATTCATTGCCTATTGGTTTCATTTCTTCTGAGCAGGGAATCTACAGGCTCTTGAAGTGTCCATTCTGTCTGGTGGGGGTTTTATCTACAGTTTTTTGAAGAATGCTTTCATAGACTCAGAATTTAATTTGTATATATTTTTTAAGCAATGAAACATTTCTAGCAGTGGGGGGGGGGGGGAGTTTACTAAAATTGGTGAACGCAGAATCTGGTGCAGCTGTGCATGGTAACCAATCAGCTTCTTACTTCAGCTTGTTTGGCCGGGTTCACATCTGTAGACACAAAAATGAATGTGCTAAGGGTAACATCAGCTGCATTAGATCCAATAATGCATAAACAATAATACAAAAGATGGGTGCTGCGCTTATGAGTGATGACATGGAGGCAATAAGCCTCATAAATCGTGAATAAACTTCATAGTCCTTCAACCCAAATGTTCATAAAAGTGAAATATTGTGAAAAAAATCAATAAATAATAGTGAAACAAATTAATGATAATCAAAAAGTCCCACACAGTCCAAAAGGTAATCCAAGCGGAAAGGTGAGCAAAAAATCTTCATTGCCTTCAAGAGGCAAGAAGTGAAGACAACCAGACAGTGGAACCTCACATGACCAATGAGTGAATGAATTGGACTCTTACCGGAACAGTTGGATCCACTCGATCGTACCATTGGCGGATCAATCACGCTTATGTGGGTTACACCACAGGGGTGCTCCAAATGATAGCCTGGTGATCAACCTCGGTAGTGGCGGAAAGGAGAGATCCCTCCAGAGGTCAGCGATGTTACCCTCAGATACCGGATCAGAGTAGGCCAAAAATTAGCCGTTCACAGGGATATATGTGAAGAAAGAAGGCCTCACATAGAGTAATAAAAGTAAAACTCCTTTTATTTTAAGCCAGGTATACAGCATAGGTTAAAAGCCGGCAAAACAAAAGGAATTAAAACCAAACAAGCTGCAATGGACATGCGACACTCAACCGACGCGTTTCGTCCGTGTGGACATCATCTGGGGTTTACATATGAGAGAATTGGATGCAGTTTTTATTGCATCCAATAAATGGCACGCGAATGTGACCGGCACTCAATGGAGCTGGTTCACACATGTCCGGGGGGGGGGGCAGGGTACAAATTCCAAAAGAGTCCTGTGCGTGTTTGGGTCCGGTTCAGGTGCAAATTCAGGCAAAAATTTGGACCTGAAACTGGTGAACAGGAACGCACCGGACCCCAGGCTGGAAACCACGGCCACACATATGTGACCCCGGCCTTAAAGGGATTTTAAAGTCTCTATGCATTAAGGTGAAAAACCTTCTGTGCTCCACTCCTACCCCAAGACCCCCCTTTCTCTTACCTGAGCTCACCCATTCCAGCGATGTGAATGAGCCCAGTGGCTCCAGCCGGTGTCTCGGGTCCTCATTGGATAGACTGATAGCAACAGAAGCCATTGGCTCCTGCTGCTGTCAATAAAGTCCAGTGACACGGGAGCGGGGTGTGGGGCCGAGTCCTGCTGTCTGTGTCAATGGACGCCGCAGCGGGACACGGGAGCGCGCCCACATGGGTGCCCCCAGGGAAAGCGCCTCTCTGAGGGGGGAATCCGATGAAGGGGAGGAGCCAGGAGCCCCGCCGGCACCCCAGAAGAGGAGGATCGGGGCTGCTCTGTGCAAAACCCTTGCACAGAGCAGGTAAGTATAACGTGTTTGTAATTAAAAAAAAAAAAAAAAAAACAGTAGGTGTATTGTTTTCTATGGGCCCATGCACACAGATGCATGAAGATCAGTAAATCTACACTGCGTTCAAATTAATTAAAAAAAAAAAAGTCAGAAGTCCTGCTTATATTTTATGCTGTGCACTTGTAAATGTACTGTTTACAGCGTACAGCACAAAAGTACTCTATTGGAGTACAAGAGCCATTTGCACCTTAGCATGAGAGAACGCCAGGCGGCAGTAGGCGCTTGCAACCTAGCAACTGGAAATGCTGAGCCACATGAGTCCAAGCAACAGAGTATGCTAGGAGGCAATAGCTGCCTGCACACCTTGTTGTAAAGCGTTGCGCAAACTGTTGGCACTAAATACTGTAAATCCTGAATAACAATAATCCTAGCAATGAAGGATGCTAGGCAGCACTAGCTATCTGCATCCTAGCCACAGAAGACGCTAGGTGGCAATAGCCATATGCATCCTAGCAATGGAGAATACTAGGTGGCAGTAGCCCCCTGCGTCCTAGAAACCAAGGATGCTGGGCCAGAATAGCTGCCTATCCCCTGGACGACGTCTTTCGATGACGAAACGTACGTCGGGAGGACGCGCTGACGTCACCGCTTGTTCTTATGACTGTATTCGAGTGTTTATGCCGGCTTTTTATGTGCAAGTCACGTGTTCTATGGAATCAGAAGATTTGTGAGAGGAGACTCGTGGAGGATACTTGTATGCCCCTGGTGGGGTTTAATCACAGGCGTTTCCTATTTATACATCTGGTAAGCCTCTCAATTTGGTGGTGGCATGTTTCCAGCACGATTGGTGATCCTTATTGGTCAGGACATTTGCCACATTGCGGACCCCTGATGTGAATAGGAACGTTTGGTGTATATGGGACTTTAACCACTTGCCGACCGCCGATCGGCATCTGACGGCGGCAAAGTGGCTCGTTCCCGCAAATCGCCGTCATACGACGGCGGCTGCGGGAACGTGTATAGTGAGCAGGCGCGCCCGCGCGCTCACTGTGTCCAGGGGGGGCCAGGGAGCGGGTGCGGCGGCTTCGATTGCCGCCGGCCACCCGCGATGCCCCCCCCGGAGCGAGTGAGCGGAGGTTCGTGTATGTAAACACGGACCTCCGCTCTGTGTGAGGGGGAAGGGCTGTGATAACTTCTTTTCCCCAGATAGTGCAGTCCCCCCACAGTTAGAACGCCCAGGGAACATACTTAACCCTTAGCGCGCCCCCTGCAGGTTAACCCCT
Source organism: Glandirana rugosa (assembly GCA_018402905.1). Taxonomy (NCBI): domain Eukaryota; kingdom Metazoa; phylum Chordata; class Amphibia; order Anura; family Ranidae; genus Glandirana; species Glandirana rugosa. The sequence continues at coordinate 15,317 of BLSH010211855.1, read as the reverse complement.
TCACTGCCATTGACATTTACACAGTAATCAGTGCATTTTTATAGCACTGATCGCTGTATAAATGCCAATGGTCCCAAAAAAGTGTCAAAACGTTTCGCCATGTCCGCTGCAATATCGAAGTACCGCAAAAAATCGCAGATCGCCGCCATTTTTAGTAAAAAATAAAAAAAAATTAAAAACCCCAAAAATGAATTCTGATCATCCGTAAACGCGACCACTTTTGCGCAAACCAATCAATAAACGCCGATTGCGATTTCTTTTTATCGCAAATATGAGGAAGAATATAAATCGGCCAAAAACGGTGAAAAAAAAATGTTTTTTTATATTTTTTTTTTGGATTTGTATTTTAGGAAAAAGTAAGAAATTTGGGTTTTTTTGCAAAATTGTCGCTCTTCTTTTGTTTATAGCGGCGATCAGAAATGACGCAGCGGTGATCAAATACCACCAAAAGAAAGCTCTGTTTGTGGGAAAAAAAGGACGCAAATTTCGTTTGGGTACAACGTCGCACGACCGCGCAATTGTCAGTTAAAGCGACGCAGCGCCGAATCGCAAAAAGGGCTCCGGTCCTAAAGCTGGAAATCCTTCCGGGGCTGAAGTGGTTAATACCCACGGGTCACCCAGTGGACTGTGTTCTGGTTACTTTCACAATCACACAACTATCTATGTATTTGTGTTTTCTACTATTATTGCTCAAGACTGTATTTACTTTCCATCCTTCATTTACAGCGCGGCTTATTTTTTCTATCTAGATAATATATTTATGGTGTATATCAGCTGCTGCTTCCTACCTAGACTCTAGCGCAGTATTGCTACCTTTTTTGAACATAGAATAGCTGCTTGCATCCTAGCAACCGTGGATGCTAGGCAGCACTAGTGTTGAACATAGAATAGCTGCCTGCATCCTAGCAACCGTGGATGCTAGGCAGCAATAGTGTTGAACATAGAATAGCTGCCTGCATCCTAGCAACCGTGGATGCTAGGCAGCAATAGTGTTGAACATAGAATAGCTGCCTGTGTTCCAGCAACAAAGGACACTAGGCTGCAATACGACCCAGCAGTGCAGGACTCTAGGCAGGAATAGCTGGCGCTGTACAGTAGCTTCTGTCGGCAAGATCCAGCATGCTAGTTGCCGTCTATGGCCATGTGCATGTGCCATAGAAACAGGGCTGGTGCAAGGATTTTTGACACCCTAGGCGAAACCTAATTTTGCCGCCCCCTTGGCTCCACTACTGACTCCACCCCCTTTTCCCTGCCCAGCCTGATCAGTGCCAATGAATTGCAGCCTGATCAGCGCCAATCAAATACAGGCTCACCAGCGCCTATCAAATACAGCTTCACCAGCGCCAATCAAAACAGCCTCACCTGTGCCCATCAAATACAGCTTCACCAGCGCCAATCAATGCAGCCTTACCTGTGCCCATCAAATACAACTTCACCAGCGCCAATCAATACAGCCTCACCTGTGCCCATCAAATACAACTTCACCAGCGCCAATCAATACAGCCTTATCTGTGCCCATCAAATACAACTTCACCAGCGCCAATCAATACATCCTCACCTGTGCCCATCAAATACAGCCACGGGGGGTGGGGGTGGAGAGGGGTATTTGGCAGATCAGTAACTATTTCTATATACATTTGTAAAATGGCATGTGATAATACAATCTCATTATCTTAGTTAGACAGTTTCAGTTTTTGCATGAATCAATGCAGAGCAGCCAGTGACAGATCAACAGTGGCCAGGCGCCCCTAGGCGGCAGTGCGCCCTAGGCGGCCGCCTACTCCGCCTAGTGGTAGAGCCGGCCCTGCATAGAAATACAAGGCAGATACATCTATTGGAGAGGAAGAGGATGCTGGTCCCGGGATTCAGCTCCCACCATAGCTGTTACTCACATTCACACTATAGTAGGTAGGTGTGTATTGTGTGCGGGAAAAGTTATTTGTCTTGAGGATTCATATGGAAGCCATTTCTGCCACTAAAGCCACAAACTAAAGCGCCGAGATCCTCCCACACGCATATTTTCCTCTATTTATAGAATTTTAAAATCAAACGCATTACACGTTTTAGTTAACTCTTGTTTAACTTTTAAAGCTCCAGACAACTAAATGCACAGTGGAGATGTATATATGGGAGCTTTGATGATTGTATTTCTGCACTGATACTCCTGAAATTCACACAGTCCTGCCAGATGGCATAAGCAAACGGCCGACTTGACTTTTCTCTGCTGCAGGTAATATTGATCAATGCTGCTTAGCCACCTGTGACTGGGCAGTAAACGAGCAGCCACACACCGATGGGCTCATCCTTCTGCTCATTCTTTTCTCTCCTTCTATCAGCATGCTCTCTGTCATCACCAGCACATCTGATTGGCTGCTAGTCTTGCCCCTCCTTCTCCCAGCCTGAATGCTGCTGTACCAAGGCAAATTCCGGTACTTACACTATTTAAATTTAAAACTAAAAATGATAATAGCTGCATTAATTGATAAAAATCAACAAAATTGATCCTCTATAATGTGATCCTGGCAGCAGGCATCACTATTGATAAACACTGGAAGCGATCGATGGTGACACTTGACTATGTTAAAAGTAAAGTAAATTGGGTTATGGTTAACGACAAACTTACCTGCATTCATCATCACAATAGGATGAAGTTTGATAAAACTTGGGGCCCGTGGATTCAATACTCATCTGTCCCCCAGCGGGGCCACGGCTGACCCTCCTCTACTTCAACTTCTCTTTTATTCTTTTTGTTTTCTTCTCTTGTTTCTTCTTTTCATTTCCTAACCTCATTCTTGATTTATTCGAGTGTAGTACCTGACTGCTGGTGTGGTCACATTCTTAGGTGCCTAAATATTATAGTTTTCCAAAGTGTAATACAGCGGTCTCCAAACTGTGGCCCGGGGGCCAGATGTGGCCCTTTGCTTGCCTTTATCTGGCCCTTGAGACACTATTCCTCCCACTGATACAAGACACTACTCTGCCAACTTACATCAACAATGGGGCACCATTTCTCCCACTGACACCAACAATAGGGCACTATTCATCCCAATGATACCAACAATAGGGCACTATTCCTCCCAATGATAACAACAATAGGGCACTATTCCTCCCAATGATACCAATGATGGGACACTATTCCTCCCACTGACACCAATGATGGGACGCTATTCCTCCCACTGACACCAATGATGGGACACTATTCCTCCCACTGACAACAATGATGGGGCACTATTCCTCCCACTGATACCAATGATGGGGCACTATTCCTGCCACTGATACCAATGAAAGGGCACTATTCCTCCCACTGACACCAATGATGGGGCACTATTCCTCCCACTGATACCATTGATGGGGCACTATTCCTGCCACTGATACCAATGAAAGGGCACTATTCCTCCCACTGACACCAAGGACAGGGCACTATTCCTCCCAATGATACCAACAATAGGGCACTATTCCTCCCAATGATACCAATGATGGCACACTATTCCTCCCAATGATACTAACAATATGACACTATTCCTCCCAATGATACCAACAATAGGGCACTATTCCTCCCAATGATGGCGCACTATTCCTCCCAATGATACCAACAATAGGGCACTATTCCTCCCAATGATACCAATGATGGCGCACTATTCCTCCCAATGATACCAACAATAGGGCACTATTCCTCCCAATGATACCAATGACGGCGCACTATTCCTCCCAATGATACCAACAATAGGGCGCTATTCCTCCCAATGATACCAACAATAGGGCACTATTCCTCCCAATGATACCAATGATGGCGCACTATTCCTCCCAATGATACCAATGATGGCGCACTATTCCTCCCAATGATACCAACAATAGGGCACTATTCCTCGCAATGATACCAACAATAGGGCACTATTCCTCCCAATGATACCAATGATGGGGCACTATTCCTCCCAATGATACCAATGATGGCGCACTATTCCTCCTAATGATACCAATGATGGCGCACTATTCCTCCCAATGATACCAATGATGGGGCACTATTCCTCCTAATGATACCAACAACAGGGAGGAACAACTAAAAATGATAATAGCTGCATTTATTGGTATCTTTTACATAATCCTGGATTTATGTTTGCCTGTAATTTGAAAAGAAGATTCTATTATATAATTAAAAGAACTCAGCACTATCTGTGCTTCCTTTACTGATTCAAAGGCTAAATTCACTTATATGGTCCATTGGGAACAAGACTTAAGCCTCGTACACATGGGACGACGATCGTATACAAAAGGTCGTACGAACGACCGTTGTATGCGAAATCGATAGTTCACATGCGCGATTAGAACAGCCGACATACGACGGTCGTACAAGGGAGTTGTATGAGCAGACTAGAAAACTTGGTCGTACCAACAAGCTCTCATACGACCGTTGTATCGTTGTGTACAGAGCAGTTGGTACAACAAGTTGTATTGTGCAAAACACGCATGCTCAGAAGTCAGGGACGGCCGGATGCTAATTACATGCACCTGAACATTCTTTCTTTGGTCGTACGATCGTGTAGTGCAGTCGATATGCTAGATACAACAGCCAACATACGATCTGAGATGATCGTACGTACGATCGGCGTCCCGTGTATACGAGGCTTAACATCTTTCTCTTGAACCGACTGAATGACAGGGCATTGCCTATGCTCTGTCCAAGATCTCTATTAATACGACATTTAGGCCTCATCTATTGAGATAACGACCTGTAACGTCAGGTCCGACGCCAGGAAAAAAAAAATCAGCCTCAAAGACGCGATTTCATTGGCGTTTTGGATTGGCGTTAATGCGCATTATTGAGCGTCAGCGCTAAGTCCTGTTTTGTTTAAAAAGACATCCCTCTATTTTTGGACATTTTAAAACATAAAACGCCGGCGCTAAAAACGCGAGTTAATGTCGCTACGGCGCTAATGCGCGTTATTGAGCGGCTCAGCGTCAAAAACGGCATAACGCTGAAACTTCAGAACGCGCGGGTCCTGCGTTAGATTTACAGCTTCAGAACGCCAACGCCATCTACAGCTCAATATCGTCAAAGTGTATGTGAGGCCATTGAATAACATGGCGTGGCATTCTTAAGCTGTAAAAACAGCTCAAAGGCGCGGCGTTAATAACGCGGCCTGCGTATGAGGCCTATTGAAGAAAGCCTCCCTGTAGCCACACATGGGAACAATCCCATCAGTTAGGGATGTGTGCCAACCTCAGCCTGGGCTCCAACCAGGCGACACCCCAACACATTTTGCTCCGCCCCCTCTGAGCTTAATCACGGGGGGGGGGGAAACATGTTGGGGGCGTGGCCTGGTTGGAGCCCAGGCTGAGGTTGGCACACAGCCAAAAAACAAATTCCTTCCTGCGCTCAAGGAGAGGATCTTCTCTGCAGTGGTGAGGAGGGGGTAACTGTTTGTGTCAATACCGGGTAACGTGCCACCGTGTTGCCACCTGATGGACTGGGGTAGTCCCGATAACTGAAGAAACAAAAAGGCACACAAGGGCGCACTGGCCTAGCGCATTATCCTTGGTAAAACGTATTTTAATAAAATTTATAAAAACATACAAACAGAATCGAATAACAAGCATTTCCAGTGCTGGAGAGGGTAAAAGTCCAATCCACCGTCTCCTACTGGTGTCCTAGATGGGCTGGCTAACGCGTTTCGAGGCCGTAGCCTCTTCCTCAGAGCCTCAGGCTGAGGTTGGCACACATCCCTAATTGATGGGATCATTCCGATGTGTGGCTACAGGGAGACTTTCTTCAATACTCAGTGATGGTTGGAGCCGGGATGAGCTCCCTCCCAAGCCAGCACTCGCAGCAGAGGATACCGAGGACCTGATGCCGGAGCGGCTCACACATTGGGTCTTTCTGGGTCACATTTAGAATCCAATTATAAGACACTCCTAAGATGGGACCTGGTTCCCACACCACTTGCAAAGATGCAATCTACCGCATCGCCTACTTGTTTTCGGCGCTGTGGACAATGGAGAACCATGCACCATTTCTGGTGGCAATGCCCCATAGTGTCTGGATTTTGGATTTGGATGTTCAGCTTTATTCATCCAGTGACAGGAGTGAGTGAATATTTATTGATCCCCAGATGCAGCCCTCATTCAGAAATTGTCTACGGAGGTTAAATAAAAATCAACAAAATTGATCCTCTATAATGTGATCCTGGCAGCAGGCATCATTGCTAAACACTGGAAGCGATCGATGGTGACACTTGACTACGTTAAAAGTAAAGTAAATTGGGTTATGGTTAACGACAAACTTACCTGCAGTCATCATCACAATAGGATGAAGTCTGATAAAACTTGGGGCCCGTGGATTCAATACTCTTCTGTCCCCCAGCGGGGCCACGGCTGACCCTCCTCTACTTCAACTTCTCTTTTATTCTTTTTGTTTTCTCCTCTTGTTTCTTTTTTTCATTTCCTAACCTTATTCTTGATTTATTCGAGTGTAGTACCTGACTGCTGGTGTGGTCACATTCTTAGGTGCCTAAATATTATATTTTTCCAAAGTGTAATACAGCGGTCTCAAAACTGTGGCCCGGGGGCCGGATGTGGCCCTTTGCTTGCCTTTATCTGGCCCTTGAGACACTATTCCTCCCACTGATACAAGACACTACTCTGCCAACTTACATCAACAATGGGGCACCATTTCTTCCACTGACACCAACAATAGGGCACTATTCATCCCAATGATACCAACAATAGGGCACTATTCCTCCCAATGATACTAACAATAGGGCACTATTCCTCCCAATGATACCAATGATGGGACACTATTCCTCCCAATGATACCAATGATGGCACACTATTCCTCCCAATGATACCAATGATGGGGCACTATTCCTCCCACTGATACCAATGATGGGGCACTATTCCTCCCACTGATACCAATGATGGGGCACTATTCCTCCCACTGACACCAATGATGGGACACTATTCCTCCCACTGATACCAATGATGGGGCACTATTCCTCCCAATGATACCAACAATAGGGCACTATTCCTCCCAATGATACCAATGATGGCGCACTATTCCTCCCAATAATACCAATGATGGCGCACTATTCCTCCCAATGATACCAACAATAGGGCACTATTCCTCCCAATGATACCAACGATGGCGCACTATTCCTCCCAATGATACCAACAATAGGGAACTATTCTAGTAACCATAGTAACCCTCCTTATCACGGGATAACAACTATAGTAACCCTCCTTATCACGGGATAACAACCATAGTAACCCTC
>BLSH010211820.1:125849-137831 GCA_018402905.1 Glandirana rugosa | reverse complement strand
ACTAAAATCTTAAGATTAGACAGGGAGTATCGTGACTGTCTATGGCCAGGGATGACACCATACTCTACTAAAATCTTGCTATTAGACAGGGAGTTTCTTGGCTGTCCTTGGGGAGAGGTTCCTGTCGGCGCTGTGAGGGACAGATTATTGTTCTAAAATCATCCCATACTGAAATAGGTATAGGTTCCTGTCGGTGCTGTGAGTGACAGATTATCGCTCTAAAATCATCTCATACTGGAGTAGGGATAGGTTCCTGTCGGTTCTTTGAGGGACAGATTATCGTTCTAAAATCATCTCATACCACAGTAGGGACCGGTATCTGTCAGTGCTATGAGGGACAGATTAGAATTCTAAAATCATTTCATACTGGTGTAGGGATAGGTTAATGTAGGTTCTGTGAGGGACAGATTATCGTTCTAAAATCATCTCATACTGGGGTAGGGAGAGGTTCCTGTTGGTGCTGTGAGGGACAGATTATCGTTCTAAAATCATCTCATACTGCAGTAGGGAGAGATTCCTGTCGGTGCTCTGAGGGACAGATTATCGTTCTAAAATCATATCATACTGGAGTAGCGACAGGTTCCTGTCGGTGCTTTGAGGGACAGATTATCGTTCTAAAATCATCTCATACTGGAGTAGGGACAGGTATCTGTCTGTGCTATGAGCGACAGATTAGAATTCTAAAATCATCTCATACTGGTGTAGGGATAGGTTCCTTTCGGTTCTGTGAGGGAGAGATTGTCGTTCTAAAATCAACTCATACTGGGGTAGGGAGAGGTTCCTGTTGGTGCTGTGAGGGACAGATTATCGTTCAAAAATCATCTCTTACTGCAGTAGGAACAGGTTCCTGTCTCTGCTGTGAGGGACAGATTATCGTTCTAAAATCATCTCATACTGCAGTAGGGAGAGATCCCTGTCAGTGCTGTGAGGGACAGATTATTGTTCTAAAGTCATCTCATACTGGAATAGGTATAGGTTCCTGTAGGTGCCGTGAGGGACAGATTATCATTCTAAAATCATCTCATACTGCAGTAGGGAAAGGTTCCAGGCGTTGTTGTGAAGGACAGATTGGCGTTCTAAAATCATGTCATACTGGAGTAGGGACAGGTTCCTGTCGGTGCTGTGAGGGACAGATTATCGTTCTAAAATCATCTCATACTGCAGTAGGGACAGGTTCCTGTCGGTGATGTGAAGGACAGATTATCGTTCTAAAATCATCTCATACTGCAGTAGGGAGAGGTTCCTGTCGGTTCTGTAAGGGACAGATTATCGTTATAAAATCATTTCATACTGCAGTAGGGACAGGTTCCTGTTGGTGCTGTGAGGGACAGATTAGCATTCTAAAATCATCTCATACTGCAGTAGGAACAGTTTCCTGTCTCTGCTGTGAGGGACAGATTATCGTTCTAAAATCATCTCATACTGCAGTAGGGACATGTTCCTGTTGGTGCTGTGAGGGATAGATTATCGTTCTAAAATCATCTCATGCTGCAGTAGGGAGAGGTAACTGTCGTTGCTGTAAGGGACAGATTATTGTTCTAAAATCATCTCACACTGGAATAGGTATAGGTTACTGTGGTTGCCGTGAGGCACAGATTATCGTTCTAAAATCATCTCATACTGCATTTGGGACAGGTTCCTGGCGTTGTTGTGAGGGACAGATTAGCGTTCTAAAATCATGTCATACTGGAGTAGGGAGAGGTTCCTGTCGGTGCTGTGAGGGACAGATTATCGTTCTAAAATCATCTCATACTGCAGTAGGGACAGGTTCCTGTCGGTGATGTGAAGGACAGATTATCGTTCTAAAATCATCTCATACTGCAGTAGGGAGAGGTTCCTGTCGGTTCTGTAAGGGACAGATTATTGTTATAAAATCATTTCATACTGCAGTAGGGACAGGTTCCTGTTGGTGCTGTGAGGGACAGATTAGCATTCTAAAATCATCTCATACTGCAGTAGGGAGAGGTTCCTGTCGGTTCTGTGAGGGACAGATTATCGTTCTAAAATCATCTCATACTGGGGTAGGGAGAGGTTCCTGTTTGTGTTGTGAGGGACAGATTATTGTTATAAAATCATCTCATACTGCAGTAGGAACAGTTTCCTGTCTCTGCTGTGAGGGACAGATTATCGTTCTAAAATCATCTCATACTGCAGTAGGGACATGTTCCTGTCGGTGCTGTGAGGGATAGATTATCGTTCTAAAATCATCTCATGCTGCAGTAGGGAGAGGTAACTGTCGTTGCTGTAAGGGACAGATTATTGTTCTAAAATCATCTCACACTGGAATAGGTATAGGTTACTGTGGTTGCCGTGAGGGACAGATTTTCGTTCTAAAATCATCTCATACTGCATTTGGGACAGGTTCCTGGCGTTGTTGTGAGGGACAGATTAGCTTTCTAAAATCATCTGATACTGGAGTAGGGAAAAGGTTCCTGTCGGTGCTGTGCGTGACAGATTATCGCTCTAAAATCATCTCATACTGGAGTAGTGACAGGTTCCTGTCGGTGTTTTGAGGGACAGATTATCGTTCTAAAATCATCTCATACCACAGTAGGGACAGGTATCTGTCAGTGCTATGATGGACAGATTAGAATTCTAAAATCATCTCATACTGGTGTAGGGATAGGTTCCTGTCGGTTCTGTGAGGGACAGATTATCATTCTAAAATCATCTCATACTTGGGTAGGGAGAGGTTCCTGTTGGTGCTGTGAGGGACAGATTATCATTCTAAAATCATCTCATACTGCAGTAGGAACAGGTACCTGTCTCTGCTGTGAGGGACAGATTATCGTTCTAAAATCATCTCATACTGCAGTAGGGAAATGTTCCTGTCGGTGCTGTGAGGGACAGATTATCGTTCTAAAATCATCTCATACTGCAGTAGGGAGAGGTAAGTGTCGTTGCTGTAAGGGACAGATTATTGTTCTAAATTCATCTCACACTGGAATAGGTATAGGTTACTGTGGTTGCCATGAGGGACAGATTATCTTTCTAAAATCATCTTATACTGCAGTAGGGACAGGTTCCTGGCGTTGTTGTGAGGGACAGATTAGCTTTCTAAAATCATCTCATACTGGAGTAGGGAAAAGGTTCCTGTCGGTGCTGTGAGTGACAGATTATCGCTCTAAAATCATCTCATACTGGAGTAGGGACAGGTTCCTGTCGGTTCTTTAAAGGAACAGATTATCGTTCTAAAATCATCTCATACCACAGTAGGGACCGGTATCTGTCAGTGCTCTGAGGGACAGATTAGAATTCTAAAATCATTTCAGACTGGTGTAGGGATAGGTTCCTGTAGGTTCTGTGAGGGGCAGATTATTGTTCTAAAATCATCTCATACTGGGGTAGGGAGAGGTTCCTGTTGGTGCTGTGAGGGACAGATTATCGTTCTAAAATCATCTCATACTGCAGTAGGGAGAGATTCCTGTCGGTGCTGTGAGGGACAGATTATCGTTCTAAAATCATATCATACTGGAGTAGCGACAGGTTCCTGTCGGTGCTTTGAGGGACAGATTATCATTCTCAAATCATCTCATACTGGAGTAGGGACAGGTATCTGTCTGTGCTATGAGCGACAGATTAGAATTTTAAAATCATCTCATACTGGTGTAGGGATAGGTTCCTGTCGGTTCTGTGAGGGAGAGATTGTCATTCTAAAATCAACTCATACTGAGGTAGGGAGAGGTTCCTGTTGGTGCTGTGAGGGACAGATTATCGTTCAAAAATCATCTCATACTGCAGTAGGAAGAGGTTCCTGTCTCTGCTGTGAGGGACAGATTATCGTTCTAAAATCATCTCATACTGCAGTAGGGAGAGGTACCTCTTGTTGCTGTGAGGGACAGATTATTGTTCTAAAATCATCTCATACTGCAGTAGGGACAGGTTCCTGGCATTGTTGTGAGGGACAGATTAGCGTTCTAAAATCATCTCATACTGGAGTAGGGAAAAGGTTCCTGTCGGTGCTTTGAGTGACAGATTATTGTTCTAAAATCATCCCATACTGAAATAGGTATAGGTTCCTGTCGGTGCCGTGAGGGACAGATTATCATTCTAAAATCATCTCATACTGCAGTAGGGACATGTTCCTGTCGGTGCTGTGAGGGACAGATTATCGTTCTAAAATCATCTCACACTGCAGTAGGGAGAGGTAACTGTCGTTGCTGTAAGGGACAGATTATTGTTCTAAAATCATCTCACACTGGAATAGGTATAGGTTACAGTGGTTGCCGTGAGGGACAGATTATCGTTCTAAAATCATCTCATACTGCAGTAGGGACAGGTTCCTGGCATTGTTGTGAGGGACAGATTAGCTTTCTAAAATCATCTCATACTGGAGTAGGGAAAAGTTTCCTGTCGGTGCTGTGAGTGACAGATTATCGCTCTAAAATCATCTCATACTGGAGTAGGGACAGATTCCTGTCGGTTCTTTGAGGGACAGATTATCGTTCTAAAATCATCTCATACCACAGTAGGGACCGGTATCTGTCAGTGCTATGAGGGACAGATTAGAATTCTAAAATCATTTCATACTGGTGTAGGGATAGGTTCCTGTAGGTTCTGTGAGGGACAGATTATCGTTCTAAAATCATCTCATACTGGGGTAGGGAGAGGTTCCTGTTGGTGCTGTGAGGGACAGATTATCATTCTAAAATCATCTCATACTGCAGTAGGGACATGTTCCTGTCGGTGCTGTGAGGGACAGATTATCGTTCCAAAATCATCTCATAGTGGAATAGGTATAGGTTACTGTGGTTGCCGTGAGGGACAGATTATTGTTCTAAAATCATCTCATACTGCAGTAGGGACAGGTTCCTGGCGTTGTTGTGAGGGACAGATTAGCTTTCTAAAATCATCTCATACTGGAGTAGGGAAAAGGTTCCTGTCGGTGCTGTGAGGGACAGATTATCGTTCTAAAATCATCTCATACTGCAGTAGGGAGAGGTTCCTGTCGGCGCTGTGAGGGACAGATTATTGTTCTAAAATCATCCCATACTGAAATAGGTATAGGTTTCTGTCGGTGCCGTGAGGGACAGATTATCTTTCTAAAATCATCTCATACTGCAGTAGGGACATGTTCCTGTCGGTGCTGTGAGGGACAGATTATCGTTCTAAAATCATCTCATACTGCAGTAGGGAGAGGTAACTGTCGTTGCTGTAAGGGACAGATTATTGTTCTAAAATCATCTCACACTGGAATAGGTATAGGTTACTGTGGTTGCCGTGAGGGACAGATTATCGTTCTAAAATCATCTCATACTGCAGTAGGGACAGTTTCCTGGCGTTGTTGTGAGGGACAGATTAGCTTTCTAAAATCATCTCATACTGGAGTAGGGAAAAGGTTCCTGTCGGTGCTGTGAGTGACAGATTATCGCTCTAAAATCATCTCATACTGGAGTAGGGACAGGTTCCTGTCGGTTCTTTGAGGGACAGATTATCGTTCTAAAATCATCTCAAACCACAGTAGGGACCGGTATCTGTCAGTGCTATGAGGGACAGATTAGAATTCTAAAATCATTTCATACTGGTGTAGGGATAGGTTCCTGTAGGTTCTGTGAGGGACAGATTATCGTTCTAAAATCATCTCATACTGGGGTAGGGAGAGGTTCCTGTTGGTGCTGTGAGGGACAGATTATCGTTCTAAAATTATCTCATACTGCAGTAGGGACAGGTTCCTGTCGGTGCTGTAAGGGACAGATTATCGTTCTAAAATCATCTCATACTGCAGTAGGGAGAGATTCCTGTCTGTGCTGTGAGGGACAGATTATCGTTCTAAAATCATATCATACTGGAGTAGGGACAGGTTCCTGCCGGTGCTTTGAGGGACAGATTATCGTTCTACAATCATGTCATACTGGAGTAGGGACAGGTATCTGTCTGTGCTATGAGCGACAGATTAGAATTCTAAAATCATCTCATACTGGTGTAGGGATAGGTTCCTGTTGGTTCTGTGAGGGAGAGATTGTCGTTCTAAAATCAACTCATACTGGGGTAGGGAGAGGTTCCTGTTGGTGCTGTGAGGGACAGATTATCGTTCAAAAATCATCTCATACTGCAGTGGGAACAGGTTCCTGTCTCTGCTGTGAGGGACAGATTATCGTTCTAAAATCATCTCATACTGCAGTAGGGAAAGGTTCCTGTCGGTGCTGTGAGGGACAGATTATCGTTCTAAAATCATCTCATTCTGCAGTAGGGAGAGGTTCCTGTCGGCGCTGTGAGGGACAGGTTATTGTTCTAAAATCACCCCATACTGAAATAGGTATAGGTTCCTGTCGGTGCCGTTAAGGACAGATTATCGTTCTAAAATCATCTCATACTGCAGTAGGGAAAGGTTCCTGTCGGTGCTGTGAGGGACAGATTATCGTTCTAAAATCATCTCATACTGCAGTAGGGACAGGTTCCTGGCGTTGTTGTGAGGGACAGATTAGCGTTCTAAAATCATGTCATACTGGAGTAGGGACAGGTTCCTGTTGGTGCTGTGAGGGAAAGATAATCGTTCTAAAATCGTCTCATACTGCAGTAGCGACAGATTCCTTTCACTGTTGTGAGTGACAGATTATCGTTCTAAAATCATCTCATACTGGTGTAGGGACAGGTTCCTGTCGGTGCTGTGAGGGACATATAATCGTTCTAAAATCATCTCATACTACAGTAGCGACAGGTTCCTGTCGGTGCTGTGAGGTACAGATTAGCATTCTAAAATCATCTCATACTGGTGTAGGGATAGGTTCCTGTCGGTGCTGTGAGGGACAGATTATTGTTCTAAAATTATCTCATACTGCAGTAGGGACAATTTCCTGGCGTTGCTGTGAGGGACAGATTAGCATTCTAAAATGATCTCATACTGGAGTAGGGAGAGGTTCCTGTTGGTGCTGTGAGTGACAGATTATCGTTCTAAAATCATCTCATACTGCAGTAGGGACAGGTTCCTGTCCGTGCTCTGAGGGACAGATTATTGTTCTAAAATCATCTCATACTGCAGTAGGGAGAGGTTCCTGTCGGTTATGTGAGGGACAGAATATCGTTCTAAAATCATCTCATAGTGCAGTAGGAACAGGTTACTGTCTCTGCTGTGAGGGACAGATTATCGTTCTAAAATCATCTCATACTGCAGTAGGAACAGGTTCCTGTCTCTGCTGTGAGGGATAGATTATCATTCTAAAATCATCTCATACTGCAGTAGGGACATGTTCCTGTCGGTGCTGTGAGGGACAGATTATCGTTCTAAAATCATATCATATTGCATTAGGGAGAGGTTCTTGTCAGTGCTGTGAGTGACAGATTATCATTCTAAAATCATCTCATACCACAGTAGGGACAGGTATCTGTCAGTGCTATGAGGGACAGATTAGAATTCTAAAATCATCTCATACTGGTGTAGGAATAGGTTCCTGTCGGTTCTGTGAGGGACAGATTATCGTTCTAAAATCATCTCATACTGGGGTAGGGAGAGGTTCCTGTTGGTACTGTGAGGGACAGATTATCGTTCAAAAAACATCTCATACTGCAGTAGGAACAGGTTCCTGTCTCTGCTGTGAGGGACAGATTATCGTTCTAAAATTATCTCATACGGCAGTAGGGACAGGTTCCTGTCGGTGCTGTGAGGGACAGATTATCGTTCTAAAATCATCTCATACTGCAGTAGGGAGAGATTCCTGTCAGTGCTGTGAGGGACAGATTATTGTTCTAAAATCATCTCATACTGGAATAGGTATAGGTTCCTGTAGGTGCCGTGAGGGACAGGTTATCATTCTAAAATCATCTCATACTGCAGTAGGGAAAGATTCCTGGCGTTGTTGTGAGGGACAGATTAGCGTTCTAAAATCATGTCATACTGGAGTAGGGAGAGGTTCCTGTCGGTGCTGTGAGGGACAGATTATCGTTCTAAAATCATCTCATACTGCAGTAGGGACAGGTTCCTGTCGGTGATGTGAAGGACAGATTATCGTTCTAAAATCATCTCATACTGCAGTAAGGACATGTTCCTGTCGGTGCTGTGAGGGACAGATTATCGTTCTAAAATCATCTCATACTGCAGTAGGGACAGGTTCCTGTTGGTGCTGTGAGGGACAGATTAGCAATCTAAAATCATCTCATACTGCAGTAGGGAGAGGTTCCTGTCGGTTCTGTGAGGGACAGATTATCGTTCTAAAATCATCTCATACTGGGGTAGGGAGAGGTTCCTGTTGGTGCTGGGAGGGACAGATTATTGTTTTAAAATCATCTCATACTGCAGTAGGAACAGGTTCCTGTCTCTGCTGTGAGGGACAGATTATCATTCTAAAATCATCTCATACTGCAGTAGGGACATGTTCCTGTCGGTGCTGTGAGGGGCAGATTATCGTTCTAAAATCATCTCATACTGCAGTAGGGAGAGGTAACTGTCGTTGCTGTGAGGGACAGATTATTGTTCTAAAATCATCTCATACTGCAGTAGGGACAGGTTCCTGGCGTTGTTGTGAGCGACAGATTAGCTTTCTAAAATCATCTCATACTGGAGTAGGTAAAAGGTTCCTGTCGGTGCTGTGAGTGACAGATTATCACTCTAAAATCATCTCATACTGGAGTAGGGACAGGTTCCTGTCGGTGCTTTGAGGGACAGATTATCGTTCTAAAATCATCTCATACCACAGTAGGGACAGGTATCTGTCAGTGCTATGAGGGACAGATTGGAATTCTAAAATCATGTCATACTGGTGTAGGGATAGGTTCCTGTAGGTTCTGTGAGGGACAGATTATCGTTCTAAAATCATCTCATACTGGGGTAGGGAGAGGTTCCTGTTGGTGCTGTGAGGGACAGATTATCGTTCAAAAATCATCTCATACTGCAGTAGGGACAGGTTCCTGTCTCTGCTGTGAGGAACAGATTATTGTTCTAAAATTATCTCATACTGCAGTAGGGACAGGTTCCTGTCGGTGCTGTAAGGAACAGATTATCATTCTAAAATCATCTCATACTGCAGTAGGGAGAGATTCCTGTCGGTGCTGTGAGGGACAGATTATTGTTCTAAAATCATCTCATACTGAAGTAGGGAAAAGGTTCCTGTCGGTGCTGTGAGTGACAGATTATCGTTCTAAAATCATATCATACTGGAGTAGGGACAGGTTCCTGTCGGTGCTTTGAGGGACAGATTATCGTTCTAAAATCATCTCATACTGGAGTAGGGACAGGTATCTGTCTGTGCTATGAGCGACAGATTAGAATTCTAAAATCATCTCATACTGGTGTAGGGATAGGTTCCTGTCGGTTCTGTGAGGGAGAGATTATCGTTCTAAAATCATCTCATACTGGGGTAGGGAGAGGTTCCTGTTGGTGCTGTGAGGGACAGATTATCGTTCAAAAATCATCTCATACTGCAGTAGGAACAGGTTCCTGTCTCTGCTGTGAGGGACAGATTATCGTTCTAAAATCATCTCATACTGCAGTAGGGAAAGGTTCCTGTCGGTGCTGTGAGGGAAAGATTATCGTTCTAAAATCATTTCATACTGCAGTAGGGAGAGGTTCCTGTCGGCGCTTTGAGGGACAGATTATTGTTCTAAAATAATCCCATACTGAAATAGGTATAGGTTCCTGTCGGTGCCATGAGGGACAGATTATCGTTCTAAAATCATCTCATACTGCAGTAGGGACAGGTTCCTGGCGTTGTGAGAACAGATTAGCGTTCTAAAATCATGTCATACTGGAGTAGGGACAGGTTCCTGTTGGTGCTGTGAGGGAAAGATTATCGTTCTAAAATCATCTCATACTGCAGTAGCGACAGATTCCTTTCATTGCTGTGAGTGACAGATTATCGTTCAAAAATCATCTCATACTGGTGTAGGGACAGGTTCCTGTTGGTGCTGTGAGGGACATATAATCGTTCTACAATCATCTCATACTGCAGTAGCGACAGGTTTCTGTCGATGCTGTGAGGGACAGTTTACTATTCTAAAATCATCTCATACTGGTGTAGGGACATGTTCCTGTCGGTGCTGTGAGGGACAGATTATCGTTCTAAAATCATCTCATACTGCAGTAGGGAGAGGTAACTGTCGTTGCTGTGAGGGACAGATTATTATTCTAAAATCATCTCACACTGGAATAGGTATAGGTTACTGTGGTTGCCGTGAGGGACAGATTATCGTTCTAAAATCATCTCATACTGCAGTAGGGACAGGTTCCTGGCGTTGTTGTGAGGGACAGATTAGCTTTCTAAAATCATCTCATACTGGAGAAGGGAAAAGGTTCCTGTCGGTGCTGTGAGTGACAGATTATCGCTCTAAAATCATCTCATAGTGGAGTAGGGACAGGTTCCTGTCGGTGCTTTGAGGGACAGATTATCGTTCTAAAATCATCTCATACCACAGTAGGGACAGGTATCTGTCAGTGCTATGAGGGACAGATTAGAATTCTAAAATCATCTCATACTGGTGTAGGGATAGGTTCCTGTAGGTTCTGTGAGGGACAGATTATCGTTCTAAAATCATATCATACTGGGGTAGGTAGAGGTTCCTGTTGGTGCTGTGAGGGACAGATTATCGTTCAAAAATCATCTCATACTGCAGTAGGAACAGGTTCCTGTCTCTGCTGTGAGGGACAGATTATCGTTCTAAAATTATCTCATACTGCAGTAGGGACAGGTTCCTGTCGGTGCTGTAAGGGACAGATTATCGTTCTAAAATCATCTCATACTGCAGTAGGGAGAGATTCCTGTCGGTGCTGTGAGGGACAGATTATTGTTCTAAAATCATCTCATACTGGAGTAGGGAAAAGGTTCCTGTCGGTGCTGTGAGTGACAGATTATCGTTCTAAAATCATATCGTACTGGAGTAGGGACAGGTTATTGTCGGTGCTTTGAGGGACAGATTATCGTTCTAAAATCATCTCATACTGGAGTAGGGACAGGTATCTGTCTGTGCTATGAGCGACAGATTAGAATTTTAAAATCATCTCATACTGGTGTAGGGATAGGTTCCTGTCGGTTCTGTGAGGGAGAGATTATCGTTCTAAAATCATCTCCTACTGGGGTAGGGAGAGGTTCCTGTTGGTGCTGTGGGGGACAGATTATCATTCAAAAATCATCTCATACTGCAGTAGGAACAGGTTCCTGTCTCTGCTGTGAGGGACAGATTATCGTTCTAAAATCATCTCATACTGCAGTAGGGAAAGGTTCCTGTCGGTGCTGTGAGGGACAGATTATCGTTCTAAAATCATCTCATACTGCAGTAGGGAGAGGTTCCTGTCGGCGATGTGAGGGACAGATTATTGTTCTAAAATATCCCATACTGAAATAGTTATAGGTTCCTGTCGGTGCCGTGAGGGACAGATTATCGTTCTA
This sequence comes from Glandirana rugosa, assembly GCA_018402905.1. Classification (NCBI taxonomy): domain Eukaryota; kingdom Metazoa; phylum Chordata; class Amphibia; order Anura; family Ranidae; genus Glandirana; species Glandirana rugosa. The sequence continues at coordinate 126,516 of BLSH010211820.1, read as the reverse complement.
AAATCATCTCATACTGCAGTAGGGACAGGTTCCTGGCGTTGTTGTGAGGGACAGATTAGCGTTCTAAAATCATGTCATACTGGAGTAGGGACAGGTTCCTGTTGGTGCTGTGAGGGAAAAATTATCGTTCTAAAATCAACTCATACTGCAGTAGCGACAGATTCCTTTCTTTGCTGTGAGTGACAGATTATTGTTCTAAAATCATCTCATACTGGTGTAGGGACAGGTTCCTGTTGGTGCTGTGAGGGACATATAATCGTTCTACAATCATCTCATACTGCAGTAGCGACAGGTTCCTGTCGGTGCTGTGAGGGACAGTTTACTATTCTAAAATCATCTCATACTGGTGTAGGGACATGTTCCTGTCTGTGCTGTGAGGGACAGATTATCATTCTAAAATCATCTCATACTGCAGTAGGGAGAGGTAACTGTCGTTGCTGTGAGGGACAGATTATTGTTCTAAAATCATCTCACACTGGAATAGGTATAGGTTACTGTGGTTGCCGTGAGGGACAGATTATCGTTCTAAAATCATCTCATACTGCAGTAGGGACAGGTTCCTGGCGTTGTTGTGAGGGACAGATTAGCTTTCTAAAATCATCTCATACTGGAGTAGGGAAAAGGTTCCTGTCGGTGCTGTGAGTGACAGATTATCGCTCTAAAATCA
>BLSH010211820.1:81412-98892 GCA_018402905.1 Glandirana rugosa | reverse complement strand
CATTGTTTCAGGACCTTTCAGGATTTCCAGACGTTTTCCTTCCTTTACCCCCATTCCCAGCCTGTTCACGGGATGTTTCTTTACCCCTGTCCCTTTATTGAATTTTCGTAAAAATTTGATTTTAGTGTATTTTTTTAGTTTTTACCTCCACCTACACCTGGTAGAAGTTTGACACACTTTTTTCAGATTTAATCGGCCCTCTTCGGTATAGTCATAAGATTTTAGTAGAAGTTTGACACACACTTTTCAGAATTAATCGGCCCTCTTCGGTATAGTGACAAGATGTTAGTAGAAGTTTGACACACACTTTTCATATTTAATCGCCCTCTTCGGTATAATCACAAGATTTTAAATCTTGTTATTATACCGAGAGATACGCCGACCTTCTTGTCATTATCCCGAGATAGGGGGACGTTATCCGAAATTTCTTTGTAGGGCACTTGTCCGACCCTTACCCCCATTTCCTTCCTTTTGCAGACCTTTAGGACTTTCCAGGACTTTGTTACAGCCATTTTAGTGCCTAAAAGTTTGGGTCCCCATTGATTTCAATGGGGTTCGGGGTCTGGGTCAAAGTTCTGGTTCTGTCAGGACCCGAACCCAGACTTTGTCCCGAAGTTCAGCAGAACCCGAACTTCCAGAGGTTCGATCAACTCTAATAGTGAGTGGAACACACCTGTATTGTGCTAAAGTGTAATAACGTTTCCACTACAGGGGATCAACAGAGCTAGATAATTGATCAAGAGTCAAACACTTAGAGCATGTCAGGCAACCATGTCAAAAAGATCTAAAACAAACAGAAAAAGATTTATAAGGCTGGGGACCATAGAAAGTCTCTGCCATAAAGACCATCAGAAAAGTGCATGCAGCTCCCCATAAATCTGCAGGTGTAGCAGGTAGATTCACCAAGAGCTACCAAGGCGGATCAGCATTAATAGCTCAGTGTTTGTAATGACTCTCTACTAAAAAGTATTAAAGCAGAAAAGGTGTGCGTAAAGATCTATTCAAAGTTTGTGCGCAGGAACATCAAGCCATAAAAAATGTCAGCAACACTCACCAACTGACCAAGAAGATAGAACATCCCCCACATGCATCAGCAGTGGGACTAGGGTGCAAAACTGCCCTATATAGGGCCCCTGCTCGGCGACACTCAAGCCGCCACTAGTAGGCGGGCCCAGCTCCGCAAAGTCCATTATTGCTCCTAAAACAATACATTTTTCGGAACGATTTCAGGATGTAGGTACTTATTGTATATGGGGATATACCTTTTGGAACATATTTTGTATGTTGCAATTAATATGTTTTAGTGGTTACATGTGAAGATATTAACAAGTGTACAAATCTGGAATTAGTGCTGTAATCACATATTGAGTTGGAAAATGTCAACTAGTTCACCATTATTCAGTTCAGATCCAATACTGAAAACCCCAAACAGAACTTTTGATGGAGAGTTATGGATAGCACAACCAAAGTATTCTAATAATAGATTGCCATGTTGGATGGAAAGGGTATCTTCCCACAAAACCGATTGTTGAGGTGTGTCCTGGACGTGCTGGGAAACAGATGTGCGCCGCCGAAGATCCGCCGAGGCCCAGGATCCATCCTGGGGAGAAAAGGGTAAGGCATCTTAATACCCTAGCCCTTCTCCCCAGCTCCTTAGTTCCAGATCGAGCCGTATATTAAGCGGATCGAAGACGTCCGGCCGCACCCGCCCAAAATCGAGGCTTTTGTGGCCTACCTGATCCAGACCAAACGGCGGTGCTAGCGGGCCTCCTACTCCACATCCGAGCACCATCCACCCTGCTGCTCACCCCTGGGGCCCCCTCCACAGCTCTGCCTATCCTCCCTAGTGGAAGAAGCACTGAATTTGCCCCAAATTCCAGAGGGAACTGTGGGGCGGCCTACAGAGGCCTCTTAGGCCTCCATCTTAATACCTTGCTCTTCCCTTCCCCAGCTGCACATATTTACATACTATTGGCGTCAGCACCCACATCTTACCAGCCACCCTCTTTACTTTAGATCACCTGAAGGGGCCTTAACCTGTCCCTAGAGACATTGTGTATTTAACTATATACACTCAGGGGGCGTAGTCTCCGCATGACGCAGTGAGGACTTGTTCAGTGAGAGCTACGTCTGATAACAGGCCTGTATTGCTCTGACAATGCCATCCAAGGGCTATAATGCTCGAATCAACTCCAGTAAGAAGTCGGGGAAGAGCTCGGCAGCAAAGCTAGCCACCTCAGGCTCAATCCAGCGTTTCCTTGCAACGGAGCAGATCGAGCCTATACCGCCGTGTGGTAAGGCCAAAGTCTCGCGCTTGAGTCGCTCCCCCTCCGCTCACACAGCCTCCTCCCATGGCTGCTCGCCGGCCTCCTCCCAGGGCTCAGAACTGCAGGATCAGATCTGATATCTCTAGTAAGTGGGCTCAAAGGGGAAATTGCAGACATGTTCCGCAGCTTTGAAAAAGCTATGAAAAAATAATTTTCGGCTGTACGAATGGACATGGCGCACCTGCTCACACGTGTGGATGAGACAGAGAAGTGGCAGGATATGCAAGACGAAGCGATCAAAGAGCTGCAGAGCACGGTAACCAGACTTGCAATTGCACATCGTGCCACTCTATATAAACTGGAAGATATCGAAAATAGAAACCGCAGGAACAATTTGTGCATCAGGGGTCTCCCTGAAGCAACAAAGGATGATGACCTGGAACCTACGATCCAAGGCATTCTGAACACCATCATGGGTAAGCCGGTGACTGAGACATTGCGTTTTAACAGAGTCCACAGGGCCCTGCGCCCCCGTAATCTCTATGCAGACCTGCCTAGAGACGTGATATGCCGCCTTCACTACTATGAGGAGAAAAACGCCATCATGGTCAAGCTCTGAGGCTCCTCTGACATAGACTTTGATGGTGCTAAATTAATCATCTATCCTGACCTCTCTAAAGAAACCCTGGAAAGGCGCCATGCTCTTAGGCCCCTATTAGATCAGCTACGGTCAGACGGTGCAACATACAAATGGGGCTTCCCAGCGTGCTTGATTGCCACCAAAAATGGCCGTTCTTCCACACTGAGGTTTCCAGAAGATCTTCCAACATTCTTGAAAAAATGGCTCACGTGGAGCTGCCAGGGTGGCAGGATCAAATCCCTACCTTTCAATCCATTCCTGAATCCTACGGACACCGGACCCCCTCTAAAAGGAAGCGCAATGCAACCCCGGGATCATCCTCGAAGAAGAATGGGTGAGATCTTTCCTGCTTCTCAAGCCTTATTTTAATGTCCTTCTACTTCTCAAATTAACTGGGCCCTTTAGCATTTCAACGCATAGCTGGGACAATCAGCCCTACGGCTTTTACCTCTCCCCCCGGGCCTCTGCCCTCTTGGGTGGGAGGAATATGAATATGACTACATAGCCACCCAGCTACACTGATCTCCAACAAACACACATGTGGCCCATTATACTCCAGTTTAATACATGTTTCCTAGTTTTAATTTCATTGGCACGGTTATCTTTCTTTTTCTTCATTCATATAATATACCTTCCTCTTTGTCAGAGGTATTTTATTTTATTATATAAACAGTTTATAAAGTAATTAGTTAAAGGCCTTGCTAAAAGGACATCTCTCACTTTATGTGTTACATGCAACTGTCCTTAGTGGCAAGCCCTACCCCTTGGGGTCAGCGGGGCCGGGAGGCCGGAGATCATCGGCGACTAACGCGTTGCCTGGGGGTCGCCTGCTAGCCCAGCCTGGCTGTCCCTTACGGGATCACCGCAGTGAACTGTGTGACTTTTCAACAACCCATGAAGCTACCTTGTACTATCTTCATGTTTTGCATTGTTTTGTTCATGCTGCATATTGCTTTTTTTGTTTCTCCTCTATTCTTTCCTACTTCACTTCTCTTACTAATTCTTTTCCTCCCTGGCAGGGATGATTGAGTGATCCAATTGGAGATATGCCGCTGTCCCCATGGCTAACTTAAATGTGCTCACGTATAATGTGAGAGGGCTAAATGTGGCTGCGAAAAGACACCAGGTCTTAAGGGAGCTAAACAGAGCCTCCTGCTCTATAGCATTCCTACAGGAAACTCACCTGACTCATACTACCAATGACAAGCTTTTCTCCCCGCAATTTCCTCTTTGGTACTATAGTCTCTCGGATACAAATAAAGCCAAAGGAGTTGCCATTGGGTTCAGCAAGTGTGTCTCCTTTCGACTCACCACAATGGATGTGGATGATCATGGTAGGTACCTCTTCCTAAGTGGGTTTATAGGTAATGTTCCATGTACTCTAGCTAATATCTATTCCCCAAATGTAAACCAACCTTTTTATCACAGGTATTGACGAGGTTAGCTGACTTTGCTGAGGGACTGACCATACTAGCTGGAGACATTAATATGCCCCTCAATCCCATTATGGACACCTCGTCGGGCAGGTCCTCGATACCCTTCAAACGTTTATCTTATATCAAAAAATGACTCCACGACTCCCAACTCATGGATGTCTGGCAACTACTCCACCCTAAACAAAGGGACTACTCCTATTTTTCTAAAACTCATAATGAATACTCCCGAATAGATAATATCTTTATAGACAACTTCCACTATTGTGCACGGCCTCTATAGGCACAGCAACCTTACCTGATCACGCTCCAGTGTCAGCCCGGCTATCTCTCCCTTCCCTCCCAACGCATACGAATAACTGGAAACTAAACGAATCACTGTTATCCAATCCAGTGGATACAGCCCGTATTTCTAAAATGATAGAGCTATTCTTCAAAGAAAATGTCAAACAGGGAACTTTCCAATCATTGGTATGGGAAGCTCATAAAGCCACTATTAGAGGAGTGCTCATAGAATTGGGGGCTAGGAAAAAAAGGGAACACAACACAGAGCTTAGAGACAAGCTGAAACAGGTCACAGACTTAGAACGACAACACAAATTGTCCCTACATGCTTCACACCTGGCGGCGCTCACTTTACAATGAGAAGAACTTACAAATCTTCTACAAGCAGATATGAATAGGAAAAATTACTCGGTGGCCCAAAAAATGCATGAGTGGGGTAACAAGACTGGCAAACAACTCGCACGCTCCCTTCATGCTAAGAAAACGTCAAATTTTATATCTAAAATTAAACTTCCCGGCAGGGGGTTGGCCCACCACTCACAACAAATCGCAGACGCTTTTAGAGACTTTTACTCAGATCTGTATAATGTGAAGGGTGACTTGGGCCATCTCCCCCTCGGGAATAGAAACAAAAAGATTCTCGACTTTCTCAGCGGTTCACAGACACCAAAGCTACCTTCAGAGGTTCTTAAAGCTCTTGAATCAGATGTTAAACTGGAAGAATTCCAGCTAGCCCTAAAATCAATGCCATCTGGCAAAGTCCCTGGCCCAGAGGGGTTTACTGCCTCCTATTATAAAAAGTTCAGTGAGGTTTTACTGCCTAGATTAACTAACTATGCCAACACCATTTCTGCATCCTCAGCCTTCCGCCCGGAATCACTCGCGGCACACATCACAGTACTGCCCAAACCAAACAAGGATCCCATGAACTGTGGGAGTTATCACCCCATCTCATTATTAAATGTAGATGTGAAACTTCTAGCCAAGGTAATGGCCAATAGATTGCTCCCCCTTTGACCTAAGTGGATCTCGGTGGGCCAATCAGGATTCGTACCAGGAAGGGAAGCCAGGGATAACGCATTGCGCACTCTTTCCCTGATCCACTTTGCCCGCAGGTGTGCCCAGCCCACCCTACTATTATCTACTGATGCTGAAAAGGCGTTTGATAGGGTGGACTGGGCCTATCTATGCTTGACCCTACAGCACTTTGGACTCGGCCCCCGGATGTTGGATAGGATATTCACAATGTATTCCCACCCGACGGCGCGGGTCAGGGTGAACGGGGTACTGAGCGAGCCCTTTGCACTGGGGAATGGCACTAGGCAGGAGTGCCCACTGTCACCCCTGTTGTTTGCCATATCCCTAGAACCATTCTTAGCCTCTATCAGAAGTAACCCCAATATCCATGGGATGACGGTAGGCCACAAAGCACATAAATATGTGGCATATGCTGATGACATTCTCTTCTATATTCAACAGCCTCGCATCTCCTTACCCAACCTCATGTCCGCTCTACAAGAATTTCAATCTCTGTCCAATTTTAAAATCAACATGTCTAAATCGGAAATTCTAAACATTAATGTCCCCAGTTCAGTGGCTTCATCGTTAAAACCAAACCTACCGTTCCGCTGGCAGTTGGCAACTCTAAAATACCTGGGCATCCATTTGACTCCTCACCTCCATTCCCTGTTCAGAAGTAATTACATTGCTCTGCTGAACACCATTAAAAAAGATCTTAGATCCTGGTCCTACCTGTCCCATTCCTGGCTGGGGAAGATAGCGGTGATTAAGATGAATATTCTTCCTCGTATTCTTTTTCTATTTCAGATGATACAAATGGGGATTCCACCTGGTTTCTTTACAGCACTCCAAACCATGATCTCCTGCTTCATATGGGGGGTAGACGTCCCATAATCTCCAGAGCCACTCTCTTTCGCTCTAAGAGGTCTGGGGTTCTGGCCCTACCAGACTTGGAAATGTATTATTATGCTATTGTTTTGTGTGGAGTTTCAGATTGGAAATACCAAAGAGATAGCAAATTATGGGTCAGACTAGAACATGATCTGAGTGGCACAGCATTACATGGCATTCCTTGGATCCCTCCCAGGTATAGATCTCTTTCACCCTTAGCCTCCCCCTTGACGATCTCCTTGTTATCCTCCTGGGATACGCTACATAAAAAAACTTTCCTGGTCTTATAATTCCCCCCTTATGCCCCTAACGAATCAGGACTATTTCCTCCCGGGCAAACTGTATAAGGGATTTAACGCATGGGCCCCTGATGGCTGTCTCTGTCTACACTACATTTTACAAACCAACTCTCTTGAATCTTTACAATCCATTGTTGATTCAAGATCGACCATTTTCATGGACCGATGGAGATACTCTCAGCTTAAACAGTTCATTCAATCTCTACCACAACCACTAAGAACTGCCCGAGAGTTAAAAGCCATTGAGGCCATTTTATTCCCAAAGGAACCTCCGCTACATGCAATATCACAATTTTATAAGGCTCTCACCTCCCTACAATATCCTAACTACCCGGAATACCTCGATCGCTGGGAAGTTGAACTAGGCACCTCCCTAACAGATACTCAAAAAGACAAAATGCTGGCCCTTACCCATACCTCCTCCATCTCTTCAAGGACAGCCGAGGCAAACTATAAATTGCTTGCAAGGTGGTACTACACACCAACCAAATTGCACCGTATATCTCCCACCAACCCTGCTTTGTGCTGGAGGAACTGTGGTCAAGTGGCCTCGCACGTGCATATATGGTGGCACTGTCCACTCATCCAGCCTTACTGGTCAGAAATTATTAGACGCATCAACTTAATCACAGGATCGATCTGCTCTCCCACTGGAGCCTTGGACTGTACTTTTTCACAACACTGTAGAAACTATTGGTCAATATAAACGTTCCATGACTCCACACCTTCTTAACGCGGCTAAGTCCCTTATTCCTCTCCTGTGGAATAAACCACAAACACCCTCTAGTCATTCGTGGTTACAGAAAGTGAACGATTTGTGTTATATGGAGGAACTTACATACCTATCGAGAGGGGAATCTGGCAAACATACTAAAATATGGGCCTCATGGTTCGAATTTAAGACCACAAGCGTCTACAAGGATACTATCTCATCCCCTGACACGTTGTCGACGGGAAGCCCCTCCGCATCTGTGCCAATCACCCCCCCCCTTCATTAGACCCCTAGCATCTGTTTAAGATATTGGTCACAACACCTTCCACCCCCTGCCGGCTGGGAATTTCTTGAACTACTCTTCAGTTCCCCTATTTATCTCTCTTCTCCTTTTCACTATACTATCCTCTCTCCTCCATCTCTCTATCTCTTTTCTCATACTCTGAATTATGTTGATTTTTTTTTCATGTTGAAGCAAAAGGTGACCATCAAGGATTTAAATTTCAGATAGGATACAAATCGGTTTTGCCCCGGGTGGTTTGACCGTAGTATAGCTACAATTAACGTTTATTGTTGACCACTGTGATGTCACAATATAGAGAACATTTTTACGGAAGGGATGGGGAGTGGCCCCCCCCCTGTCCGGCACAGTTAGTTCCTGATTGGGGTTGCCGACGGGGTGGACCCACCTGCCCCTAGTTATCCATGAAAATATACATCAGACTTTGGTCATTTATTGGTACCTGTGGCGTGACAAGGTCTCATAATAGGTCAGACACATTTGTATATGTATCCTTGTTTTATCACCTTTGCCCTATATGCCTATATGTAACTTTGTATTTTTTGTCCTGAAAATTAATAAAAATATATTTTATAAAAAAAAAAAAACGATTGTTGACCCTCAGGTCTTTTTTCTGGCACTTTTGTAAAAATCTGAATTTTTTTTTCACTAGAAAATTAGTTAGGACCCCAAAACATTATATATTTTTTATCTCAAATGGTTTTTATTGAAGTTTTGTATAATAATACAGAACATAGTGCAGGAACATAGCAAAGAGTACATTTGAATTGCACAGCTAAACAGTGATCATAGACAATGCAATTACATATCGTCACATATCCATAGTCAGAGGCTTCAACCTCACCTATGGTACAAGGTCCTCATCCATCTGGTAACTAGTGTATGAATCTTAATCCCGGGCACCCCTAATGGGAACCTGCTGTGTCCGGGCTGGAAAACCTTAGGATGGGCTTAGTACCTAGGTTTGGTTTACTCACTGGAGGACGATGCGATCAAAGGGAAGTATCAGGGCGTAGGTACTCTTTGTATAGGTTGGTAACTGATAAGTGTTGTGACAGTAGAAAAGAGGGGGGATAGATGGAGGAAGGGACAGAGATAGAGAAAGGGGGGGGGGGGAGTCAGACTGATGGATTCGATTCATGGGGGTTAGTGTGATTTAATGGTACATCTGGGGCTCTTTAGCCATGGTTCCCAGTTACAATCACAGGGTGTGGTAAAGCGTGCCTACTTTGCCACATTTCCAACAAAGATTAGAGTGGGAGGGGTAAATCTTAGAGAGTTTGAAAGGGGTCAGATACCAAAAATGTAAAACTTTTTGGTAGCTGTCCCAATGGTTCACACATTTATACGCTGTGTGAGTAATAGTTATGGCTTGCTTCCATAGTGAATTGTGAATTTTTTCCCATTTTATTATGGTATGCGTCTCAAAGTTACCATAGGGGTGCAATTTTTTGTAAAATAGGGTAATGCCCTTTTTTGGGGGATTGTCCGCCGAGAGGATGGTATATATTTCTGTCGGGAGTGGTACGTTTGCCGGGAGTGGGGTCTTGCGAAGGAGTGAGTGTATTCTTAGCAATTGAAACTGCATCGCCTTAGGGTTGTTAAAGTGTTGTTGGAGGGATTCAAACAATCGCATTTCTGTGCCGTGATATAAGTCAGTCATAGAGGTTATTCCTCTGTTTCGCCAAACTTGGGTGTTGATATCTATGTTGTACTACTGAGATAGGAGTGGGTACATTTGAAAGAGACTCCCCAGGGCTCATCTGGAAGGAAGATTCCTTCCAGATTCTTAGTGAGGTTTGCACCATCGGAGTAGATGAGATTGGTAGTGGGGCGCCCATTTTAAGGGTCAGGAGGGTTGTGCGAAGGTCTCCATTAGGAACATTTTGAGCTTCCAACTGCACCCACTGCTTGGTAGAAAGAGGGTTCCACCAATGCCTAAGCTGATCTAACACGCATGATTTGTAGTAAGTGGATACATTGGGTGCCCATACCACTGTTTGCCCTCTGGCACATCAGGATATGGGATGCACATCTGAAGCCCACATGAATCGAGTGAGGAGCTTTTTCATGGAATCTAGAAATCTTTGGGGTATCGGAATTATGAGCGTGCGGAATAAATATAAAAGTTCAGGAACTATCAACATTTTCAGAGTTGCTATCCTGCATGCGGTGGAGAGAGTTTGTGTGCTCAGTTGGGCCAAGAGCTGGGGTAGTGAATTTAGAAAGGGTAGGTAGTTTTCCTTATATAATTGGGATGTGGTTGGAGTCATTTTAATTCCTAGATATGTCAGTGAGTGTGTGGCCCAGGCAAATGGAAATTCCTTGATTATGTCTTCTTTAATGGCTCGTGGGATGAGTATGCCCATTGGTTGAGATTTAGTGGCATTAAGTTTATAATAAGAGACCTCGCTAAACGCTAGTAATAGAGGTTGCAGTTCCCATAACGATGCTTTAGGTTTAGTCAGGATAATCATGACATCGTCTGCAAAGAGATTTAGCTTTTGCTCTCTGCCGGCAAGGGACGGTCCGTGAATTTTTGGGTGGGTTCTAATAGCTTCTGCTAGCGGTTCCATAAGGAGGGCGAATATGGCAGGGGATAGTGGACATCCCTGCCTAGTCCCGTTGGTTATTTTGATTTGTTTGGAGAATAGGCCAGATATCAAAACTTTGGCTGAGGGGTTGGAATAGAGGGCTAGGATTGCTGACTGCATCCATCCCAATATTCCACATTTCACGAGCACCTGCTTTAGATATCCCCAATGTACCCTGTCGAACGCCTTCTCCATGTCCAGGGAAAGGAGCAGAGAAGGCGTTCGAGAGAGTACTACCCGGTAAATGATATTTATCATCTGCCTCGTACCATCTGGTGCTTGTCGGCCCGGTATAAAGCCCACTTGGTCCAGGTGAATAAGCATGGGTAAAACTTTTTGAAGTCTAAGGGCAAGGAGTTTAGCGAAAAATTTTATGTCAGTATTTATTAGGGATATAGGCCTATAGCTTGTTGGGCTAGAAGAATCTTTGTTTGGTTTGGGTATAGTAACAATCACAGATCTTAATATATCTTGCGGAAAGGAGCCGGAGGAGGAGGCAACAGCAAAGACCTCACATAGGTGAGAGGAGATCTCGGGTGCTAGGAATTTAAAGTACTCATTAGAGAACCCATCTTCTCCTGGTGATTTTTATTAGGCAGGGTTTTTATCGTGGTTTCGATTTCCCTGGGGGTAAAGGGAGCTGAAATTTCCTTGAGCTGCTCAGGGCTCAGGCTCGGTAGATTAATAGCCAATAACAAGATCTTTATGGCCTCTGTGGAGGGTTGTACTGTAGAGCTATCACTCGCTAGATCATAAAGGGTTTGGTAGTAGTCAGCAAAGCCATCAACTACCTCCTTGGGGTCGGACAAAATTTTATTAGAGGTGGGGTGTACTAGCGACTGAATATGTTTCTTGGCTTGTTGTTGTTTGACTCTTTTGGCTAGCCACACGCCTTGTTATGAAGGTTGTAGGTGGTGGCTTTGAGGTACCAGAGGTGGGACTCAAATTTATACAGGAGAAGTGAACGTAGCTTGTCTCTTTCCATTAGAATTTCCTGGGTGAGGTTCTCTTTGTCTGCTTTTTCTTTTAAGGTAATAGTGTGTAAGGTCTCCTCTATTTGCCCTCTCCTCCGCCTCCTGATAGTGGAAGAAATTTTTATCAGTATCCCCCTCATATAAGCCTTATAAGCACTCCAAAGGATACATCTATTTACGCCTGGCACATTATTATGCAGGAAGAACTCTGCATGTTCCTGTTTGATGAATTGGGACCATTTCTCATCAGCTAGGATCGAAGGATCCAATCTCCACAGTGGTGGGGGAGTATTGCGAAATTAATCGTCAAGCTCCACTGTAATAGGTGCATAATCTGACCAAGAAATGGTGCCAATATCAGTTCTCAGAACGTTTGGAAGAACATGTTTTGTTAGCAAAAAATAGTCTATCCGCGAATATGAGGCGTGAGCCGTAGATAAAAAGGTGAAGTCTCTTTCAGATCCATGATAACAACGCCACACATCAAATAGTTTGTACTCTTGGAGAAGGGGAACTATAGAGTGTACAGGTCTCCTATGGAGCGAGGTAGAATCCATGGTAGGTTGGAGAATCGTGTTAAAGTCTCCTCCGATAATCTGTGTGCCTTGTAAGTTGTATTTAATTGTCCTCAGTAGTGGGGTAAGGAACTTGCGCTGCTTAGTATTGGGTGCATAAAGATTCACTAGGGTGAAGATTGTCCCATTTAGTTCACAGTTTAGTATTACATATCGCCCCTGCGGGTCGAGAATCGAGTGGATGTATCGAAATTTAACTAAGTCCCTAATGGCGATGAGTACTCCGCACGTTTTCTTTGGGCCGTTTGCCATATAAAGGTGAGGGAAGTGGTTTAACTTTATGTGGGGACACTTGCTAGCAGCAAAATGTGACTCCTGAATGAAAAGGATATGAGCCTTTAAGAGATTGGCCTCTTTAAGAAGTGCTGATCTCTTGTAGGGGCTGTTTAGGCCCTTAACGTTCAAAGACATAAATTTCAGTGGCATTGAACTTTGTTGTTAATGCTTGGATACTTGCTGCGTGAGTGATCGTAAAGTTTGTGTGAACAGATAAACAGAGAGCTCATACCTGGTAAAGGGTTTATATGTTCTGGTACCGATGATGCAAGGATATCTCCATCTCGTACCCCTGTAGATCGTATGGGAGATAGTTCCTCGTGCATCTTTGGCCATTGTAGTTCCAGCAGGATGACCGATCTTCCAGCAGGGAGAGAAGGGGGAAAAGGGAAGTTTAAAGAGGTGACAGGAGAAGTCAAACATTAGCACAAAGAACAAAAACATAAAAAAAGCCTGGCATAGTTCAGGCAAATGGGCAGAAAAGCTGCTACTCCTAGGTAGGGGGTATTGTTAGATAGTGCAGTGCACTAGTTACACCTTGTAGAAGTTAGGTTATGGGGCCATTGAACAGTAGGTAATGCCGAGCCTTATTGCCATGCTCTGGGGGAGAAAAGGATTTCGCTCAGGGAGTTATTTCGCTTGTGACCAGTCCTTTTGAAGACATTCAGGTTGTTTTGGACCTGGAGGCTGTGCATCAGGAAGGAGGAGTTGCCATTGTTTGAAAAGCTGAATGCCTTTATCCAAGCTATAGATAGGGAACATTTTCCCACTCCAGGTGACAAGTAGCTTTGTGGTAAACCCCCACTTGTAGATTATGGAGTGGTTTTGGAGCATTTTTGTGAGTGGTGCCAATTTTTTCCTATTTGTGGCTGTTTGCTGCAAAATATCTGTGTACAAGGACACGTTCTGAAACTCATCCGGGACTACTGGGCTCTGCTTGGCAGCCGCCATAACATGCTCTTTAGCGTGGTAGTAATGAATACGTGCCAAGGTATCCCTGGGTGCAGTGTCCGGTAGGAATTTTGGTTTGGGTATACGATGGGCTCTGTCCATGCAGAGCTCTATATCCGATAAGGTACGAGTGCTTTCATGAGTCGTTACACATAGTTGGTTAGGTCGTTGGGAGGGATGGATTCTGGGATGCCCCTAAATGTAATATTATTCCTCCTTGAGCGATCCTCGAGGTCTGCGATTTTGTTTTGGAGCCTCTGAACTTCCATCTCCTGGTCTGCATGAGCGTATATAAGGTCGTTGTGGGCCGTTTATAGTTCCACCATTTTAGACTCCAAATGATTAATTCTGTCAGCATGGTCCTGGATCGTGTCATGTAGTGGTGCAATCATGTCATTAAACTCAGCAAACAGTGAGCTTCTCAAAGACATTAGCATGTTTTTCATTGTGGTCTCTGTAACTGCCTGGTCTGTGGCTGGGTAAAACTCTATAGTAGGGCCTGGTTGCAAGGCCTGCCCTTCTGCATGCGGTGGCATGTGCAGGGCCCCGGGAGCTCTGCTTCACCATCTCTGTGTTTTTTTTGCTATTGCAGGGCTCCTAGTAGTGGGAGAGGGAGGGGTAGACGAGTCATCCATCTCCCCCTGCAGAGGTGAAGGCGCCCTGCCCAATGCGTTCGGGTGTGAGCGAGAGCGGGACGGTCTTTGGGAGCCGGCGCATCTTGCTTACCCATGCTGTGACTCGGCAGGGAGAAGTCGGTCAGATCTCCCGAGGCTGGGTGATGTACAATCCGGCCCTTTTCCCTGCTGCTGTGTTGCTGTAATCTGCGTGAGGAGAGCGGAGCTCACTCGTGTGCATCCGTCTTCAGTGCTAGCGGCCACACCTACATTATATATTTTTTAAAACAGAGGCCCAAGAGAATAAAATAGAAGATTTTGAGATTTTGCAATTTTTTGTATTTTTTATGCACAGTTTGGAGTGGTACTTGCACAGCGGTTTTTCAAACACAATTTTTTTTTGAGAAAAAACACACTTTTTAAAATTTTAATGCCAAAAAAACACAAAAAATAACCCATTTTTTTGGTAAAATATAAAGGATGATGTTAAGCCGAATAAATAGATACCAATTTAAAATTGCACACGCCTGTTAGCCACTAGGATTGCTTTTTCAAGAGAGCTAACCGCTTGCTCTAAAAATTGCTACTTTGTATAACCATTTGAGGTCTAGCGATGTATGGGTACGCCATTGGTCAGCAAGTGGTTAAAGATGATAAAGAATGTCTAGCTTTTCCTGTACAGTATATGGTTTGCTAAATCAGCTGCTTTATCCAGCCTAATTTCCAAGCATCTATTAAACTGGTTATTTTGTCTTGACACTGTTGTAGAAAGATCAAAGCAAGTAAGGTTTTCTCAGCAGTTGAAGTCTTCTGTTTAAGTAATGCAGGATGGTATTAAACAATTATTAAGTAAGGTATTTAAAGCATCTAGTCTTTGGTAGTTGTTTACATGCTTCTGTTTGTTAAATGGCAAAGTTTATTGATTTGGCAAACACAGTACCACAGTGTATATTTCCATTCTGTCTTTGTTCATACTTGTGGTTCAGCAGTTTTAAATGTCAACAGCAAACTGTTATTGATCTACAATTAAAAGTGAAGAGAAAATTAGCATAGTAAAAGTTTATAGTCATTAGCACAAGTACAGCCATGCAATTATTTACCTTGTTCTAGCATTTATTGTCCATTCAGGTATTGACATGCATTATGAAACTTACTAGAACATTTTAATTATTCGAAAGAAGAGATTAAAGAACATTGTGTTTAAGCTGAGTTACTACCGCTTTAAAATATTTTTAATCGTTCTGCTGCCCTAATTTTCTTATTTTCTGAGAACTTTTTTCTATGGTCGCCTAATGGAATATATAAATTAAATGACTAATCATTGACATGCAGTAGAAAGAAGCTAATTTGTATATTTATTTTTTTCTTAGTACTGTTTTACAGGCACATAAACTCCCGCTGACAAACAAGTACATTGTAACATGTTGAAAAACAAGTTTGCTTCATTTAAAGACCAAAATACATTTGTAAGAAAAAATGACTTGGCTGCAAAACTTTCCATAAGAAATTGTAAAACTAGCCTTGGTAAGTATGCAACCAAAACATACTGTATGCCCGAGAAACAATAACTAACTATTAAAGGGCTATAAGACAGGAAGAATACAACTCCTTTAAAAGAGACATATGGCCAAAACTCTTTTGGCCATACTTTTCATGTGGGTCACAGAAGTGCACTTACTTGATAATGCCCATTGTCGGCTGACATCACGGAGCTGCTACAAACTCTGAATGTATGCTGATGATAATGTCAATATCCACCCAGATGCCTTACAGGTGGCTGGCTCAGCCTCTCAGTGCACCACTGAGAGCCTGAGCCAGATGCTCCCAGCCCCTCTCCTGCCTGGCGCTTCAGTAAGTGCTAGGGGCAGAACAGAGAGCAGTGACTGACAGTTAGCTCAAAGCAGACACAAGAACTGTGGGTTCAGTGGACATATGTAGAGTTGAGCGAACCCGAACTGTAAAGTTCAGGTCCGTACCGAACTTTGGGGTGTCCGTGACCCGGAACCCGAACCTGGACATTTGAAAAAAGTTTGGGTTCGGGTATTTGATCCCGCCTGTTGAATAGCTGCAGGGCAGCCAATCAACAAGCATTTCACTGGTTTGCCTTTAGAAGCCATCACAGCCATGCCTACTAATGGCATGGCTGTGATTGGCCAGTGCATCATGTGACCCAGCCTCTGTATAAGCTGGAGTCACGTAGTGCTGCATGTCACATGCTTTCAGGCTAGTGTAGGGAGAGGATGCTGCCGGCGCTGTGAGGGACAGATTGCAGATATAATAACATCTCATCCTGCATTACAGAACGATCTGATTCTGGACAAGGTAGAGATTACTGCTACTGCTTTGAGGGACAGATTGCAGATCTCATCCTGAATTACAGAACGATCTGATTCTGGACTAGGTAGAGTCTTCTGCTTTGAGGGACAGATTATTGTTCTAAAATCATCGCCTACTCCTATAGGGTCAGTTTCCTGCTGTTGCTGTAAGGGACAGATTATTGTTCTAAAATAATCGCCTACTCCTATAGGGTCAGGTTCCTGCTGTTGCTGTAAGGGACAGATTATTGTTCTAAAATCATTGCCTACTCCTATAGGGTCAGGTTCCTGCTGTTGCTCTAAGGGACAGATTATTGTTCTAAAATCATCGCCTACTCCTAGAGGGTCAGGTTCCTGCTGTTGCTGTAAGGGACAGATTATTGTTCTAAAATAATCTCCTAGTTCTAAAGGGAGAGGTTCCTGCTGGTGCTGTAAGGACAGATTATTGTTCTAAAATCATTTCCTATTTCTATAGGGAGAGGTTCCTGCTGCTCCTGTAAGGGACAGATTATTGTTCTATAATCATCTCCTAGTTCTATAGGGAGAGGTTCCTGCTGGTGCTGTAAGGGACAGATTATTGTTCTGAAATTATCTCCTAGTTCTATAGGGAGAAGTTCCTGCTGCTCCTGTAAGGGACAGATTATTGTTCTATAATCTTCTCCTAGTTGTATAGGGAGCGGTTCCTGCTGTTGGTGTGAGCGGTGCATTTCTTGCACAAAAATAAAAAGTGCGTCTACATTGCTGTCATTGCTACATTGCCGTCCTTAATTCCCTCACTGGAGGTGTTAGAGGAAGATGCATGACTACAAGCGCACACTGATAGACACGCTGCTGAGGGCATTCCCAAATGACACCAGGGGCTCAGTGGAAGCACAAGGCGAGGGCAGAGGAGGAGGAGGAAGAGGCCGCCAATTCAGCTGTGGCACCGTCAGCACCTCAGAAGGCAGGGTTAGCATGGCCGAAATGTGGCAAAGCTTTGTCAGCAGCCCGCCACAACAAACAGCACCACCAGCCGATAGACAACGTCTTAGCAGGAGGCAGCATTTCAGCAACATGGTGGAACAGTATGTGTGCACACGCCTACTTGTACTAACTGATGGGTCTGCCCAATTCAACTTCTGGGTCTCCAAATTGGGCACATGGCCTGAGCTTGCCCTTTATGCCTTGGAGGTGCTGGCCTGCCCTGCAGCCAGTGTATTGTCTGAACGTGTGTTTAGCATGGCAGGGGGTGTTATCACAGACAAGCGCAGCAAACCTGTCCACCGACGCGAACAGACACTATTGTGGGGGACGGTACGATTTGTGTGCAAGTCTGTTATGTGACCGACGTCCC
>BLSH010211820.1:57257-81402 GCA_018402905.1 Glandirana rugosa | reverse complement strand
TTCCATGTCTGTTCAGAACACCCTAGGTACGGACCAAGTAAAATTATTTGCAATCGAACAGGTACAACCGAAACCTGTCCAAGCCAACATGGACAAGCTAACGTTTATTAAAATGAACCAGGCATGGATCCCACAAGACTTGTCTGTACCTTGTGCAGAATAGACATTTAGACCAGCATCACACAGCCATTGGTATACTTGTTTTTTTGAATATGCCTCAATATTTTGGGGGCTACCCCAATTAGAAAACAAAAACAAACAAACAACAAAAAGTGTTGACTACCTCCTCCTCCTCCTCCTCCACGCCACTTCCACCTACACTGCCACAGTCACGGCCTAGTCAACCTCTAGGCTCCTACTCCACATCCACCCCCCCTTCCCATTTTTATTTTTTTTATTTGATGTTAAGTTATTTTCCCTATCCCCATTTTTTTGTAGGGCACTTGTCCTACTCTTACCCCCATTTTACTTCCTTTTGCAGTCCTCTAGCACTTGCCAGGACTTTTTTACAGCCATTTTTGTGCCGAAAAGTTCGGGTCCCCATTGACTTCAATGGGGTTCGGGGTCAAGTTCGGGTCAAGTTTGGTACCGAACCCGAACTGTTTCGCGAAATTCGGCCGAACCCGCCGAACCCGAACATCCAGGTGTCCGCTCAACTCTAGCCATATGATTCAGTGGCGTATCATCCATAGGTGCAGGGTGTTCAGTGCACACAGGCCCCAAAGGGGGGGGGGACACTGCACCCATGGATGATACATGTTAGGCGCTATAGCTGCATCTGTCATTGGTGTAGTGGTCACCCCTGCTCCAGGGGGCTCTTGCAGACCCCTCTCACTTTCTTTTTTATTTAATTGTGCCTGTGTGAGCGCGGGGTCACCTGAGAGGCCAGTATGTGATGGGGAGACCACTCCCCTCCCCTTCAAAGCTGCCAGACGAGATAGGCCGCTGAGTAGAGGAGGCAGGTTAGGTGCTGAGGGGAATGATTGGAAGCACTGCAGTGATGAGGAAAGTTTCCTTCCTTCTGGTTGGCAGACCCAACTTTTCTCTGCTGCCTCTCAGCTCCGTACCTTTCTATCCATGTCTCTCTACAAGCTGGTCCCATCCCCCCTCCTTCCTTGTCTCCTCCACTCACCTGTCCCTCCTAGTCAGTCCGTGCTGGTCTCTCCTCACCTCCCTTACTCATGGCGGGGTCCAGCCTCGGGTACACGTTGTCCAACTGGTGCCGGTCCAGGTGAAAGAGATACTACAATAAGGCAGAAAGTTGGTGGTGAAAGTGGAGCATGGGTGGAGGTGGGGGTGATCTGAGAACATTCTACAGTTCAGGATACATTGAGAGTGACTGAGACAGCATGGGGAAGGGGCGAGTCCTGGACATGTTGGGTCTTGTGGTGTGCAGGCAGCAGAGTATGCTCCGCATACCATCCACTGCCATACATTTTGCAATCATCTCCTGCACATACTATCCACTGCCATACACTGCCATACACTGCCATACACTTCACACTCCTCTCCTGCACATACTACCCACCGCTATACACTTCGCACTCCTCTCCTTCACGTGCTACCAACCACCATACACTCCGCACTCCTCTCCCTGCACATACTACGCACCACCATACACTCCATATTCCTCTTCTGCACATACTACCCACCACCATACACTGCACACTCCTCTCCCTGCACATACTACCCACCGCCATACACTCCATACTCCTCTATTGCACATACTACCCATCTCCATACACTGGACACTACTCTTCCTGCACATCACTCTGTTCTCAGGCTTAGAACCAGTGGGGGACAGCTTATATTCTCACACACCCACTCTGGGTAACAGAACAAAAATTATACTTTATAGTGGGGCCTCCCTACACTGCAAAGCTATATGGTCATTAAGTATAGGGATAAAGGAATGAGCAGTAATACTCACCTAAATCCTTGCCCCACCACCATGCCCTCCATTGGTTGCACGTTTAATAATGTCATCATGTAGATCAGAGAATCAGAGAGAAGAGGGCAGGACCAGAGGTGCAAGGTATAGGGTAAAAAGGTAAGTGTGGGTAGATCGCCACTCACTTTATGCACTGCACCACATCCCATATGTTATAATGAAAAAGCAAAAAGAATATTTTCTTTTAAGGTGCTATCATATCACAAGGACACTAAAGGTAATAAAAATTCATAATTTTATTTTAAACATCATTAAAATATATAATATATCAACCAATGGACACAAATAAAAGTATTTCACTTAAAAAGTTATCTCATGTATAGCTGCTGGCTGACATGGCTGTCAATAATCCCGACATGTTTCGCCTGATTAGGCTTCCTCAGGGGATGTAATTTTCTGCTGTGCTTCATGCCATTCTAACAAACAAATATACAACATGAGTATACATATACATATTGACAAGGAATCATTTTATTCAGAATATTACATTCACATGCTTACCCCCAATGCTCAATATATTGCTTCAGAAAATAATTTGAAAATAGTTTGCTATCTTCCAACCTATTATCAGAGTTCAGTGAGATCACAGAACACACATAGAGACCAGGCTACAAAGGATGACAGAAACAAACAACTAATGTCTGCTAATTATTGTTCAATCCCAGTTTACCAAACAAATAGGGGATGCTTCAAAACATAATGAGAGGATATAATACACTTACTCAAATGGAAAAATGAAACCCTCTGACCAGATGCTCTGCCCTGCTGGCCCCCTCTACTCTGCCCTGCTGAACCCCTATTCAGGGGTCCTCCAAGGTAAAAAAAAAAAGGTTGAGGAACCCTGCTCAAACTTTTTTTTTCTTAAGTTTAGAGAGAGGAAAAGTTATAACCCCCTGTGAAGTTTTTAATATTAACCATTAAGGAGACGTATCCTCATTTTCTGTCCTACTTGTTTTTACTATTAATCATTAAGGAGGTTTATCCTCAATTTCTGTACTACTGACATTGTTTACCAAACAATAAGTGAAAAGACCTCTCCAACAGCAACGCAGAAATAAAAAATATTATTTTTGTAAGAGTATAGGAAGGCTAGAATCCCTGTCAGATTCACCACCCCCACCTTCCTATCTTATCTGCCAGAATCGTCTGCTATTGAACTAAGTTTTGGCACATTTGCTGCAACATGGGGTGCATGCCCTGTAATGGTGGATTATGGCAAGAGGCTATGGGAGCCAGGTCTATGTTGTTCCCCACAGTCAAATATCAATTGGTCAGCATGTTGAAGGTTTTTGGCTGTCTGATGACCAGGGGGTCAAACAACAGCTTGATCTATAGATAACCACCATAGGAGAACCTCTCTGTCAGGATGCTCCTTATCTCATATCTTTTCTCAAAAGGGAAGGTGCTTCAGGTACTTGTCATAACATTCTGAGTACAGCAGTTAGTTGAGCGCCTGAATCGAGAACAGTCCTTCGTAAATTACTTCTACTTGAACAGATGGTACAGGAGAGGGGGCTAACAGTTTGGTTATAAACTTTTTGGAAGCAGTTAGAGTTACAGACTCCTTTCTTCTTTTTGCAATGCCCAGACTACTGTTTGGGGGTTGGTGTGTATTTCTTCCCTACACAATGGAATCTACTGCTGAGGGAAATGTTTTGAGGTATTGGAAAAAGGCTCTTCTTAAAAGCTTAGGCCTGATATGACCTGATATGGTCATCATCCATTTGACTCCTTCGACATAGTATACTTTATTGTGTCCAACCTTTCCATAGCCAACACTTTTTCTGGTATTTGCCCAGTTATATCCAATTTAGTTTTCCCCGTGCCCTCCTTTCTGAGGCAAGAGCAATCATAGCCTTTTGAATTTTAGTGAGAAATTGTTGCATTCACACTTGAGCCTGTCCTACCTGGGACCAGAATTTTTTTTTATATCACTCTCCAACTTTTTTGGCACATGCAGAAAAGTCGAAGCTGAGTACATGGAAGCATCATCATTGTGAGTAGCTGTTTGCTGAGTCTTTGCAGCTAACAGGGCCTATTCCTCTTGATCACTTTGAAGTAAGCCATTCTATCACTTTTGTTTCGCACCCCCTAAAGATCTGCTGGTAGATTGAGTCCTATTTCCCCCCTTAAAGCACACACAGCCACAAACATAGTATTTTTGTCATTCTTCCTCTGGCTCAAAAGATCACTAGGGGTTTCACTTTGTGTTCTTATTAGGAATTTGTGAACTTGGATAGGGAAAGGGAGCATGGTATACCCTGGAACTGTAAAATTGTACAACGGGCAGACAACTTAACTTTTGGTTGCTGTGCACAACTGCTGGCAGTTTTGCACAATTTCTAGATGCACTGCATGGCTCCCGGCTGTTTTGCACAACTGCTGGCTGTACTGCACAACTTCTGGCTGCACTTTCACAACAAATTCTTCCACAGAATTTCTAAGTTGTCTGTGAACTGTACTCTTTACAGAGTTTCAAAACACCACACTGTCACGTTTGCAGCACTGGGTTCTTATAATCACTTCGCCACAGGATCATCGGTTGCCTCTTGCCAATATCCACCAGCTCTTCCTAGTGAGGGAGATGTAAACTCATGCCACCTCTGGACAACTTGGGCTCTCCCACAGCTTTCTCCTGGCTCTACCCCGTGAGCTCTCTACTGACCCAGCTGGATCCTTGGTCTGGATTTGCGAATAGGCCCCCATCTAAGCCTAGCTGAGACCTCTGTGTCTTCAGGCTAGCTTTCTCTGTGATAAAATATAAACAATTGCGCAACCAAATTCAAAAAAATTATAAAATTATAAAAAATACATGTGAAAACCCCCAGAATCACTGAAAATCAGGGAGGGTATCAATACCTGTAAATAAATAATGCAATCACTAATAATAAATACGTGAATACAATTGAAATATACATAGACATAAAGTGATATGTGCAAAAAAGGAAAATCTTATCGTGCAAAATTCATAAAGTGCAAAGTCCATAAAGTGCTATGATATACGACCATCCAATATTATCTACTAGTCCAACAAATCCAGTGTGGATGGTCAAGAAGTGGTAAAGAATTCTTCCACCAAGTGCAGAAATGGTAAATAATTAACTTCCTGTGTCACCGCACATTCTGAGTGTAAAAACTCTCACCAGAAATAGATGTTTACCTATCGCTAGGCAAATGGCAACAACTAGTAGATAATATTGGATGATCGTATATCATAGCATTTTATGGACTTTGCACTTTATGAATTTTGCCCGATAAGATTTTCCTTTTTTGCACATATCACTTTATGTCTATGTATATTTCAATTGTATTTACGTATTTATTATTAGTGATTGCATTATTTATTTACAGGTATTGATACCCTCCCTGATTTTCAGTGATTCTGGGGGTTTACACATGTATTTTTTATAATTTTATAATTTTTTTTTTATTTGGTTGCGCAATTGTTTATATTTTATTTATGTCTGGATGGTTTTCCACTAATTGCTGCACCCACTATATAGGATTTCTTTTTTTCATTTTTCATTTTTCACATTATTTATCTTTTACATTAGCGCAGTAAATCTATATTAATATAGCTTTCTCTGTGGCTTCTGTCCAAGGGGGCATAGCCCTGCAACAGGGCTCTCCTCCTGCAGAACTGGACCCAGGAATGCTCTCTCTTGCTGCTCAGGCCTCAGACTATTTATGAGCTCTTCCCCTTCCTTCTGGGCATACATCTGCAGGGATTGGCTGAAGTCTCATAAATATTCAGGCTGCAGACTCTGTCCCTCCTCCCACTATATTCTATAAATCATTTCAGCACAGCTGTCCATAGACCTCTCAAAGTGCCTCTAGAAACAGGGCCAGATTTACAAGGGGCAAACGTGTAAATTTCCCTAGCCCCTCCTGCCAGAGAGGGCCCCCCTGGACCCATACTTCCTTTATAAAAAAAAATGTAAAAATGATAAAATTTGTGTTATTATTAAAAAAATGAACAAAGTGTGTGTGAGTGTCAGCATATGGAACAGCAGTCATTGTATATGACATTTCTGGAAAGCTTTCTTGCAGACTGGCTCTCACAAGGATGAAGTACTGGCTGCATCTCTGCTAGAATTTCTAGAAAAAGAAGGTGTTCATTTTGAAGACAGCAGTAGAGTTGAGCGAACCCGAACTGTAAAGTTCGGGTTCGTACCGGACTTTAGGGTGTCCGTGTCCCGAACTCGAACCCGGACATTTGAGAAAAAGTCCAGGTTCGGGTATTTATTTGCGCCTGTTGAATAGCTGTTTCACTCGTTTGCCCTTAGAAGCCATCACAGCCATGCCTACTAATGGCATGGCTGTGATTGCCCAGTGCATCATGTGACCCAGCCTCTATATAAGTTGGAGTCACATAGTGCTGCATGTCACATCATCTCATACTAGTGTAGGGAGAGAATGCTGCTGCTGCTGTGAGGGACAGATTAGCTTTAGAAAATCATTTCATACTAGTGTAGGGAGAGGATGCTGCTGCTGCTATGAGGGACAGATTAGCTTTAGAAAATCTGTTAAAAACAGCGATTTATTGGTGGGTGGGTGCTAGAGGAGATTTTTGTTTGCTAGAGTACATTATGTTTGCTAAGCAATGTGCCTCATATAAAACCTAAGCAATTTTTCTGTTTGTTAGGTGGGCGTTTGCAGCCATTTGCAAGTGCAGTGCACTTGCAACTGCTTGTGTGTCAGGGATGCTACTTTAATTGTGTTCTGTTAGTTCAGTTGGCAACATTTTGGCATATTTAAATACTGCTTTTACATTGCAGTTAGACAAATTTAAAAAAATGTTTTTTATTACATTTGTGTCCAGCGGGGCATTTCTTGCACATAATTAAAAAGTGCGTATACATTGCTGGTTTAAAAAAAAAAATATTCAAAATACTACATTTGCGGCCAGTGGTGCATTTCTTGCACAAAAATAAAAAGTATGTCTACATTGCTGGTTTAAAAAAAAATATTCTAAATATTACATTTGAGGGCCAGCGGTGCATTTCTTGCACAAAAATAAAAAGTGCGTCTACATTGCTGGTTTAAAAAAAAAAAATCTAAATACTAAATTTGCGGCCAGCGGTGCATTTCTTGCACAAAAAAAAGTGCGTCTACATTGCTGGTTTAAAAAAAAAATATTCTAAATACTACATTTGCGGTCAGTGGTGCATTTCTTGCACAAAAATAAAAAGTGCGTCTACATTACTGGTTTAAAAAAAAAATATTCAAAATACTACATCTGCGGCCAGTGGTGCATTTCTTGCACAAAAATAAAAAGTGCATCTACATTGCTGGATTAAAAAAAATATTCTAAATACTACATTTGCGGCCAGTGGTGCATTTCTTGCATAAAAATAAAAAGTGCATCTACATTCCTGGTTTAAAAATATATATATATTCTATATACTACATTTGTGGCCAGCGGTGCATTTCTTGCACAAAAATAAAAAGTGCTTCTACGTTGCTGGTTTAAAAAAAAAAATCGAAATACTACATTTGCGGCCAGTGGTGCATTTCTTGTGCAAAAAAAGTGCGTCTACATTGCTGGTTTTAAAAAAAAAATATTCTAAATACTACATTTGCGGCCAGTGGTGCATTTCTTGCACAAAAATAAAAAGTGCGTCTACATTGCTGGTTTAAAAATATATATATATTCTATATACTACATTTGCGGCCAGCGGTGCATTTCTTGCACACAAATAAAAAATGCGTCTACATTGCTGGTTTAAAAAAAAAAATCTAAATACTACATTTGCAGCCAGTGGTGCATTTCTTGCACAAAAATAAAAAGTGCGTCTACATTGATGATTTAAAAAAAAATATTCAAA
The DNA here is from genome assembly GCA_018402905.1 of Glandirana rugosa. Lineage (NCBI taxonomy): Eukaryota > Metazoa > Chordata > Amphibia > Anura > Ranidae > Glandirana > Glandirana rugosa. The sequence goes on along the minus strand of BLSH010211820.1, from coordinate 73,623 downwards.
ATACTAAATTTGCGGCCAGTGGTGCATTTTTTTGCACACAAAAAAAGTGCATCTACATTGCTGGTTTAAAAAAAAATATTCTAAATTTTACATTTGAGGGCCAGCGGTGCATTTCTTGCACAAAAATAAAAAGTGCGTCTACATTGCTGGTTTAAAAAAATATATTCGAAATACTACATTTGCGGCCAGCGGTGCATTTCTTGCACAAAAATAAAAAGTGCGTCTACATTACTGGTTTAAAAAAAAAATATTCAAAATACTACATCTGCGGGCAGTGGTGCATTTCTTGCACAAAAATAAAAAGTGCGTCTACATTGCTGGTTTAAAAAAAATATTCTAAATATTACATTTGAGGGCCAGCGGTGCATTTCTTGCACACAAAAAAAAGTGCGTCTACATTGCTGGTTTAAAAAAAAAAAACATTCTAAATACTACATTTGCGGCCAGCGGTGCATTTCTTGCACAAAAATAAAAAGTGCGTCTATATTACTGGTTTAAAGAAAAAAAAATTCTAAATACTACATTTGCTGGCAGTGGTGCATTTCTTGCAAAAAAATAAAAAGTGCGTCTACATTGCTGGTTTAAAAATATATATATATATATATTCTATATACTACATTTGCGGCCAGCGGTGCATTTCTTGCACAAAAATAAAAAGTGCGTCTACATTGCTGGTTTAAAAAAAAAAATCTAAATACTACATTTGCAGCCAGTGGTGCATTTCTTGTGCAAAAAAAGTGCGTCTACATTGCTGGTTTAAAAAAAAATATTCTAAATACTACATTTGCGGCCAGCGGTGCATTTCTTGCACAAAAATAAAAAGTGCGTCTACATTACTGGTTTAAAAAAAAAATATTCTAAATACTACATTTGCGTCCAGTGGTGCATTTCTTGCACAAAAATAAAAAATGCGTCTACATTGCTGGTTTAAAAATATATATATATTCTATATACTACATTTGCAGCCAGTGGTGCATTTCTTGCACAAAAATAAAAAGTGCGTCTACATTGCTGGTTTAAAAAAAAAAAATCTAAATACTACATTTGCGGACAGTGGTGCATTTCTTGCACAAAAATAAAAAGTGCGTCTACATTGATGGTTTAAAAAAAATATTCAAAATACTAAATTTGCGGCCAGTGGTGCATTTCTTGCACAAAAATAAAAAGTGTATCTACATTGCTGGTTTAAAAAAAAAATATTCTAAATACTACATTTGCGGCCAGCGGTGCATTTTTTGCACAACAATAAAAAGTGCGTCTACATTGCTGGTTTAAAAAAAAAAATTCTAAATACTACATTTGCGGCCAGCGGTGCATTTCTTGCACAAAAATAAAGAGTGCATCTACAGTGCTGGTTTAAAAAAAAGAATAATAACTAATGCTACATAGTACATTTGCACCTTGCTGTGCATTTCTTGCACAAAATTAAAAAGTGCGTCAACATTGTTGGTTTTAAAAAAAAAATAGTGCTACATAGTACATTTGCACCTTGCTGTGCATTTCTTGCACAAAATTAAAACATTGCCAGTTTAAAAAATAATAAATAGTACATTTGCATCCAGAATGAGGAGAGCGTCAATAAAGGGGCGTGGTCGTGGTGCTGCTGGTGCTGTTGGTGGTGTTGGTGAAGCTCCTGTTGCAAGGAGAGGACGTGGTCAATCTGTGCCAGCTACACGCACAAGTGAAACGCCTTCCTCAGGTGCGAGTAGCCAACAGAACCTTACTGTTATATGGTAGGCCCGAATGCCGCCCAATGAATGGTGAGGTCAGAACAAGTACAGGCGATAGTAGATTGGGTGGCTGACAATGCCTCCAGTTCCTTCACATTGTCTCCCACCCGGTCCCTTGCTGAAAGCTCAGAGTTGGCACCTGAACCCCATGGCCATCTGTCTTTCACCTCAGCCCCTTGTAAATCAGCGAAAGCAGTCTGAGCCCCAAGTCATGCAGCAGTCTCTTATGCTTTTTGATGACTCTGCTGGTGTGCTTTCCGTGGGCCATCCACATAGCCCTGCCCCAGAAGTGGAAGACATTGAGTGCACGGATGCCCAACCACTTCTGTTTCAGGATGAGGACATGGAAACACCACCGCAGCACGTCTCTGATGATGACGAAACACAGGTGCCAACTGCTGCGGCTATCTAGTGTGCAGACTGACAAGGAGGGCAGTGGTGAAGAGTGGGTGGAAGATGATGTGGAGGATGATGAGATCCTAGACCCCACATGGAATGAAGATCATGCGAGTGACGTATGCAGTTTGGAGGAAGAGGTGGTGGTCGCACAGAGGCACCAGCACAGCAAAAGAGGAAGCAGGTTGCAAAAGCGGAGCGACCGTCCCCTAGACAGTATGCCTGCTACTACCTACCGCACCCAGGGACCTAGCACACCAAAGGGAGCTCAAAGGAGTTCCCTGGTGTGGCAGTTCTTCAGACAACGTGCTGACAACAAGATACGAGTGGTTTGCACTCTGTGCAATCAGAGCCTGAAGCGAGGCATAAATGTTCTAAACCTGAGCACAACCTGCATGACCAGGCATCTACATGCAAAGCACGAGATGTAGTGGAATAAACACCTCAAAATCCAAGAAAGGTCTCGGGCTTCTCCTGCTTCCTCTTCTGCTGCTCATTCGGCCTCTTCATCCACCTCTACAGTGCCAGTGTCACCTGCCACCCAGCAAATAGACGATGTGACAGCAACGCCACCATGTCTGCCACCATCCCCAAGCATTTCCACACTGTCCCATGGAAGCGTACAGCTGTCCATCTCCCAAACACTGGAAAGAAAGAGGAAGTACCCCCCTACCCACCCGCGATCCCTGGCCCTGAATGCCAGCATTTCAAAATTCCTGGCCTTTGAAATGCTATCATTCCATCTGGTGGACACGGACAGTTTTAAAAACCTGATGGCGGTGGCTGTTCTACAGTACGTGGTTCCCAGCCGCTACTTCTTTTCCAGGCGAGACATCCCTTCCCTGCACAAACAAGTCGGGGACAAGATAAAGTGTGCACTGCGCAATGCCATCTGTGGCAAGGTCCACATAACCACTGATACGTGGACCAGTAAGCACGAGCAGGGATGCTATATCTTGCTAACTGCACACTGGGTAAATGTAGTGGCGGGTGTGCCTGAGGCGGATAGCAGTTTGGCGCATGTCCTTCCACCACCCAGGATTGCAGGGCATTTCTCTTTGCCTCCTGTTGCCTCCTCCTCCTACTCCGCTTCCTCCTCCTCTACCACCTCCTCATCCGGTCAGCGTAACACCTTCACCACCAACTTCAGCACATCCAGGGGGAAACGACAGCGGGCTGTTTTAAAACTGATATGTTTGGGGGATAAACCCTTCACTGCGCAGGAGCTGTGGACGGGCATTGAACAACAGACCGATGAGTGGTTGTTGCCACTGAGCCTCAAGCCCGACCTGGTGGTGTGCGATAATGGGTGAAATCTCGTAGCAGCTCTGGGCCTAGCCGGTTTCACGCACATCCCTTGCCTGGCGCATGTGCTGAATTTGGTAGTGCAGAAATTTCTAAAAAACTACCCGGATATGTCAGAGCTGCTGCAGAAAGTGCGGGCCGTCTGTGCGCGCTTTCGACGTTCTCACCCTGCTGCTGCTCGCCTGTCTGTGCTGCAGCGGAACTTCGGCCTTCCCGCTCACCACATCCTATGCGACGTGCCCGCAAGGTGGAACTCCACCTTGCACATGCTGGAGAGACTGTGCCAGCAGCAGCAGGCAATAGTGGAGTTTCAGCTGCAGCACGCATGGGTCAGTCGCTCTGCGAAACAGCACCACTTCACCACCAATGAGTGGGCCTCCATTCGAGACCTGTGTACCATATTGCGGTGTTTCTAGTACTCCACCAACATGGCCAGTGCCGATGACGCTGTTCTGTCTCCTTGAAAAAACACTTCGGGCGATGATGGAAGAGGATGTGGCACAGGAGGAGGAGGAAGAGGGGTCATTTCCACGGTTATCAGGCCAGTGATTCACAAGTGGCTCGGAGGGTGGGTTCCTGTACCAGCATAGGCCAGGTAAAAAATTTTCAAGGCAGGGCACAGTTCTGGAGGATGAAGAGGACGAGGATGATTAGGAGGAGGAGGAGGAGTAGGAACCGTGTTCACAGCAGGGTGGCACTCAACGCAGCTCTTGGGCATTACTGGAGCATGGCTGGGGCGATACGGAGGACACAGATGATACACCTCCCACAGATGACAGCTTGTCTTTGCCTCTGGGCAGCCTGGCACACATGAGCGACTACATGCTGCAGTGCCTGTGCAACGACAGCCGAGTTGCCCACATTGTAACTTGTGCTGATTACTGGGTGGCCACCCTGCTGGATCCCCGTTACAAGGATAACGTGCCGTCCTTAATTCCCTCACTGGAGCATAATTGGAAGATGCGCGACTACAAGCGCACACTGGTAGACGCGCTGCTGAGGACATTCCCAAATGACACCGGGGGCTCAGTGGGAGCACAAGGCAAAGGCAGAGGGGGAAGAAGAGGTCGCCAGGGTTAGCATGGCGAAATGTGGAAAAGCTTTGTCAGCAGCATGCCACAACAAACAGCACCACCAGCTGATAGGCAACGTCTTAGCAGGAGGCAGCATTTCAGCAACATGGTGGAACAGTATGTGCGCACACGCCTACAGGTACTGACTGATGGGTCTGCCCCATTCAACTTCTGGGTCTCCAAATTGGGCACATAGCCTGAGCTTGCCCTTTATGCCTTGGAGGTGCTGGCCTGCCCTGCAGCCAGTGTATTGTCTGAACGTGTGTTTAGCAAGGCAGGGGGCGTTATCACAGACAAGCGCAACTGCCTGTCCACAACCAACGTGGACAAGCTAACGTTTATTAAAATGAATGAGGCATGGATCCCACAAGACTTGTCTGTACCTTTTGCAGAATAGACATTTATATCAGCCTCACACAGCCATTGGTATACTTAAGGGAACTTATTCTTTTTATAGAACATAAGCCTTTATTGGAATTTGTAACAGGAGAAACATGAAAAATAAACCATGGTACATTTTATATGGAAAATGTGAACCCGTGCTAGAACATCTCTGGGTTTGTCTGCAGATAGTGATTTTTTTTTTTTTTTTAGAAAAAAAAAAACAAACAAAAAACAGTGTTGGCTACCTCCTTCTCCTCCACCGCCAGTTCCACCTACACCGCCACGGTCACCGCTTCCTCAACCTCCTACTCCACATCCACCTCCTCCTCTATTTTTTATTTTTTCTATGTGATTTTAAGTTATTTCCCTATCCACATTTGTTTGCAGGGCACTTGTCCTACTCTTATCCCCATTTGCTTCCTTTTGCAGCCCTCTAGCCCTTTCCAGGACTTTTTTAGAGCCATTTTAGTGCCCAAAAGTTCGGGTCACTATTGACTTCAATGGGGTTCAGGGTCAAGTTCGGGGCCGAACTCGAACTTTTTCACGAAGTTCTGCCGAACCCGCCGAAGCGAACATCCAGGTGTCCGCTCAACCTTAGACAGCAGAGGACTGTCCTATGACAATGTGAGCAATATGTCTGGTCCTTACACAGGAATCAGGCTAGACTTAAAAATAAGAATTCAGCAGCAGTTTTTATTCTCTGTGCTGCTCACTTATTGAATCTTGTTGGATAGACTGTTGCCTGTTGCTGTGTTGAAGCTGTTTATTATTTTGACTTCATACAAATCCTATACACCTTTTTTTCTGTGTCAACACACAGATGTGTAAAACTAATGAAGCCTTTGGAAGGAAAGGAATGAGCATTAACTGTGAAGTCTTTTTCAGACACTCATTGGTCAGCAAGAGCTGATGTTACCGAAGACATTGGAGATAGATACAACTCTATTCAAAATGCCTTCAGAGATAAATAAAGTCACTTGGAGTAAACACCTGAAGCAAGGCATAAAGCTTGGGCATTGGGAGTCAAAATACATTTTTGTAAATATTGTAGTGTGATGCATAAGTGCCATTTCCAATTACCTGTGTAATGTGTATTGTTACAGTCAATAAAATTGAGACAAAAAGTCAGGCAAGTGTCTTCTTTGGAACCTAACTATTTTTTTAGAACAAATGTGATTAACCACTTCAATACCAGGCACTTATACACCTTCCCGCCCAGACCAATTTTCAGCTTTCAGCGCTGTCACATTTTGAATGACAATTGCGAGGTCATGTGACGTTGTACCGAAACAAAATTTTTATAAATTTGATTCCACAAATAGAGCTTTCTTTTGGTGGTATTTGATCACATCTGGGGTATTTATTTTTTGCTCTAAAAATAAAACAAAAGAGAAAATTTTGAAAAAAAAAAGTTTTTGCTTTGCTTCTGTTACAAAACTTTGTAAATAAGTACATTTTCTCCATCACTGATGGGCACAGATGAAGCTACACTGACAGGTACTGATGAGGTAGTACTGATTGACACTGATGAGGTGGCAATGATGGGCACTGATGATAAGGCACATACATACAGCACTGATAGGCAGCACTGACGGGCACTGATAGGTGGCACTGATAAGCGGCACTGATGGGCACTTATAGGCGGCAGTGATGGGAACTGATGGGCACTCATAGGCGGCACTGGTGGGCACTGATAGGTGGCACTGGGCAATGATAGATGGCACTGGTGGGCACTGCTAGGTGGCACTGGTGGGCACTGATAGGTGGCAATGCTAGATGGCACTTGCTTGGTGGTCCTTCCCTGATGGTCCTGGTGGCATCCAAGATGGCACTGAGTGGCATCCCTGTTGGGCACTGTGCCCCTTACCTGGTGGTCCCTGGGTGGGCTCCCTGGTGGTCAGGGTGGGCTTCCTTTGTTGTCTCCCTGGTGGTCCTGGATGGGCATTCCCTGGTGGTCCTAGGTTGGCTCCCTGGTGGTCCTGGGTGGCGATCCTAGGGGGGCTGCACTGATAAACAATCAGTGCAGACCCCCCTGTCAGGAGAGCTGCCGATTGGCTCTTATCTAGTCGCATCTGCAGGCGTGGGTAGAGGAAAAGCCGATAATAGATCTACCAGGGCATTCTTTCTAGATGGGGAATCCACCAATTGGACATAAAATTGTCCTGTAAGACATTCATGAAATGACAGGCCTCTGCCCAGTTAATATTGGGATAAATGTTTTGCTGCACATTTGTAAGTACGATAGTAGTTCCAGCTCCTCCTTTAGGTTGGGTTGCCAATACCATACCCCACTATTAATTTCACACTTAATTCTTCTCTTTGAAATTTTACCCATATTGATTCTACCTCCCCCCTAGTCCCATTCATAATGTTGTTCCTTTCTACCACCCTTGCATCAATTTTGACATATAGACACAACCCTCCCCCTCTTCTACCTTCCACCAATCATATGAGCTGTCAAACCAAGTTCCAGTTATTTCCACAAAGTCTAAGTCCTCTTCGTGTATTAGCAGCTCCAGTTCCTCTGTTTTGTTAGCTAGGCTCCTAACGTTAGTGTTCTATGAGTGCATTTTATTTTCTCCTTTTGTTTCCCCTGGCTATGTTTTTGAGTTGCCCACTCATTTACCCTGGGATTAGATGTTATGGTAATAACATCCTTGCTTGCTCCCCTATTACCCTCTATCATTTGCTCACTGCTGGCTATTGCTTCCTCTGAACCCTCCTCCCATCACCTAGTTTAAAAGCAAAGCCCCTCCAACTTTGTGGCCATCTTTCTTCCCAATAGAGCTCACCATCCCCACTAAGGTGCAGCCCGTACTTACTAAAGAGCTGGTAACTGAGTGAGAAGTCAGCCCATTTCTCCAGGAACCCAAACTCCTCTTTCCTACACTAGTTCCTCAGCCACTTGTTCAATTGCCTAAGCTCCTGCTGCCTCTCTGGTGTGGCTTGAGGTACAGGTAGTATTTCAGAGAAAACTACCTTGGAGGTCCTTTTCCACAATCTATTCCCCAAGTCCCTGAAATCATTTTTTAAGACTCTCCACCTTCCTCTCACTTTATCATTGTTACCAATGTGTACCATAACCGCTGGGTCCTCCCCAGGTTCTGCCAACCTGATCCGAAATGTGCCGAACCCGAGCACCCAGTAAACAACATACTGTTTGGCAACCCTAGTCTTTCTGACAGATCGCCCTCTCTGTCCTCCCAATAATTGAGTCCCCCACTACCACCACCTGTCTAAACTTTCCTGTATCTCTGCCCCCCTCCTTACTGGAGCCGTCACTCCCCTGGCAGCTAGTGGAAGGCGCCTACTCCAGCACTGCCACTCCTTAGCTTATATCCCAAGCATCCTGCAACTTGGCATATTTGTTGGGGTGTACCAACTCAGGACTGGCCTCCCTAGCACTTCTCCCTCTTCCCCTCCTCCTTTCTGTCACCCAGCTAACTACCTCTGGGTCCTGTGCTGCCATTTCTCCAACCTCCTCTAGACTAGCCCCCGCCAGCACCTGCTGGGTAATGCCCAAGCTCCTTTCCAGGTTGCCAATGCTTCTCAGTGTTGCCATCTCATTCTCCAACCAGGATCAGGGCTTCCAGAGAAAAAAGCTTGCTCACATCTCGCACAGCAGTATTCGCCCTTGATTGGCTCATCAAGGAACGCATACATGGAGCAGGATGTGCACTGAGTGGCATCACCAATCCTGTTGGAGATTTTACCAGCTATTCTATTGGGGATATTGAGCAAGACTTGCTAATCGTAACCTACACTACCCCAGCGCTCTACTCCCAGCTCACCCTGCGACCCTCCCTACACCTGACTCCCAGTACACGGGCACTCACAGTACCCAGGCACTCACAGTACTCGAGCACTCACAGTACACAGGCACTCACAGTACTCGGGCACTCACAGTACTTGGGCACTTGCAGTACAAGGGCACTCACAGTACTCAGTCTCTGGAGGTACTCGGGCACTCACAGTACACACAGTCTCTCAGTAGTATTATAGACCTTATACTTTTCTACAGCCTGTTGTTAGGAAAAGATTGGCCATTTGCTGCTTTATTTGCCGCTTTGGGTGCGTTCGCACGCGCCCGCGCTCACGCGTTCACGCATGCCCGAGTGCGCGCTCCTGTGCGTGCTTACGTGCTGGAAATGGCGCCAAACAACGCTATTTAATCTTCCTGCACCTGCCAGCAAATGCTATGTGTTCTACAGCGTCTGAGTACCTGTGAGCTTCAGCTCTGCTCCCTGATACCTGTTCCTGTGTTGTTCCTGCCTCTGTGATCCGACCCGGCTTGACCTGACCTGCTAGCTATCTGCCTGCACCGACCCCGGCTATCCACGACCATCCGTTTGCCTGACCCCTCTGTACTGTGCTGCCAGCCCGTTAACAAACCCTGCTTGGACTTTGACCATTCTCTGCCTGACCCTTCTGTTCCTTGTTTGCCCGCCAGTTGCCAGCCCAGCCTGCACGACCATCCATCTGCCTACACAACTGTCTGGAGCTTCACATCACCACCAGTGACCATCCAGCCCTCGTGCCATCCCGCACTCCGGGACTTCCTGTCTATACTACCAGGGGTCCCCGAATTGGGTGTGTAAGAGTGGTTGTTCCCTGCATAAGACAGACTCCCCCACCAGGATTGTGACAGTAACGGACAGCCAATGTCTGAGTCTGCACCGGGAACACCCTCTGCCATGGACGAGCAGTGCACCCACTTGGCTGGGCTCACACAAGCCGTAAAGAACTTGCAGGATGGCTACACCCAGCTGCAGGAACAAGTGCATGAACTCTCTGCACCATCTGCATCCGGAAGCGGAGCCGCAGCAGGTCGCACCATTGTGGCACTGCCATCTGAGCCTAAGGTTCCCTTGCCTGATAAGCTCACGGGGGATCAGAGCAAGTTCCGGGCCTTCCGCAGCTCCTGTGAGTTGTATTTTGGCCTACAGCCACACACTTTCTCCTTAGAAGCCACCAAGGTGGGCCTGGTGATCTCCCTGTTGCAAGGAGAACCTCAGACATGGGCCCATTGACTCTGGGAACAACATGCACGTGAAGTGGCTACCCTACAGGGTTTCTTTGATGCCATGGCCAAATAGTACCAGGACCCTCACCTTGCAGCCACCGCCGAGGCCATCTTCTATACCCTGCAGCAGGGCCAGGGCACCCTGGAGGACTACGTGGCAGAGTTCCGGCGTTGGAGAGCTAACACTGCCTGGAATGACGCAGCACTCTGCTACCAGTTTCGCCTAGGACTTTCTGAGCCACTGAAGGACCAGCTTGCTCGTGTCGGGGTGCCTGGCACCCTGGAAGCCTTAATTAACCTGGCTATTCAAATAGACCGGAGGCTCAGGGAACGTCGAGCCGAGCAGGCTGCAGGCACTTCCGCGGACCCCGCCTAATCTGGATGATGCCCCGGGTCCCCAACCATGTGGCTCCCATACCAGCGCCACCCGCACCAATGGAGGGGCCTGAACCCATGCAGAATGGCCTCCTGCACCCGTTCCTCACTCCAGAGGAGAGACAGAGATGCCGGACGCTCAGCCTGTACCTGTACTGCGGTGAACCCGGACACATGGTGAGGACCTGCCCTGCCCAAGCCAGTAAGTGGCATCACCAGGCTAACCGGGAGACCACATCTGCCAATCACCATTTGTCTCACCTGACTCTTCCAGCGATTATTGATTCAGGGGTGTGTAGTTGCTTTGTGGACCAAGCCTTTGCTACACTACACCAGGTGCCCCTGCGTCCCAAAGCTCACAAGATGACCATTTGCTTGTCTGACGGGACGGCCATCAAATCGGGCCAGGTGACAATGGAGACCCAGCCAATTCCCGTATCCACCACTGAAGGGCACCAGGAGCTCCTGATTCTTGACTTCATAGTGTCACCCCTGTTCCCCATCATCCTGGGGCTGCCTTGGCTCTGGGCACATAGCCCCAGCATAGACTGGTCCTCTGGACATATCCAATTCCCATCTCCCTACTGTGGCCAACACTGCCTGCTTCCCTCCTGGAACATTGGTCCTTCTCTTCTCAGTTTGGACTCTGAACCAGATCCAGAAACCCGTGAAGCGGTGCCTCCAGTGTACCACGAATACCTGGATGTTTTCAGCAAGAAGGGGGCAGACCAACTCCCTCCGCACAGACCTTATGACTGCCCCATAGAGTTGCTGCTGGGCACAGAGGTCCCCTTCGGTCGCATCTATCCGCTATCTGAACCTGAGTTATCAGCTCTCAAAGCATATTTGGATGAAAACTTGGCCAAGAGGTTCATCAGACCATCTACCTCTCCCGCTGGGGCTGGCATTTTCTTTGTTGAAAAGAAAGATCACTCCCTCCGTCCCTGCATAGACTATCGTGAGCTGAATCGGATTATGGTCAAAAAACTATATCCTCTCCCGCTTGTTCAAAGGCTTGGGTCGGCCACCGTGTTTACTAAGCTTGATCTTAGAGGGGAATACAACTTAATCCACATCAGAGAGGGGACGATGAGTGGAAGACCGCCTTACGGACTCGTTTCGGCCATTACGAGTACCTCGTTATGCCCTTCGGGCTCTGCAATGCCCCTGCTACGTTTCAGCATCTGGTCAATGATGTATTCCGGGATTACTTGGATATCTTCATAATAATATATCTGGATGATATCCTAATTTTCCCTCCTTCCCTGGAAGAGCATCGGAAACATGTGGGCTGTGTCCTGAGCCGCTTGCGGCAGCATAGACTGTATGCGAAGGCTCAGAAATGCACCTTTGAGCGCTCTACCATCCAGTTCCTAGGGCTGATTTTGTCGGTCTCAGGGGTCACCATGGATCCGCAGAAAGTTACCGCTATCCTGGACTGGCCGGCACCTGTGGATAAAAAAGGGGTCCAACGTTTCTTTGGATTTGCTAATTTTTATAGGAGATTCATAAAGGGATTTTCGGCAATCACAAAGCAGGGTCAATGGTTCCAGTGGTCGCCCGAGGCCCTGGATGCCTTCAAGGCTCTAAAAGGACTTTTTACCTCAGCACCTATCCTAAAACATCCGGATGCCACTTTGCGCTATGTGCTGGAGGGGGATGCCTCGGAGACAGCGGTGGGAGCGCTCCTGTCCCAGAGACGGGGAGCAAGGGCACTCCTTCATCCGGTAGCCTTCTTCTCCCGCAAGCTCACTGCCCCAGAGAGGAACTATGATGTCAGTGACAGGGAGCTGTTGGCCATTAAGGCTGTGCTGGAGGAATGGCGTTATCTGTTGGAGGGAGCCCAGCACCCCATTCTGATATATACGGACCATAAAAACTTGGAGTATCTCTGCACGGGCAAAAGACTTAGACCCGCCAGGCCCGCTGGGCGCTTTTCTTCTCCCGGTTTCAGTTCCACCTGACTTACCGCCCAGGGGCAAAAAACAGTAAACCAGACGCTCTGTCCCACATGTACACAGAACCCGGAACATCTACTCCTCCAGACACCATCCTTCAGCCCAGGAATTTCCTACTCACACAGGGTAACTTGCTCTCTCAAATCAAATCAAAGAAACTCTGTCTGTTCGCCTGCATCCCCTGTCCAAGGACTCACCTGGAAAAGTGGTCTCTGGTGGCACCACAACTAGATCTACGTCCCTCAGGAGCTACGCCCTGCTGTCCTCAAGGTCCATCATGACCACAAACTTGCTGGTCACTTCGGCTCTCGGAAAACCACTGAGCTGATTCTGCGCTCATTCTTGTGGCCACTGCTTTTGGAGGACTGTCTAGCCTATGTCCGCTCTTGTGCTACCTGCGCCAGAAGTAAATCGGACAAAACCAAAGCCTGGGGTCTCCTGAAACCTCTTCCCATCCCGGACCGAACATGGTCCAAGATTTCCATGGACTATATTGTGGAGGTTCCCCCAGCTAAAGGATACACAACCATCTTTGTGGTGGTTGACAGGCTAACCAAGATGGCACACTTCCTCCCAATGAAGGGCACACCCACAGCGAAAGAGACATCGGAAATCTTTAGTAGAGAAATCATCCGGCTGCATGGTGTTCCAGTGAACATAGTGTCCGACCGGGGGGTGCAGTTCACCTCTCTGTTTTGGAGAGCTCTCTGTGCGACCTTGGAGATTGATTTGTCCTTTTCCACCGCCTATCACCCCCAAACCAATGGCCAGACTAAAAGGACAAATCAGACATTGCTTTTCCGCCTACTCTCAGGATGACTGGTGCACGTTGCTACCCCTGGCAGAGTTTGCGTACAATAATTCTGTGCACTCCGCCACAAAGCAATCCCCCTTTTGGGCTAACTATGGCTTCCACCCCACCATACTTCCAAGCCTGGCAGTGGAGACTACAGTACCAGCGGTACATGCATCGGCACAATTTGTGCGGGCTAACTGGAAGCTCTTGCAAGAGACACTTTCTCAGACACAAGAAGCCACCAAAGCGACCTTTGACAGGAAGAAACGGGGTGAGCTCAATCTCCAACACGGTGACAAGGTGTGGCTCTCAACCAAGAACCTGAAGCTTGCTTGTCCATTTAAAAAGCTGGGTCCTCGTTTTATCGGTCCTTTCCCGGTTAATAGAAAAATCAACCAGGTCTCTTTTGAGTTGGAGCTCCACCAGTCCCTACGGATACATCCAGTGTTCCATGTGTCCTTGCTGAAGTCGGTAGCTCCGGATCCCTTTCCCAATAGAGCTGTAGCATCCCTGGCCCCCGTCCTGATTGATGGAGCAGAGGAGTTTGAGGTAGAGTAGATACTCGACTGCAGAAGAAGGGGTGGCGGGGTCTAGTATCTGGTGAAGTGGAAAGGCTACGGGCCAGAGGAAAGCTCATGGGAGACCGAAACCAACCTCCATGCCGACGATGGCATCCAAACCTTTAGGGATCACAATCCCGCCAAGCTGGCCAAACTGGGCATCCGGAGGCAGTGCTAGGAAAAGATTGGCCATTTGCTGCTCTATTTGCCGCTGTGGGCGCATTCGCGCGCGCCCACGTGAGCGCTCCCGTACGCTATTTGAACTTCCTGCACCTGTCAGCAAGTACTGTCCATTCTACAGCATCTGAGTACCTGTGAGCTTCAGCTCTGTTCCCTGATACCTGTTCCTGTGTTGTTCCTGCCTCTGTGATCCGACCCTGCTTGACCTGACCTGCTACCTATCTGCCTGCACCGACCCCGGCTATCCACGACCATCCGTTTGCCTGACCCCTCTGTACTGTGCTGCCAGCCAATTAACGAACCCTGCTTGGACTTTGACTATTCTTTGCCTGACCCTTCTGTACCTTGTTTGCCAGTACCAGTTGCTGACCCAGCCTGCACTACCATCCATCTGCCTGCACGACTATCTGGAGCTTCACATCACCACCAGTGACCGTCCAGCCCTCGTGCCATCCCGCACTCCGAGACTTCCTGTCTATACTACAAGGGGTCCCCGAATCGGGTGTGGTTGTTCCCTGCATAAGACAGACTCCACCATCAGGATCGTGACACTGTGCTGTCTGATCTATCCTGGTTTCAAAGCTACCTACATTCATAATTAACAGATGGAGAGGAATTTTTCATTATATTTTCCACCAGTCTTCCCACATCAGTGAAAAGGGAGGCAGGAGGATATTTTGGGAGTGCTGGTGTGGAAATGCTGTGGCAGTAAATACTATCCTGGGGTTTGGTACTGTCTGGATATAATCTTCTGGGCTAGTTGTTGTTGTAATGAATTGAATTATCTGAACTTCAATATTACCTATCAGCTGTAGATGCAGACTTTAGACGCAAGCTGGAAGGTCTTTTATCAATTCTAGACGTGAGTAAGTGAAGTAGGCATCAGGGTATGTGTAGCTAGGATGGACAATCGATGGTCAGTTGCCAAGTTTGTAGCTGCCTGAAAGTTCTCTGTACCTCTATCACTGGGGATGTCCATCATCGCACTTAACTTCAGCTGTTCTTCACACCACCTGACAGTGGTGACTGGGTTAATTTTGCTGTCACTGTTATCACCCCACATGTAGCACTGTCCCCCAAAGTAGCTACTGGAAATGATGGGTTCTCCTGCTGTTTCCAATGATGAGCCCTTCCTGTAACTGGACTGTCGACAACATACCGACACACCAATGGAAAAACAACTTTATTAAAACAATAACAAGCTGTGCAGAAAGATATTGGTTTAATGGATTTGACATGGGGCACCATTCAACAGTTCATTAACAACAGATGATCCTACAATTCCACAAGGTTTATGTAACACATTGGTCTTAGGCAGGGTTGCTAATACATTTAGTTTGCTAGATGGTAGCTAGGGGGATCCACTGACTTTTCCCTAAATCTGGATTTGATGCACCTTTCTCTTCTGTCACTAGGTGACATTGTTGCCTGTGGCATTAGAATGACAATGGCATAGTAAACTCAGGCTATGAGTGGATAGGTTGTTTCAGCCAATTGGCAAGGGTTTTCTTTGGCTCCTTGATCTGCTGGGAGAGCCTATTTATTCAGGAGGAGTAAGGTGATTGTGGTTCTGTACCACCTGGACGGCTGTCTGGGTGGACGTGTGTTAAAAGGCAAGGTAGCTAGGCAAGATGCCTGAGGCCTATCCTGGGAGTACCTGGCTGCTAGGCTGCCTGAGGCATATCCAGGTTTGAGAGAAGCAGTGCTGGGTTGGGGCTTTCAGCTGGAAGTCCAACCAAGCTGCAGAGGATCAGCCCGAAGGGAGCCTGATTGTTACAGAAGTTCAGCCAGATGGGGGAAACCAAGTGTTGCCAAAGGTGAAGGAGAAGCAGTTGCCACATAGGATGACCACTTCTGCTACTATAGACAAGTGAGGAACAAGGTCAGAGATAAAGGGGACCCTTGCCACTAAGGGACACCTACTCCTGTTATTAGTGGCCAGTTAATGGAAGCCTGAAGAAGTGCCAGAGCAGCCTTATTCACTAGCTGGGGACGGTGAACAAGTGGAAAAGCTTCAGCAGAGTGCCAAGCCTGGGATCCAGCAGGTTAACAAGGGTGGCACCTCAGGATTTTACAGAGGGTTAGCTGTGGAAGAGCTCAGGGGATCCAGTGACGTCTGGGATCTTGAAGTATAGTGAGAGACTGGGAGCTCAGTGAGTGAAGATCTACAGTAGGATACTGTGAGATGCAAGAGAAGATCTATAACGGGTTACTGTGAGTTATGTGTACAGATATCTATTGACTATTGAAAGTTCAATTGCCATAGGAGACAGCAGATCTACAACTACAGTTGTTGCAACCAGCTTAAAGGCCCTCTACCTGTATAGCTGTCTGCCTATTATTTTTTTCTCGGAGTCTGCTAATTGCTATTGAATCTGCCTAAGGGTGTCCTGGCCCTAACCCTCTCTCCATCTGTTCTGTTTCAGAGACAATAAATCTCTTTTTCTTGCATTCAAAAAGTGACTGGGTCTTGTCTACCTCTCTCCCAATCCCGGTCCTGTGGGAATCCGTCTAAGTTATCGTTAATCGTCTGAGGCTCTTTTTTTATTATCCGTCTGTCGATATGTCCATCTCCCGGAAATTCGA
>BLSH010211819.1:13365-26475 GCA_018402905.1 Glandirana rugosa | reverse complement strand
CTTTTCTACTATCCCCTTTCACCCGTCGGAACGGACCACGGCAACCAATACCCATCTCAACTCGCTTGAAGATCTTCAGGCCCAAGACGACCAAGCCGGCTTGAAGCCCAGTTTCAGGCCCAAGCCCAGGCCTGTCTTGGGCTTGAAACAGGGCCTGGGGCTTGGGGTAACTTTAGTTACCTCTGGGCCTGAAAATCCATGTTTTTCACGACATTTTATCAGGACCTTCCAGGATCTCCAGACGTTTTCCTTCCTTTACACCCATTCCCACCCTGTTCACTGGATGTTTCTTTACCCCTGTCCCTTTATTGAATCCGGGACAAAGTTCGGGTTCTGTCCGGACCCGAACCCGGACTTTGACCCGAAGTTCGGCCGAACCAGCAGAACCCGGACTTCTAGAAGTTCGCTCAACTCTACCCATAACCAACGGCACCAGGCAAGGCTGCCCACTTTCCCCTATCATCTTTTCCCTCATAATGGAACCTCTTATGGAACAAATTTGAGCGAACCCTGCTATCTCAGGCCTGACCGTAAACAAAACCCAACTCAAAATAGGTCTATACGCGGACGATATCCTTATTCTTCTAACAGACCCGGAGCAATCGTTCCCACCACTATGCACCCTCCTAGACTACTTTAGCTCCATCTCCTTATACAAACTCAACCATTCAAAATCTCATATGATTTCTATAGGTGTCCCTCCATTGACTAAACAGCAAATCTCATACATTGTTCCTTTCAAGTGGGCTCCAAATTACACACTTACATATCTTGGAGTTCAACTTACCACCCCCACCTCCAAAATCTGTACCTTGAACCTCATGGCTCTGACCAACACTTTAGCTAAACTTTGCAACACCCTGAAAACTGGAATCACCTCATGGGCAGGTTGAATCTCTTTGACTAAAATGTTTTTACTCCCGCATATTTTATACCTCTTTTGAACTTTACCTCTATCCTATTCTCAAGCACAACTGAAGCAAATACAGTCTATAATACAGAACTTTAAATGGAACTACAAGAAACTACAAGAAATGCCTCCGACGATGTCACTCTTTGATGAAACATGTTAGGCGGTTCTGGATGACGCAGGCACGCTTTACTACCGCGGCTTTTAATTTGATTCATGCGCATTTACTCTTTGGACATGTGAGTGTAACTTTTTATTCAATAAACCTTTTTATGTGTGAACGTATTACACCATTGCGGCACGCTCTTTCATTTCTCTGAGGTCACACTGTGCTGGCTTGTATGGGCCATTCTGCTGTCTGAGTCTGACTCCTGGAGCTGATCATATTCCTGTGGGAGGAGAAGATCGTTTGTTCTCTGACTGGGACGGATAGTATACCTTTTGGCTGCTTGCTGGCATTTTTGGCTCTTTAAAATCTTAGAGCCCATACTCTCTGGTAAACAGGATTGCCCCTTTTTGTGCACCAAGGTGATGAGTTGCTCCTTCATCCTCTCCACTCTAGATGGTGTCGGTTTCTTCACTTCTCTCTCTGCTGCCATGAATATGCACTTTGGACTATGAGTAATGAACTTTTATATATGAACTAGCGCTGCATTACTTTTTTATTACAAGAAACCCTGCCTGAAAAAAAGCTATCCTCTGCACATCTACAAAATTTGCAGGTATGAGGGCCCCCAACGTAACAGCCTATCATAAAACAACTATCTTGGCTCAAACGAGATCTTGGTGGACCTCTTCACTAGGTCTTCCATGGACTCAAATTGAAACTGACGCAGTACAGATCAACTTGAAACATCTGCTTGGAGCTCTCTGGATCTTCTGACTTAGTACAACACATTACTTGGACTCTATAAAAACCACAATTAAAGTCTGGTCCTCGTTAAACAAGGATACCCAGGGTATCTCACCTCAAACTCTGCAAAAACTCCCACTAAGATCCATGGAAGTCGTACATCCACACATTAACCTACTGGATTGGGAATCAGCTGGGATCCGTAATATATCCGACCTTTACAAAGGCAACACCTCACTAACTTATCAAGATCTCTGCAAAAAAATTCCACTTGAAAACCTCTACCTTCTATAAGTATTTACAGGTATGCCATGCTCTTTAAGGCCTCAAACACAAAGCCATTGACAACTCTCATATGGAACTCTTAACACTCTTAGACGCTCCATCACATCTCCGCATAGGTACCTCTCCATACTATCAACTTTTGGTTAATAGCGCTAACCTGGCAAAACTACCATCAATGGAATATTGGGAAAGAAGCCTACAATTCACAGCAGACATCAGCCTTTGGAATTCAGCCTCCAGATCCCCCCTATTATATTCCAGATGCTTGTCTCACTGGGAAGCTTCCCAGAAATTACTCCACAACTGGTATTTAACACCTGAAAAGCTTGTACGCATCCACCCTAACTACTCTTCCCAATGCTGGCGAAAATGCAGACAATCAGGTTCTCTCCCACATATGTGGTGGGCCTGTCCAAAGATAAAACCTTTCTGGTCATCTGTTTTCGAACTCGTATCATCTATTACCGAAACACAAACTGAGCCCGACTCGAAATTGGCCCTATTCGGAATTGGACTAACTTCTTGGCCCTTAACTCACCAATCGATTGTAGCACACATATTCACAGGGGCAAGACTCGCAATCTCCAGGATGTGGAAACTACCAACCCCCCCGGACTTGAATTCCTCTATACTGATAGTCAATGAAAATGCATCATTGGAACATTTATTTGCCAAAGCACACCTTCAATTGGAGAAATTTACCCTCAACTGGTCCTCATGGACGTCTTACACAAATAGGGACAAAACACACCCCTTGAAGCTCATTACGGAACAACCAAAACATTGCTAGACCTAACAGTGCCATAATGATAGAATAAATACTAAGGCTAGGCACTACCAATGCATATCATAAAAAACGGAGAACATTGGCACTCTCCCCTCCCCCCTTCCATGTTTCCTATTCTCCTTCCTCTGCTTTTTTCCTTATCTTTCTCTCTCTTCTGTTATACTACTTGATCATAAATAAGGTGCACGGTTTAACGCCTAACGGATTAACTTGATAACACAATGCGGGTAATTTCTTGTTTCGTTGACTCTTCCCATGTTTGTCACTGCACTTACGACACCTACTTGCTGGAAAACAACATGGATCCAGATGTTTGAAGGTGAAAGTAAACAGGGTTGACCTCTCCCCTCTGCCACAGCTTGTTCCCCTATGGGGTGGCTAAGGGAACAGGACACCACCACGAGACACACGTATAGTAAGTTAAATACCATAAGGGTATTCTGCCCTTAGTTATATATCTGATGATTATAAGTGACATGCATGGGAAGACCACTAGTATGATTTATCTACTCACCTTATCTCTTGTCATATTGTAATTAGGGTGCCCGATCTCTCTGGCCTCTATGGAGTCCCTCATCAACCACATGGGGAAGACTTCACTATGTCCCCTATGACAGAGGCCTCAGATATTCCTTGCGACCTACCACCTAGCCCTGCACAGGGCCATCCGCCACAGGACTTGACCTTCATCTTTCATAAATTTGTGGAAATGCTGGACAAGGGATTGTCCCAAACTGCAGCCACTATAACAGCAGATATTAAAAAAGACATTCAAATGCTGGGCACATGCATAGAACACATTGAGACCAAGGTAGATAACACAGTGGCCCGGGCAAACCAAAACACTGACCGGATCCAAGCCCTCATAACCTTCTGGATGTCACCATGTCCAAAATCGATGACCTTGAAAATAGGTCTTGAAGGTATAACTTTCGAATTAGAGGCCTCCCAGAGATTGTCACAGATAACATTCAATGAGGCAGTGGGCTCTCTCATTGAATCTCTCATACCGGACATTCGTCCACGCAAAATGGAACTGGATAGAGCTCATAGAGCCCTGCCCCCCCTTCAGACAGGCTTCCCAGGGATATTGTGGTCAAGCCCCACCACTACGAGACTAAGGAAGAAGTGATGAAATGTGCACGCACCACCTCCCAGCTTCAGATCATGGGGCACCCGGCCCAGCTCTTTGCTGATATCTCGCCATCCACCATACAAAGAAGACACACCCTGAAACCACTAACGATGGTCCTCCAACAGAAAAATATTAAGTGTTGGTGGCTCTTCCCTTTCAGCCTCAAATTTGAACTGAACAACAAATCTTACAGATTCTCCACCTTCCAGGAGGGAAAACATCTCCTGCACAAATTGGGCATCATCTCCACTGATCCACCTTCTCCAATGCACATCTCCTCTTCCAGCAAGACCTCCGCCGTCAAGCCCCCTCACCACTCTATGGCAAAAATTCAAGATGAAGAAAGCTAGAGAAGGTCTCCCTCCATGAGAAACATGAAGACTATCAGTGGGACTTTCTTTTTGTGTTCTTCTGATTAGGGTATTGTGCCTACGCCTACTTTCTCCCAGGCTGCCCTCACCATGGTCTCCCCTTTAAAAGGGAGATTTCTATGGCAAGCCAGGGAACTCTGCCACAGGTCTCTAGTATTGATATCCAGTTCCCCCCCCCCCGTTTGTTTGCTTGTTTGTAATGTATGCCCAGCCCCCGCTGATGTTACGGGTATCTTTTTACGAATAAGTGTGGGTTTTGTTGTTGTTCACATAATGTTTATTTGGTTTGCATATATTTAGGGTGTGCTGCATCCAGAGCAGTACTCATGCACCATTTCCTGTACCAGAAGAGGAAAACTTTATATTTTCCTCCTTGAGTCAGGAACCCCCTCGTATAGAAGGGAACCTTTTTTTTTTCTTAGGATGGGGACAGGTCAAGAACACCCTGCCCCTGCCCTTGGCACTTGCCCTAAGTTATGTTTCCTAGTCCTTCTCTATTCCCTTCTATCCCTCTTTACCAACCTCTTTTTTTTCAGTGATCTGGCTGTTCCCCCCTGTGCCTGGCCTCTGACTCACCTTCGCAATCATGGATCGCTCTGTGTGGTGAGATCAACCAACTTCTGGATAGAGGTAAGTGCCGGTGGCTCACTGACGCTTACTCACGATCCAGGAGAGTAATGGGAGCAAGAGAACATTGGTATCAGTAGTGGGAGGTGTTCTCACCCGAGACACCCCTCTGGGGACATGCTGTGTCTCGAGCGGTCCCACCTCCGCTGTTCAACATTCACCTGAGTCCCAAGGATGCCAAAATAGACAATGCAAAACATAGATTATAAGGAATGGCCCTCTTTTTCAACTCCATGTTTAACACTCTCCTGCCACTCACGGAAGGCACAGTCATTTTTTGAGGAGACTCCAATCTGGCATTCGACATATGCCTAGACAAGTCACACCCAATGGGGAAAGACTCAATTCGCCCCACCAAGCAGAGTCTACATGTAGCAAGACAAATTTATCATCAGGGCTTTACAGACATCTGGAGGGAAATGAACCCTAATGCCCGGGACTATACTTATTACTCTAGCGCGCATAAATCCTTCTCTAGAATCAATCACTTTTTCATTAAAATGGCCGAAATTCCCTGGGTTTCAAAGTCCTACATAAAAGACTCTGCTTGGTCGGATCATTCCCTACTTTTCCTCATTATGGGTAAACCCACTGGACACATGAACAGAGGTATCTGGAGACTAAATGCCTCCATTCTCAGCAATCCTGTTCACGTGAAAGAAATCGAAAAAGCTATTGAGAAATACTTCTCACTTAATGATGTACCAGACACCTCTTCAACTACTCTATGGGCGGCCCATAAGGCCTTCATCAGAGGCAGACTCATTCTGTTAACCTCGAAGCTCAAAAAAGCACGCAAATTGGATATTGAGAATCTAGAGTGTGACTTCCTACTCCTCAATATACAACATAAGAATAACTCCACATCAAAATCATATGAGGACCTAGAGACTGCATGCACGGCACTGAACTTAGCGCTCACAGGAGTAGCAGAGAAGAGCATACGTTGGAGTGGGGCCCGCTACTATCACATGAGTGACAAGACTAGTTCCTTACTGGCCACCTGACTAACCCTGAAAAATCGCTCTCACACCTTACCTAAGATTAAAATTGGGGGAAATGCTCCCAAACAAAATCTGCAAAAGCTCCGGTAAAATGACAATAGACAATGCCTGGGCAAACTTTCTAGATACCATTAAGATTCCTAGAATTAAACCACACCACAAAGACAGCCTGGAGGCACCGGTCACGGTAGAGGAAATCGCCCTAGTCATTAAAAGTAACTCGGCCCCAGACCCAGGTGGCTTCTCAGTCCCCTATTACAAACACTATTCCACAACTTTGGTCCCCCTACCTTGCTCGGTTTTTCAACAAATTACGCAAAGGACGTGAGCTTGATCAATCTCTAAACTCGGCCTTTATATGTGTAATCCCAAAGCCCGGAAAGGATCCCTCCTCGGTAGCTGATTACCTCCCCATTTCATTAATAAATAATGACTTGAAAATCCTAACGAAAGTTTTAGCAGATCGGATATCCTCCTTCATAAGCCTTTATGTCCAAAAAAGATCAGGTAGGCTTTATGCCAGGAAGTCAAGGCCCCGATCAGATTAGAAGGGCAATTGACATAATTTCGCTCCTGCAGTCCAGATGGGATGGAGGACTACAACAAACATGCTTTCTCCTCTCACTGGACCTGCAGAAAGCATTTGATTCGGTCTCCAGGCCATTCATAATATTGATCCTTCAACGCTGGGGTTTTGGCAGTCATTTCACGAACATCATTGGGTCCCTATATGCAAATCCAGAAGCAAATGTTAGACTTCAGGGGTTCTATTCCGAGACACTCCAGATATGAAAAGGCACTAGGCAAAGATATTCCCTCTCCCCCCTGATTTTTGCCTTGGTCATCGAAACACTTGCCATTGCAATCAGAAACCACCCGGATATACAAGGGGTTAAATGTGGCCCCCAGATGCATAAATGTGCCCTGTTCGCCGATGATATATTGCTATTCATCCCCTCTCCCCTCACTTCATTACCCAGCATATGCAAGCTACTGGACAGTTTTGGAACAGTATCAGGACTTAAATTACATTTTTCCAAGTCCATGGCTCTCAACATCAACCTCCCTGACTCCCTAGTAGACCGACTCAAAGTAAATTTCTAATTCAGTTGGAGCAGCACAGAAATCCCTTACCTGGGGATCAAGCTCACGTCCTCTATCGACCGCCTTTATTCAGCAAACTACCTGCCAATGTTCTCTAAATTAACATCTGAGCTGAATCAATGGAACAAATTGGGCCTATCCTGGCCCACATGAAAAGATATAGTAAAATATTTACAAAAATGTAAGGGGTGTACTCACTTTTGTGAGATACTGTGTATATACCAAAAAACACATGAGTGTAACAAAATCAATTGAGCTATCGACCAATTAGACACTCATAGACCTAATCAGGTCCATAGATGTCAGATGATGGTTGGCCGGTCAATCAATTAATGAGTAGAACTGTTAACATCTGCACACTTGGTGCGATCAATTTCTTATACATAATCCAGCTATAGCCTCAATAAAACGTACATCCATATACCGGGCATTTATACAAAACAACTTAAACCATATGTGCAATAAAAAAATAGGATAGAACAGGAGAAAAAATCCCCATAAAATGACCTCTAATGCATGTACCACAGCAATATAATTAACCCAAACCAAACAAATATGTACTGCAGAAAAATATAATCAAATGTATGTTTTAAAATAGAATTACACTTAAATACCAGATGTGACTCATTGAACATAAGTTGTTAAATATGAGTTTTTAAATGAGATGCTGTGGGGCGAGAGGACACAGGTACACAATCCATATCTGTGTGCGGACCAAACCACAAGGGTATAAGAGTCAATCCATGCTGCAAAATAAGACACTGTATCCAATAGCTCAAACAGAAACTTTGTACATATAAAGAAGTCACAATTAGAGTTGAGCGGACACCTGGATGTTAAGGTTCGGCAGGTTCGGCCGAACTTCGCGAAAAAGTTTGGGTTCGGTACCGAACTTGACCCCGAACCCCATTGAAGTCAATGGGGACCCAAACTTTTTGGCACAAAATGTAGGCGATGATTTTAGAACAATAATCTGTCCCTTACAGCAACAGCAGGAACCTGACCCCATAGGAGTAGGCAATGATTTTAGAACAATAATCTGTCCCTTACAGCAACAGCAGGAACCTGACCCTATAGGAGTAGGCGATGATTTTAGAACAATAATCTGTCCCTTACAGCAACAGCAGGAACCTGGCCCTATAGAACTAGGAAATGATTTTAGAGCAATAAGCTGTCCCTCAAAGCAGTAGACTCTACCTAGTCCAGAATCAGATCGTTCTGTAATGCAGGATGAGATCTGCAATCTGTCCCTCAAAGCAGTAGTAGTAGTAATCTCTACCTAGTCCAGAATCAGATCATTCTTTAATGCAGGATGAGATGTTATTATATCTGCAATCTGTCCCTCACAGCGCCGGCCGCATTCTCTCCCTACACTAGCCTGAGAGCATATGACATGCAGCACTAAGTGACTCCAGCTTATACAGAGGCTGGGTCACATGATGCACTGCCTAATCACAGCCATGCCATTAGTAGGCATGGCTGTGATGGCTTCTAAGAGCAAACCAGTGAAACGCTTGTTGATTGGCTGCCCTGCAGCTATTCAACAGGCGGGATCAAATACCCGAACGCCAAACCCGAACCCAAACTTTTTTCAAATGTCCGGGTTCGGGTCCGGGTCACAGACACCCCAAAGTTCGGTACGGACCCGAACTTTACAGTTCGGGTTTGCTCAACTCTAGTCACAATATGTGACATAAACAGACCCATTGGAATAATAACTTCTGCCACCATGAAAGTTGGTATGCTGAGGAAATATATATATATGTAAACTGATGGAAACATAGAAATATAGGCATAGTAATAGTTGTTGCGTATATCTGCATTCCCAATATTAATTCCCACCCTCAAAGGAGAGGGGACACAATCATATGAGACTCCATAAGCATCATAAATAACATACCCCAAGGCACCAATGTCATATGTGTCCACCAGAAAAAGGAGAAGAGGTCAAAAAAAGTATAGAACCACATACAGTATGGGTCTGAAAAACCCTAAGAATTCCAGAGAAAGGCAAGAAAAAATTAAAACAGAAAACAAAAACAAAAAACAAAACCTACCTACACCAATATGCGAAAAGAGATACAAGAAGAGAGATGTAACCAGACCACCCTCTTATCTGCTCCACAGCAGGACCAATAAGATGGATATCATAAATGATGTAGGTGAGTGTGGTCCCATATATATGCTTAAGAGGGGGAGGTGGGAGAGGGGAGAGGGAAAGGGAGGGGAAAACATGATTACAAAAACCATGTGAAACCTATACGAAACCCATAGTCTACAGCCTGGACTCTGAAAGAGAAGTGGGAAGAATAAACACAGATCCGTGCATGCATGCGGACCAAATCCATTACTCACATGCATGCAGGAGTTCAGATGGTGTAAAGCGTGTGTGACGGCAACCAGGTGAGGAGTACAAAGACAAGCGTGTCTTGCCTACAATCAAGCATGGTGGTGGGAGTGTCATGATTTGGGGCTGCATGAGTGCTGCTGGCACCAGGGAGCTACAGTTCATTGAGGGAACCATGAATGCCAACATCTACTGTGACATACTGAAGCAGAGCATGATCCCCTCCCCTTGGAGACTGGGCCATGGGGCAGTAGTCCAACATGATAACGACCCCAAACACTCCTCCAAGATGACTACTGCCTTGCTAAAGAAGCTGAGGTTAAAGGTGATAGACTGGCCAAGCATGTTTCCAGACCTAAACCCTATTGAGCATCTGTGGGGCATCCACCAGCTCCGTGATGTCATCATGGAGGAGTGGAAGAGGACTCCAGTGGCAAGCTGTGAAGCTCTGATGAACGCCCATGCCCAAGAGGGTAAAGGCAGTAGTGGAAAATAATGATGGCCACACAAAATATTGACACTTTGGTCCCAATTTGGACATTTCACTTAGAGGTGTACTCACTTTGATTGCTAGCGGTTTAGACATTAATGGTTGTGTGTTGAGTTATTTTGAGGGGACAGTAAATTTACACTGTTATACAAGCTGTACACTCCTTATTTTACATTGTAGCAAAGTGTCATTTCTTCAGTGTTGTCACATGAAAAGATATAACATAATATTTACAAAAATGTGAAGGGTGTACTCACTTTTGTGAGATACTGTATCTGTCTAACGTGGTTTTTTTAACTTGTCCCAAAGGAGGCCACTCCTATCGGTGTTATTAGCAATATGAATAGCCCTATTAAGGTCTGCCTTGGAGTAGCCCCTTTCAGAAAAGCGCAACTTCATGCTCAAAACTTCCCTTTGATAATCTGACTCATCACTGCATATATGCCTCAATCTCAAGAATTGACCCACAGGAATCTCATTATTCGTGTGTTTGGCATGACCAGAGTCTGCCCTTAGAATGAAATTGCCGGCAGATGATTTTCTGAATAATTTAGAAACAACTCTGTCACCCACACCCTCCAGGACACTGCTTGAAGGTCTAACACATGAGGAATAGAGGCTCTCTAGATCACATGTAATCCAAATGATACTAGGGCCCCATTTTACATACTACATGTATGACGTTCAAATTAATGTGAGAGATTACATTTCTATTGGATTTGGGGAGGAAGCTGAAGCCTTATGGGTAGAGCTACAAAAGGAAGATACCAGGGAGAAAGTAATACTGCGAATATGCTATAGGCCCCCTAATCAGAGGGAGTAGGGGGAGACGGACCTCCTATCACAATTTGGAATAGCGGCTAGGATGTGAAGTGTTATTATAATGGGAGATTTTAATTATCCTGATATTGACTGGGAGGAAGGTACGGCACTGTCAGCTAAGTCTCGCCATTTCCTTAATGTCCTGCAGGATAATTTCATGGATCAGATGGTAAATGTACCAAGAAGAGAAAAAGCATTATTGGACCTTCTGATTACTAATAACACAGACCTGATCACAGACGTGGAAGTAAGGGGCAATCTAGGAAATAGCGATCACAGGACAATTAGTTTTAGCATAAATTACAAAAATAGGAAACGTAAGGGGAATACAAAGGCACTGTATTTTAAAAGAGCCAACTTCCAGAAACTACGCTCCTTGCTGGAAGATGTTAACTGGGATAAAATTCTAGGAACAATGAATGCGGAGGAAAAATGGGAGTGCTTCAAGAACATACTAAACAAAGGTGTTAGCCAGTGTATCCCAACAGGAAATACATTTAACCACTTCAGCCCTGGAAGGATTTCACACTTTAGGACCAGAGCACTTTTTGCGATTCGGCATTGCGTCGCTTTAACTGACAATTGCGCGGTCGTGCGCTGTTGTACCCAAACAAAATTTGCGTCCTTTTTTTCCCACAAATAGAGCTTTCTTTTGGTGGTATTTGATCCCCTCTGCGTCATTTGTGATCGCCGCTATAAACAAAAGAAGAGCGACAATTTTGCAAAAAATCCCAAATTTCTTACTTTTTGCTAAAATACAAATGCAAAAAAAATATAAAAAAACATTTTTTTCATCGGTTTTGGCCGATTTATATTCTTCCTCATATTTTTGGTAAAAAAAATTGCAATCGGCGTTTATTGATTGGTTTGCGCAAAAGTTGCCGCGTTTACGGATGATGAGAATTAATTTCTGGGGTTTTTAATTTTTTTTATTTTTTACTAGTGATGGCGGCGATCTGCGATTTTTATCGGTACTGCAATATTGCAGCGGACATGTCGGACACTTTTGACACTTTTTTGGGACCATTGGCATTTATACAGCGATCAGTGCTATAAAAATGCACTGATTACTGTGTAAATGTCATTGGCAGTGAAGGGGTTAACCTGCAGGGGGCGCTCTAAGGGTTAACTATGTTCCCTGGGCGTGTTCTAACTGTATGTGGACTGCCCTGACTGGGGAAAGGGGATGATCACAGCTTCCATGTAGAGGAAGGCTGTGATCATCGCCCTTCCCCCTCTATGAGAACGGAGGTCCGTGTTTACATACATGGACCTCCGTTCTCTCGCTGCGGGGGGCCATCACGGGTAGCCGGCGGAGATCGAGTCCCCCCTACCCTACTCCCTGGCCCCCCCCGAACACAGTGAGTGCGCGAGCGCGCCCACAATATTAGTTATCGTGGCCGCCGTCAGGTGACGGCGGTTTGCGATAATGAGCCACCTTGTCACCGTCACGCTGCGGCGGGCGGTCAGCAAGTGGTTAAAAGAGCTAACCAAAGACCAGGATGGCTTAACTCCGACATAAAGGCACACATAAAAGCAAGAAAGCAGGCCTTCAAAAAATGCAAGGAGGAGGGGTCTCAGTCAGATTTTCAGAACTACAAAACACGCAATAAGGAATGCAAAGGTGCAATCAGAGCAGCTAAGATAGAACATGAAAGACACATAGCTGAGGAGAGTAAAAGAAATCCCAAGACATTTTTTAAGTATATAAACAGCAAGAGAGGGAGGTCAGATCATATTGGCCCCATAAAAAATGATGAAGGTATTCTGGTTACAGAGGATGGAGAAATGGCAAAGGTGTTAAACTTATTTTTCTTCTCAGTATTCACAAAGGAAATGGGGGGCTCAATTATTCAAAACTACAATGCTGGTCCTCATGACACATCACAGGAAGCACCCTCATGGCTGACTGACAAGCTCTTGGAGGGAATAATAAGGGATTATATACATGATTATTGTAACGAGAATGGTATCATTAGCAGTAATCAACATGGTTTCATGAAAAATCGTTCTTGCCAACCCAATCTATTAACCGTCTATGAGGAAGCGAGTTGCCACCTAGATAAAGGAAGGCCTGTAGACGTGGTGTATCTGGATTTTGCAAAAGCATTTGATACAGTTCCCCATAAACGTTTACTGTACAAACTATGATCCCTCAACATGGATCAAAGGGTGAGTACCTGGATTGAAAACTGGCTGCAGGGGAGAGTCCAGAGGGTGGTGATAAATGGGGAATACTTAGAATGGTCTGGTGTAGAAAGTGGGGTTCCCCAAGGTTCTGTCCTGGGACCAATCCTATTCAATTTATTCATAAATGATTTGGAGGATGGAGTGAAGAGCTCAATCTCAATATTTGCGTCCATGAGTGGGAAACT
>BLSH010211737.1:522949-548006 GCA_018402905.1 Glandirana rugosa | reverse complement strand
ATCCTGCCGGGGGAGAATCCCTGAGTACTCCAAACTGCTTCTTTTGCCTTTCCCACAACCCAAAACCCAAACAATGGAGACACATATCTCCCATCCAGGAGCCATCCCTGGCATCCTGTACATTAGCTGAAATTAACTGTACTTGTTCTGCTCATTCAAGAAGCTTCTTTTGTTCTAATAAGTGCCAAAAACATACCCCAACACGAGTAACTCACTCAATCGCCTAATGCAATCACCAAGGAATGTGTCAGTTGATGATTGTCCAGGAACGTTATGTGAGATATGAAAGAGTTTGTGAAACCACCCTGTTCTAAATATATGTATCATTCACACGGTGTCATAAAGTCCAGAGTTGGTGTTAATTATCTGGGTTACACAGCTAAAGATTTGAATTGTTGTCAAATTGCCTAAGTAGTGTAAGAAAGGTCCTGTCAGTCTGAAGACATAAGGTTATGAACAAACCAAAAGTTAACTAAACCCACCCCCCCCCCCAAAAGAAAATCCAAACAAACCTGAACAAAAAAACAAAAAAACAAAAAAAAAAACAGGCAGACTCAATGGACCACTTGGTCTTTTTTTAAAGTCACTTTTCAATGTTTCTATGTATGGATGTGGGTTTTCATTTGCGTGCTTCATGGCATGTTCAGTTCTGGCACCAAATGGGAATTTAGTGATTGTAAAGGCAATTAAAAAAATGCCCCCCTATTTCTCTTTTATAGTACTTTTGTTATAAGTCTGCTTAATATTTCAATTTTGGATCCTTTGTGCAAGATGTTCTATACTATGTAAATTTTATGATGCATATGAATACCCTCAGATTTTGTATTCTTGCAAAACTTTATTAAAGAAATATTGAGGGAATAACAATCATACTTACCTGCTCTGTGCAATGTTTTTTCACAGAGCAGCCTTGACCCTCCTCTTCTGGGGTCCCCCTGACTCCTTCCCCCTTCTAAGTGCCCCCATGGAAAGTCGTTTGCTATGGGGGCACTCGGACCCGAGTAGGGCTCTGTGTATGTAATGTATCTATTGACACACACAGACACAGTATGTCTCGATTAGCAGCAGCAGGAGCCAATGACTCTCTCTCCCCTGCCTCCATGTCCTCCTTGTAAAGGTTGCAGGGATGGAATAGAGTGGGGGTAGGAGACAGAGGCCACAGGTAAGGTAAGTACTACAAACTTTATTCATTTTAGTTAGTAAAATGTATTTAAGCTGTCAGCTTTATTAGATAGTGGTGGGGTGGTGGATGTCCTCTTTAACAGAGCAGAGAGAGCTCTGTGATTGGAGGAGAGCCAATCAATTTGTATGTGTCAATTTTTTTTATCTTTATTTGTTTACTTACAGCAGTTAAAGCAGTCCGTGCTGCTATACCACTGCTTTTTTTAGCTGAGCCCCTTTGCTTCCCATGATTAGCCCTATCATCGATAAGCCTGCTTGGTACTTCACGTTTCATTGACCCTCCAGAAGCTCAGTCATGCAGTATAATTATAGCTCTCCAACCTCCGCTTTCTTATGTGTATTTCTGAGTTCAGTTATTTTTGTTTTTTTTTGGTTTGATTAAGACATTGAGCAGAGGCAAACAGGGCTTCGTGCCGTTTACCTTGTGTCAACAGCTATTTCACTTAACAAAGTTAATGTTGCAGCAACTTTCCATGTAACTGAGCAGAAGTTGCTGCCTTATTAAACATTTCACCCAACTGATAAAAAGCTTGCATACATAACATAAATCACTTCACAGGCTCCACCGGTATCAGATAGAGGCACAATTGTGGGGGAGGAGGCACAAGTTTCGGGGATGGCTATTAAATGTACACGCATATTTTATTTCCTGTTAAGTGGATTAATCGGCCATGCAGGAAGCTACAGCTGCTTTGTTAAAGCTGAATAGACACCTGAAAATAAAATAGATTAATCATTTTTTCAAAAGAAAGAAAGCAGATGTTTATTAAAATTTTTGGAACTTTTCATCATCAATATCTCATTGGATCGAACATAGGTGAGCCAAAGAAAGAAGGACATAAGACTGCAACAAAACTTAAATGAGTCCAGAATAAGTTTTATTTTTCACGACAAGAGGTCAAAAAGCCAACGTGTTTCAGGGGCTCAAAGTTCCTCCTTCATCAGGTCTTATATGCTACCAATGGTACTGGGCAACAGTTGCAATATAAATAGATAAAGATAGTTTTCCAGTACCATTTTGAACTCCTAGAATTCAAGCCCCACTGGGGGGGGGGGGTTCTTTATCCGAATATTTAATTTATTGGCTTTTTAACCTCTTACTATGAAAAATAACATTTATGCTGGACTTCCAATTCTATATTCCCCCATGGTACGTTACTGGCAATATACAAAACATATGAGTAAAAGGCAATGTGTGCCAATCCTTATTACCCCCTTCAAGACATATTTCCCCTGTGTTACTGTCTCAAATGGTCCATTTCAAATATATAATTAATTCATTCATGCATTGTTTTTAATATACAGCTGGTTCAGTTTGTTTTTTTGGTACAAGACATGATGTGAGTTTGGTATGGAATATGCAGCACATTGGGCTTTGTCTGGATTTACATCCAGCTGATCAAGCCATACAAAAGGAATTATATTGGTTTACGATGGACAATGGGGTATCTCAATTAGTGTACTGCGGTGCCGTATTTGTACATTAGCGATGGGCTTGGGCGTGTTCTAGTCAAATCTGCCAGGAAGCCAGAACTGCATACTGCCAATCATAGGCAGCATGTGTATGTGCAGCTGCCGCTCGGGAAATGCCTCACTGCCTATGATTGGCAGGGTGCAGTGACAGCTTCCTAGTGGGTTCAATCCGAACACGCCCAAGTCCATCACTAATGTACATCTAAACCAGCTACTTGTAATGTTATTTTTTTATTCTCTTTTGTAATAATGATTGGCATACATTGCCGTTTACTAATATGTTTTGTATATTGCCTGTAAAATCCCCTAGGGTAAATATAGAATGTGTTGCCAGTTATTTAAAAGAGATGTATGGAATTTTTTTTCAGAATCATACTAACCTAGATAGATGCAGCACTGATCCAATGCTGCATCTTTCCCCCGCCGACTCTCACACTGAGAACCGAGAGATCTAACACAGCCAATCACTCTGTTCTCACACTGTCAGTCACCGCTCTCTGCTCTGCCCCCTCCTCACTCACGGGAGTGCTGAGCTGTGGAGGGGCAGGAGTGGCTGGCTCAGGCTCTCAGCAGCTCGCTGAGATATTGAACCGGGTGCCAGTCCAGACATGTGGGCGAATCCTGACTGTATTGTCGCAATCTTGCCCGATCCTGGACTGATCCTGGGCTGAAGCCCGCTGTTTGCTGAAAACAGGTCACAGGAGTGCAGAATGAACTGCACTCCTGTGATCCATAGGAGAGGTACAACCAAATGAGCTTTGGCCGTACTTTTCCTTCAAGGGATGTGCCAATTAGTGAAGCACCATTTATCTTTACTGTCTTATGTTGGACTTATTCATGTTTTGTGGTGCTCCCATTTTTCTTATGTTCTTCAGACTACTCCAGGAACCTTCGGGTTGAAAGAGAGCTTCCTATAAAAGTTAGATCCTGTTTCTTGATTTCAGCTTACCCTGGGGTCCAGTGCTCCACCAACACATATCCTGTGGTAGAAAGGGATAAGGGAAGGAAGGAAGGTAGGAACAATGTTGCACAGACACTAATCAAAATGTTCTAAACGTTTGGTTATCAATATCTGGTTGGACAGGAAGCAGCCAAGAGAAAAAAAGAAAAAGGAAGGGAAGGAAAGATTAGAGAGCAGCAACACTAGAATGTGTCCAGTATAAATTTTATTTTTCATAACAAAAGATCAAAAATCCATCACACTTTAGGAGCTCCAAGCTCTCCCTTTATCAGGGGTTGAATACTGGCGGTGGTTTCAAAATGGTACTGGACGACAGTTGCAATTTAAACAGAAAAAAAGTTAACAATTTAGGTGGCAAGACTGAGAGCCCTGGTCTTTAACTTTTCATCCAATTAAATTGCAGTTGTTGTCCAATACTGTTTTGAAACCACAGTGGTTAGCACTTGTGCCTGGCAGCACTAGGGTCATCAGTTTGAATCCCAACCACAAAACTACACTTCCTGGAGTCTGCATGTTCTCCCTGGGCCTGTGTGGGTTTCTTTTAGGAACTCTGGTTTCCTCCCACACTCCAAATCTATGCTGAAAGGTTAATTGGCTCCTGTCTAAATTAAACCTAGTATGTGAATGTGAGTTAAGGACCTTAGATTGTAGGCAGGTAGGGACTGGTGGGAATATACAATATATGTAAAATGCTGTGTAAATTGGCAGTGGTATATAAGTACTTGTAATACATACATTCAAACCCTAATAAAGGGAGAGCTTTGAGCTCCTGAAACTTGATGGATTTTTGATCTGTTGTCATGAAAAATAAAATGTTGGGAGTTTTGAGCCAGAATGCAGGCAGGAAGGAAGGAAGGAGCAATAATAATAAAACATCATTATTAATTGATTCACTTAAACTCACTTTATCCATTTAAATTGAAACTGTTGTCCAGTGCCATTTTGAACTCACTTGCTAGCATTCAAGCCTTGCTGAAGGGAGAGTTTTGAGGCCTGAAAGCATTGGCTTTTTGACCTCTTACCATGAAAAATAAAATTTATACTGGATTTATTCAAGTTTTGCAGCTCTCTCATCCTTTTTACATTCTTCAGACCACTTCAGGGACCCTCTAGGACTAGTGCGGGATTTTGAAGGGGCAACTGCCCTGGGCCCCCTGACATAAGGGACCCCTCTCTATACAAAAATAATATAAAAAATATATAAAATAACACATACTTATAAAATATTATATAATATAAAAAAATAATTTTTATTAAATGCATCTTGGGCAGTAAGATTTTGCTGGCCATCACCCGTAATACTTTTTTCATATGGACTGGCATATTGGTCTTTTTATGACAAAACGCAAAGGGTGGAGCCTTGGTGCATGAAGTCATTGCGTACCAGAATGGAGTGCTACAATTGAGCCATCATGCTGTTTTAACATGGATCCATGTGAGTGTTTTTTTAATGAATTAAAGTTTATAAGCATACTGCACTATGGTGCTCTTTATCTTCCCTTGAGATGCATATATTATGGATCCAATTCTGTGTATCGCTTATTGAGAAAATACCTCTGTATGTCGTTTGACAATCCTGATCTGGAAAGGCTTAAAGTCAGATGCAATAGCTGATGGATCTGATCATTCTGTGAGCCATCCCTGGAGCATTACTGCATGTTTTGACCACTTGTAATAGGGTGGTCAATCACTTTTGGGAACAGGCTCTGTGTGCTTCTGTTGGAGGGGATGGTTTTCTGCTTGGGTTATATCCCTACTCACCCTATCAAGGACTGTTTGTGGAGAAGGCAAAATTACTTTATATTCATTTTGGTGTGATTTTTTAAATGAGCACTACACTTCTTAGTTTCCTTTTGGTTTATTGTATTGTTTTTAAAAAGGAAATTTGGCAGCTCAAGTTAACCACCCATAGAGGGCTAAGACTTTGTGCGTATATGTGCATGCATGACCTCAGAATAATGTCGTGTCACGCATTTTTAAAAATGAGTGACTGTCATTGAGAATTTAAACCAACTCTGTGTTTGAGGGGCCCCAGAACCTGAAGTGCCCCATCCCTAAAATCTAAATATGGCCCTATCTGGGACACTTCAGTTGACAGAGAGATTGTCTCTAAAAGTTAGATCCTGTTTCCCGATCTCTTCCTACACTAGAGACCATTTCTCCATCAACACATATCTTTCAGGCAGAAGGAAGAATGGAAGAAAGGAAGGAACAATAATAATATGAAGCGTTTTATGAACAGCTCAACTAGATGTAATTTTGCTTGAAACTTGCACAGAGTGTTTTGGAACTTCGGGAGACTCCAAAGTCACTTAGACACCATTATGTAACAATTGATCTGCTTTAATTCCGGAGTAATCTGACAGTATAACTGCTAAAGGTATTCAATTAGCTTGGCAATTAAAACATCATCGTTAAGTGACTCACTTAAACTACTAAAAGCAGATGAACGTTCGTGTCTAAAAGTACAAATTAATAACAAGTTTTTTTTCAAAAATCATGTCACGCACTTTATATCGGTTTCGTGCCGTTTCAGCGTTTGGCAGCCTAAGGGTTATTTTCTAATGAGTAGAAATGGTAGTTTCTCTAATGGGTCTTCTCTTCTCTTCTTATCAAAACAGAAGACTCTGTTCTGACATTTTGCAGCGTTTAATGAACATGGCTAATGGAAAGCTAATTAAAAGCGCTAGTCCTTTGGGGTGCACGGGCTTAAAAGCAACGTGTTATACCTGCTCCTTTACTCAGGTTCCGCATCACAATAATTTGTGTTATTCTGCCTAATGGCTTTTGCTTTTCATTTTCTCAGGAAAAAAAGAGGACCAGCGTAACAGAGGGCGACATTAGCTGTTAACACCTGGAGACGCAGCCTGAGCCGCCAAGAACGAGGAAAACAACAGCTATGTTTTTGAATTTCAGTCCCAATGTTTACTGAGCTGTGGGGCTGAAATTATTCTTGAGTGCAAAGTCTCGAAGAACAGATTGTGTGTTTTGCGTCTGGCGCTGCCCTTTCCCTCCCTTTACCAATTAACTACGTCCCAGTGTGTTTACGAACGTAATTAGAAGATCTTTCATAACTGGATCGGGTCCATGCTTAACTAAATGTTGGGGATGTTTAATAAAAAGGTTGTGCAATGTAAAAGAGCAATTCTGGAAAATAAGTGAAATTTTGGTGAGCTCCTAATTCTACCCAGCCAAAGATGCAGATCAGTTTACTTTAATCTGAGAGGTATTAAACCCTTTGCACACAAATTCCAAGAAGCTTTTCACATACAAGCTTTTGTCATGTTACCACCAACAATGTAAATGCATTTTATTGGGAGTTTATGTGATAGACCAACACAAAGTGGCACATAATTGTGAAGTGGAAAGAAAATGATAAATGTTTTTTACATTTTTTACAAATAAATATGTGAAAAGTGTGGGGTGCATTTGTATTCAGCCCCCCGAGTCAATATTTTTTAGAACCACCTTTTCCAGCAATTACAGCTGCAAGTCTTTTTGGGGATGTCTCTACCAGCTTTGCACATCTAGAGAGTGACATTTTTGCCCATTCTTCTTTGCAAAATAGCTCAAGCTCTGTCAGATTGGATGGAAAGCATCTGTGAACAGCAATTATCACGTCTTGTCACAGATTCTCAATTGGATTTTGGTCTGGACTTTGACTGGGCCATTCTAACACATGAATATGCTTTGATTTACACCATTCCATTGTAGCTCTGGCTGTATGTTTAGGGTCGTTGTCCTGCTGGAAGGTGCACCTCCACCCCAGTCTCAAGTCTTTTGCAGACTCTAACAGGTTTCCTTCTAAGATTGCCCTGTATCTGGCTTCATCCATCTTTCTATCAACTCTGACCAACTTCCCCGCCCCTGCTGAAGAACAGCATCCCCACAACATAAGGCTGCCACCACCATGTTTCACAGTGGGGATGGTGTTTTCAGGGTGATGTGAAGTGTTAGTTTTCTGACCATACGTAGGGGTTGATTTACTAAAACTAGAGAGTGAAAAAGCTGGTGCAGCCTTGCATAGTAGCCAATCAGCTTTTAACCTCAGCTTGTCAGCTTGCTCAGTTAAACTTTGACAATAAAACCTGGAAGCTGACTGGTTTCTCTCCAGAGCTGCACCAGGTTCTGCACTCTCCAGCTTTAGTAAATCAACCCCATAGCGTTTTGCTTTTAGGCCAAAAAGTTAAATTTTAGACTCATCTGACTGGAGCACCTTCTTCCACATATTTGCTGTGTCCCCCACATGGCTTCTCGCAAACTGCAAATGGGACGTCTTATAGCTTTCTATCAACAATGGCTTTATTCTTGCCACTCTTCCATGAAGGACAGATTTGTGGAGGGCAGGACTAATAGTTGTCCTGTGGACAGATTCTCCCACCTGAGCTGTGAATCTCTGTCGCTCCTCCAGAATTACCATGGGCCGCTTGGCTGCTTCTCTGATTAATGCTCTTCTTGCCCAGCCTGTCAGTTTAGGTGGACGGACATGGCTTGGTAGGTTTGCAGTTGTGCCATACTTTTTCCATTTTCAGATGATGGATTAAACAGTCTTCTGTGAGATGTTCAAAGCTTAGGATTTTTTTTTATAAACTAACCCTGCTTTAAACTTCTCCACAATTTTCCCTGACCTGTCTGGTGTGTTCCTTGGCCTTCATGATGTTGTTTGTTCACCAAGGTTCTCTAACAAACCTCTAAGATTAATACTGAGATTAAATTACACACAGGTGGACTCTATTTACTAATTAGGTGACTTCTGAGGGCAATTGGTTCCACTAGATTTTAGTTAGGGGTATCAGAGTAAAGGGGACTGAATACAAATGCACGCTACACTTTTCAAATATTTGCAAAAAATTTGGAAAACCATTTATCATTTTCCTTCCACTTCACAATTATATGCCACTTTGTGTTGGTCTAGCACATAAAGTCTGGTTGTAACTAGAGTTGAGCGAACCCGAACTGTAAAGTTCGGGTCCGTACCGAACTGTGGGGTGTCCGTGACCCGGACCCGAACCCGGACATTTGAAAAAAAGTTTGGGTTCGGGTTCTGGGTTCGGGTATTTGATCATTCATGTTGAATAGCTGCAGGGCAGCCAATCAACAAGCGTTTCATTGGTTTGCCCTTTGAAGCCATCACAGCCATGCCTACTAATGGCATGGCTGTGATTGGCCAGTGCATCATGTGACCCAGCCTCTTTATAGGCTGGAGTCACTTAGTGCTGCATGTCACATGCTCTATGGGTAGTGTAGGGAGAGGATGCTGCCAGCACTGTGAGGCACAGATTGCAGATCTAATAACATCTCATCCTGCATTACAGAACGATCTGCCTGGACTAGGTAGAGTCTCCTCCTTAGAGGGACAGATTATTGTTCTAAAATCATTTTACTTCCTTTTGCAGCCCTCTAGCACGTTCCAGGACTTTTTTACAGTAATTTTTGTGCCAAAATGTTCGGGTCCCCATTGACTTCAATGGGGTTCGGGGTAAAGTTCGGGTCAAGTTCGGTACCGAACCCGGACTTTTTCCCGAAGTTCGGCCGAACCCACCGAACCCGAACATCCAGGTGTTCGCTCAACTCTAGTTGTAACATAACAAAATGTGGAAAATTTCAAGGGGTATGAATTGTTTTTCAAGATCCTTTCCACCACATTGTGACCAACACACTCTATTACACTCACCGACTCCTAAGCTGCCAGAGGAGATCAACAGCATGTGCGTTTGTATCACTAGAGCGCCTCATACATGGTCATCCAGCTCCACCATCACACTGTAGTTGAATGGTAGTACCACTTCTCACCATCGGGGACAGGCAAATACTCTGTTTGTTGCTGTATAAGAAAGAAGTGTTCGCTACATGGAGCAAACCAAAGGACCATATATAGTGTAATATTTATTTAAAAATAATTACAACTGCACCCAAATGCCAAAAATCATGATCACTAAAATGTATATACTAGTTCTTTGGTAAAAAAAATACCCCCAAAAATCATATACATCAGTGGATTACAGAGATGGCCGCCAGCTCTGAAACTAAAAATGGAGGCATGATATCAGCCCGTAGCTCTGCCTCAATGTGTTTCATGCCAATGCACGTCTTCAGGCGACGCTAAGTGACAATTCGATTTATAACTCCAAGAACAAATACAATACGCTTGAAAGTTGTTCATACACTATACCAATTTTGGTTAAGCTACATTTGGGGGGTTGTCTGGGATTTCCTGTAAGGCTGACAGTCGTTGCCTATAGTAACCACAAGAGAACTGAGCCAGGGGAATGTGTGATCTGTTTTATTGCCGATGCGGACTTAACTGGAATAAGGACTGTGTGCTCTGCTCATGAACTGTGCTAAAAAAGTGTGCCATTGTCCATGGTTATCAGCGGGAGCCGCCAACGGTGCTGCTGCCTGCTTACCCAGCTGCCCTGGAACAGCGCTGGGAATGGACACATAGAAAATACTAATCCTGCAATTCAGTGACTTTGTACTGTGTGTTGTTGTCCGTGGCAACCACGGCGCGTGAGTGTGCCCATGGGCTGCAGGTGTGACCCACGCCATGTCACGGCCGGACATTCCCACTGGATTGCAAATATGTCTAGCATTCTGCTGGAGCTGGACATTGCAATTACTTTACAAATGCCTGCTCCAATTCAGGCAAACAGTAAAGTATGCCTGAGACTGTTCTTGTTGCCAAGGGGAGAGACTGTTTGAGGTATGCCTTCCAGCAGAACAGTGGATACTGCAGTTTACTGTTGCCACCAGCAATTACTGTCAGAGTCAACAAGTCTGTACAAGTCCTGCTAGCTCCAGAGTGTCTGTAAAATTTTGTCCTCCACACAAGGGGTTATGGCGTCATGACACAGGGCAAGCCTGCTTATCAGGACATTTGGTGCCAACTCGTCTTGTGGTGTGGGGACGGCACCGCGCCCTGGAAGAAGCTACGCGCCTGCATCTAACATCAGTCACCATGAGAAGAAAGATGGCGGAAGGTGGGAGACTGCTTCCAGCGCTGACCTGGCCATCGAGCCGGCCAGAGCGGACTCTTATGGATACTGGGGTCTGGTTGGAGTCATGCAGGGGAATTGCCCTGCAATCAGGGCTTTGCCGTCCGAATATGCGGAAGTCCCGGAAGGCCAGATCGGGCCTGATGACATCGCCTCGAGGTGGAGCGGAGTTGCGGCCTAGCGATTCCCCCGCAAAAACCAAGGACAAAGGGGAAGGAAAGACTGTCGGGGCCTTCCCCTCCCATTTCCTGACTCTGGGATGCCCGTGCTCTTGTAAATTTTTCAGCTGGGGACCAGCTGATGTTTGGGGGGGTGAGTGCAGCGTCCCCATAGTGTAGGTGCGATTTCCTAGCAGGGTTTTGCAAGGTGAGGTAAAATTTAGTCAGGCCTGACTGCAGGTGCAGGCCTGAATGTTTTTATCTGGGCCGGGAGGAGTGGCTCAGGGAGGATTGAGTTGGTTCAACAGATGAGGTCACCGGGACCTCCCACTTCTTTCTAGAAACCTGGAGGAGGGTTTCTGTTCAGAGAGCTGGGAGATAGGTGGAGCCATCTGGAGTGTTCTAAGGAGCCCTGTAGAGGCGCTGTAGAGGCCTCTACCAGGGAGGTTGCCCCAGTCTGGGGAGGGTGACCTTGGGGCCTGGAGGTTCGGGTGCAGCCAGGAGTGGTGGTGATTCCTGAAGTCGCAGAGAGGAACAGGAGAACAGCGGAGGTGCTACACTGTGAGAGACTTTAAAGTGATCCACCGGTTTGGTGAGTGACTGTCTCTGGGAACTGCAAGAGAAAGTGCTGGAGCAGGCTGGGAGAGGAATAGTGGACAGTCCATGGAAGCCTTGGGAGCCAGTTCAGGGAAAGGAGAGTCACTGAGCAAAAGCAGGTCGGTGGGTCCTGGAACAGGGGTGGGCTCGGAGTTGTAGTCCATCAAAGGCCCGGCTAGCACTTAAGTACTTTTGCTACACATTTAGGGGCCTGTGATCCCTGGCCTGTAATAGGTGTTCCGGAGGTTCTGCTGAGAGTAGGCCTCGCCATGTGCAAGCCACGGTGAAGAGAAAGGAACAGAAAAGCCTGATAAATTTCCTTTCAAACTGGAAACTAAGTTTAGTGCTGTAGAGAAGTAATGGAGTGATGATTAATTAAGTTCAGTGCTGGAGAGAGAACTGTAGGAGAAACAGTCAGCAAGTTAAGTGTTGGGGAGTTGTGAGGAGTAACAGTCTGCAGAGGGATAGTCTGCAGTGAAAGTGTGCATATACAGGAGTGTATATTGAGTTCATGTACTATAGTTCTTTGGGCATCCCAGAGTCATCCACAAACAAAACAACAAAAACAAGAGCTGGCCTGGTCAGTGTCTACGGATGTGTGAAATATGGTGTGCTTTAGGGCATCTATAAGGTGAACCACTACTACCAGTCACTCTCAAGGGAGCACATGGCTACAGCTCTTTAAACCCAGCTTTTTTTGCTGTGCTGTAGGGCTCTGAGCCTTATCCAGGTCAATGTGACATTGTCTTTACCGAGATCTATTACTATTATCATTTTGACTCCTTAGAGAACACTAAACTTAAACACTGTTTTTCCGATCTAGAAAATGTCTTTTGTGCAGCTCATGGGGGAAACAGGTTCCATTTACCCACAATCCCCCCAGTGCTTCTTGTCAAAAAATGTGGCATTGGAAATCGAGCACAGTTTCTAAATACATGTGAGAGCATTAATGGGTGTCCCAGGTGTACACACTAAATCTCCAAACATCAAGTGCATCCTCGGGAGAGAAATTATCCTGGGCCTACTGTTATAAGAGGCAATAAAAACCACAGCTGACCTATTTTCTCTGATTTTCAAATTGCAGTTAAATGAGTTCATATAGAGCCGTTTTCCCGTTGAAGCCACATGTGACATTATAAAGGTCCCACTGATAATTACCACCTTATTACAGCTGGGCTAGAGAATGTTGCTGCTGGCGGTCTTTATGTGAATATATACTGTATATATATATATATATATATATATACTGTAAATAATATCAATCACCACAGCTCCCAACTTTTGCTTTTTATTTTTAGCTTTTTTGTAGTAGAGGGATCTATATAAATAAATGTGCAAATTAAAAATCGAAGGAATTAAGAGTAGACTATATTTTTTTTCCCACCAATTTTCATTTTGGTTTTAAAGTTTACGCATTTCCAGAATTATATTTTTCTCTACATATACAATCTCTGTTCTACAAATAAATGCTTAATACTTGATACACCAACGACAAAGGATTCACAAGGCACTTTCGGGTTCCCAAACTTTTAGTTTGCTTTTAGGCTGTCTCTTTCTGATTGTAATTATGTAAAATTGCTATGCACACAGCGGGAGGAAGAGAGAGGAATCATTGTGCTTGTATGTATTGGAGCGCAAAGTGGACCTTTCAGGAAAGATGGAAGGTCTGCTTTCCTGTCAGCCCCCCTTCACCAAACAAAATTAGCATTGCCCTCTGGGGAAGCTAAGCTTAAGATTGAAGTTGACTAAGTTAACAGATTATACTTTTTTCTCATGTATATATATATGTAAAACTCAGATTCACTATAAGATTATTATATAGAATAACTATAGGATTATAGGACTACATAAAAACATGTTATCAAAGCCTCCAAGCATGGCCCTCAGAGAGACATCTATTATTGGAAAGATGTGGTTGCACATTTAAATAAGCCAAATACTATTTTATAGCAACCAAACCAATATCTGCTCTTGAGGAAGCTGGTTATTCTGTGAAATGTGTAAGGTATAAAATATTTCCACAGCTCAACCCTTTTGAATATCATGATGTGCCTTAGGAATATATACTGTACTTGAAACATGTTGAACGTTGGGTTGGTGTTCAATGCAAATAAATATTCTACTGAGTGCAAACTTTAGTTTATGAATGTACAAACCTTGCTTTTATTGTAGGATTTTGTAACTGTCTTCTGAATAAAAAGTAGATCAAGTTTGCTAACACAGTGGCCTCGGATGAGAGGTCCCATTGATGTGAAGAAATGTCCAATGCGATACAGACCCTTGTCGAGCCACCATTTGAATGCTAGGATATTTTGTCCTGGGGGCAAGGCAGGATTGTTAAAAATATGTGCTAAGGGGCGAATATTTGAGACCAGTGATGGAAGAGAGCGTAACGTGTCTCATAAAGCTAAGGTTTGGGAAAGGGTGGGAGAAAGGATCGGCGGGCGAGATTCAGGGGGGATCCATAAAAGGAAATCTAATGTGAAGTGAGGGACTGCTTGTCTTTCTAACAGAACCCAATCTGGTTTTTCGAATCTGTGCAGGAGAACTGAGCTAACCTAGCTGCTAAATAGTATTTGTGAAGGTGTGGGAGACCAAGGCCTCCCTTTTGTCTGTGGTAATATAAAGCATGTTGAGGTAGCCGATAATCTGATCCTCCCCAAATTAATTTAAGGATCTTGCTTTGGAAGGATCTGAGGTAATCTTTTCTAACAGAAATGGGTAGGGATCAAAATAAGTAAAGTAATCTGGGTAATAGTTTCATTTTTATTAAGTTCACTCTGCCTAACCATGATAGTCCCATTTTAGACCAACTCTTTAGAATGGACTCAAGTTTGCGAAACATTGACGCATAGTTGTTAGAATAAAGCTCTTCTGTATTAGCTGTCAAGGTAATGTCCAGATATCTGATTGCGGAATCATTCCATTCAAATTTGAATGATGTCTTTAATAGGGATATGAACT
Source organism: Glandirana rugosa (assembly GCA_018402905.1). Taxonomy (NCBI): domain Eukaryota; kingdom Metazoa; phylum Chordata; class Amphibia; order Anura; family Ranidae; genus Glandirana; species Glandirana rugosa. The sequence continues at coordinate 533,676 of BLSH010211737.1, read as the reverse complement.
CGGGCGATAATGATACATTGAGTGCCTGGGACTTGGAGTAATTGACTTGAAGGCCTGAGATCTCCGGAAATTTGTTTAGGGTATGGCATAAGTTTGGGAGGGAAGTAAGAGGAGAAGTAATAAACAAAAGTATATCAACAGCGAATAGTCCGCATTTTTGGATTTGCGGGCCACGCGAGACCCCTTTAATATTAGGATTTTAACGTATGGATATGGCCAGGGTTTCGATAGCTATGGCGAAAATAAGAGGGGACAATGGGCATCCATGTTTGGGGCCCCTGGCTATATCTAGTGGTTTTGAATAAAAGCCCTGCAATTTAATTTGCACTTTCGGTCGCGAATACAGCACCCTCATTAGACTCATGAAGTGCTGGCCAAAGCCCCATCGTTCTAAGAGTTAAAACATTTAAGGCCAAGAGACCTAATCGAAGGCCTTCTGAAGGTCCAGTGATAATAGCATCCTTTGCTGTTTAGCCCCCCCCCCCCCCATCCCAATTAGATTGTAGGAGTGAAATGAGGTCTATCACTCTTCGAATTTGGTCAAGCCCTTGTCTACCTGGAATAAATCCTACCTGATCTTTGTGTATATAAGAGCTGATGAAGGAGGATAGGCGATTGGCTAGGACCTTGGTCAGGATCTTTAAGTCATTATTTATGAGAGAAATCGGTCAGTAATTTCTGACCTCTTCTGGGTTCTTATCTAGTTTGGTAATCACTGTAATGTAAGCTGTGTTTATTTGTGTTCCTAGGGGATTGCCCTGTGTTTTGGCATTAAAAAACATAGTCATAAATGGGGCTAGTGTGCTTGCAAAGGTTTTATAGTATGTGATTGAGAATCCATCCGGACCAGGAGCCGATCTCTTTTTCAGGCCCTTGATGACCTCTATTACCTCTTCCTCTGTGAAGGCTGCATCTAGAAGATTCCTATGCTTAATGGACAGAGTCTACGGGAGATCTACGGGAGATCATCAAGGAATTTAGAGCTGGATTCTCTAGTGTTCTGAGAGGGAACGCTGTAAAGTTGGGCATGAAAATTGTGAAAAGCTTCTAGGATTTTAGCTGGGTTTGCTGTGGAGTCCTGACCAGGGATTTTTATCTTTGGGATCATATGGGTCCGTATTCGTGGAGAAAACTTGGCCACCAACATAGGGCCCATTTTGTCTTTTTGGATGTAGAATTTATCCCCACTCCATCAGATGGATTTCTCGGCCTGTGCCGTGAGTGCGAGGTTAAGTTCAAGTCAAATCTTATCTAGTTGAACTATTAGAGGGGATTTTCTTGTGTTGAGCCTGTAGGGCAGCATATGTCTTTTCTAAGTTTGCAATCTCTACCCTCCTTTCCCTTTTGATTTGGCTTGCTAACTGGATGAGTTTGCCTCTGATAAACACCTTGGTAGTCGCCCAAGGGGTTTCCGCAAACGTTTCTTCCCCCTTATTTAGTTCAAAGAATTCCTGTAATGATTTGTTTAATTCCGAGACTCTAATTGGGTCTGACAGAAAAGATTTGTTAAGTCTCCATTGAGTTAGTCTAGCATTAAAGGGGCCTGAGCGTATTACCTTGTTATTATGGAGTGGTCCGACAGGGCGGTATCTCTAATTTGGGAGTTAGAAATTAGTGGAATGAGATGTGTGGGGGCCAGAAGATGGTCTATCCTGGCATATGAGTTTTGTGGGCTGGAATAATGTGTGTAGTCGTGTTTGTTGGGATTTAATTCTCTCCAAATATCAGCTAGGCCATGGGAGTAGATCAATTTGGCTATTTTAAGGCTCATCTTGGTTGGTCACATCCGCTGGTCAGAAGGGGATCTGGATTTATCTACTCCTTGATCAAAGGCTACGTTGGAGTCGCCTCCCAGGATAACTGTTCCCTCAAAGAGAGGTTGCAGAGTATCTAGGAGTGGTTTGAAAAATGTATCTTGGTCCTTGTTGGGAGAGTAGTAAGATACTAGGGAGTACAAATGTCCCTTTATGGTAGCTTTTACTAGTAGAAATCTGCCTCTGGGTCCTTGAAGTCTGACTTCAAAGAGAATGAGCAAGATTTAGACAATATGATGGCTACCCCCTTAGTTTTATTTTCTGCTTTGGCCAAATAGAAGGTGGGGAAATGAGAGTGGAGGAATTTGGGACTGTATCGCATTGGGAAGGGAGTTTCTTGGAGCATAACAATGTCCAGTTTTTGGGACTCGTAAGCCTCAAAGATTTTCCTACGCTTTGTGGGAGAGTTTAGCCCTTGGGCATTGTGTGTAGCTGCCTTGAGAGGGCTCTGTGTGTGGTCAGCCATACTGCGGGTGAGAGCGGATGCTGTCATGTCTGTCATCACTTACACCGCAGCGACTGTTTCCGAGAGAAGTGTAGGTGTGGTCTCTGTATGATTCGATTCATGACCCATACTTTGATGTACAATGTGATCGGTGATTGTTTACAAGAGAAACTTTAATTAGATACATCCAAGGAGAAAAAGAAAGAAGGCGGGAGAGAAGGAAGGTGAAACTAAGGAGAGAGGAAGATAGAAAACTGAGAGACGGGAGGCTTCTCCTAACTGGGGAGTGGCACTTAAGGGGAGAGAGGCCCCCTGAATACGACTAACCAAAATATGAGACTGTCCTTGATAGACGCAGGCAACCTAGCCCACAGAGGCCCGAAGCAGTCTGAGGGATAGGTGGAGTCACATGGGGACCGCCCTCATCCAGGGCACCCTTCAGTAAGAACAAACTGTGGCAAATAGACAACATTTAGTAGACCATAAGTGTGAGATAGTCCAGTGCCTGTATCAGACATTGGAGGACTCCCCTCTGCCCCCTAAAAAATTGGGAGAGGAGGGATTCCCTGGCTAGTTACAAAATATAGACTAAATTCCAGGTAATCAAAACAGAAGAAAAGTGTTTTCACTGTGGGGTCCAGGAACGCCACACTGACTTCAAATGTTAACAAACCAGAATGAGACGTAATAAAATCTTGGAACTGGTTGTGAAACCAATGGAGATGAGACTCCAATCGAAGGGTTTAACCAAGCCGGGGATCCAAAATTAGGTGAAGGCTGGGACGTGATCCAAAAAATTTTGTAGGATGGGGAATTCAGGTAGGGCCATTATCTTTGGATTTCTTTGTCTTCGCCTTGTTCCATAGAGGGGTAAAGGGGCTTGTGGGAGTCGGGCGTTTGGACGAACTTGGGTGGAAATTTGACGTGTCCATGTCAGCCTCTTGTGAGATGAGCTTCAGCTGGAGGAAGAGCTTCTCTCCCTTAGGAAAGTTGGAAATTGAGAGATTCTTTCCTTTGTAGGAAAACTTTACAGCAAAGGGGAAGGCCCAGTTGTATTTTATTTATTTCTACTCAGAACCGACAGTAAAGGTTTAAGTGCCCTTCTGCGTTGTATTGTGAAGGGGCATAGATCAGTAAAGATCTGAACTGGGTGGCTCTGGCATGTCACCTGTGGCAAGGTGCGTGCCTGCTTCATGACCTCCTCTTTCACAGCGTAGTGGGGTTCGGCAATAATGTCTCTAGGAGAGGCATCCTTTCTGGGGGGGCCCAAGGCCCTATGGACTCTGTCCATCTCCAATCTGTGCCAGGGGACATTTGGAATGAGGGATTTAATGAGGTCCTGTACTGCTGCAGGCATATATGTGAACGATTCTGGTAGACCCCTAAAATTATATCTTCTGGATCTATTTTGCAGGTCATATATTCTGGCTAAGACTGTGTCCAATTGTTCCTGAAGAATTTGGATGTGATCACCAAGCTTTGGTGAGGCTTGGGTGCCACCTGCAGTACTATTTAGATAATTTTTACCTTGTTTTTAACTATTTGTTTGCCGGCTTTTTTATGATATATTGTATACACCTTTACCAATAAAAGAGGCTTTTTTACGGACTCACGCTATGTGGAGCTTTTCATTCCCTCATTTTATGTGACTCATCTATGGTACCCTCAGCGTGGGCCGTCTGTGTGCTCCTGTCAGAGGGCTAAACGGAACAGCCATACCTACCAGAGAGGAATTTGGTTGACCTAGTCTGCTCCTTCCTTCGCTATTTGGAGATCAAGAGGAACAGCTACCTGCATTGGAGACAGTTCCCACAAGTCTAATGGCACCACAGAGATTTGGTGAGTATATCCCATGCAGGCTCGCGATTCACTGGCCGTATGGTCATGTGGGTCCACCATTTCTGGTAAGCAGACATCCTCCCCTCTTTTTCGGTGGTGGTACTGGTGTGGAACCTGGACATATTACACCCCATTATGAAACAGCGGTGTTTATATTCATCTTCACCATATTGGGAGTTTTTATTAGAGACTTCTTCCAACTTCCATTTTTTCCTTCTGATCTCTTCTTTCGTTGTTACGTATTTTTATGAGACTGGCTTTATCATATTTTGTGTTATTTGGAATATCTTTATGCTTTATTTATGGAGGTCTGAATAGAACACAGTGTCTTCATCAGACACAGTTTCTATTGTTTATATTGATGTTGGCACTTGTTTGCACACAGCTTTTATTGTTTACATTCACCTTTCAACATTTTGAATACCGCCAGTCAGGTGGTGTATGTCAGACATTTTATTATGATATTTTGTGTATTCAATATTTTTATATTTCATCTGTAGAGGCCAAAAGGCACTTTATCATTTGACACACTCTCCATCGTTTACACCAATGATTTTTTAGTGCAGCACTTTTTTCCTACATATCTTTTATCGCTAGTTCAGGTGGTGTGCTTGCAGCTCTGTTCCCTTTTGCACAAATTTTCCCCCATTTTTGTCTTTGCTCATGAAGTCCCTCTGTGCCTGATAGATGTGGCTGTGCTGTGGCCGCCATCTTGGATTCCCTGGGAATGTCTCCGCTGCCGAATTGAAGACTCAGGTCTCTCCTGATCTGTTGCCCGGACATATGGGGGTGTTCCTGGGGTGCTCAGGGTAGGGGGGAGCTGGCTCGTGCTGCATTCTGGGCACTGTATGGGCTGCTATGGGTTAAATGGCCATCTCCAGGACTCCACGCATGCACCTTATTATATCTTTTCATGTGACAACACTGAAGAAATGACACTTTGCTACAATGTAAAGTAGTGAGCGTACAGCTTGTATTACAGTGTAAATTTGCTGCCCCCTCAAAATAACTCAACTCACAGCCATTAATGTCTAAACCACTGGCAACAAAAGTGAGTACACCCCTAAGAGAAACTGTCCAAATTGGGTTCAATTAGCTATTTTCCCTTCCCAGTGTCATGTTACTCATTAGTGTTACCATGTCTCAGGTGTGAATGGGGAGCAGGTGGGTTAAATTTGGTGTTATTGCTCTCACTCTCTCATACTGGTCACTGGAAGTTCAACATGGCACCTCATGGCAAAGAACTCTCTGAGGATCTGAAAAAAAGAATTGTTGCTCTACATAGAGATGGCTTAGGCTATAAAAAGATTGCCAAGACCCTGAAACTGAGCTGCAGCACAGTGGCCAAGACCATACAGCGGTTTAACAAGAGAGGTTCCATTCAGAACAGGCCAGGCCATGGTGACCAAAGAAGTTGAGTGCACATAATCAGCGTCATATCCAGAGGTTGTCTTTGGGAAATAGACGTATGAGCGCTGCCAGAATTTCTGCAGAGATTGAAGGGGTGGGGGGTCAGCCTGTCAGTGCTCAGACCATATGCCGCACACTGCATCAAATTGGTCTGCATGGCTGTCATCCCAGAAGGAATCATCTTCTAAAGATGATGCATGAGAAAGCCCACAAACAGTTTGCTGAAGACAAGCAGACTATGGGCATGGATTATTGGAACCATGTCCTGTGGTCTGATCAGACCAAGATAAACGTATTTGGTTTAGATGGTGTTAAGCATGTGTGGCGGCAACCAGGTGAATAGTACAAAGACAAGTGTGTCTTGCCTACAGTCAAGCATGGTGGTGGGAGTGTCATGGTCTGGGGCTGCATGAGTGCTGCAGGCACTGGGGGAGCTACAGTTCATTGAGTGAACCATGAATGCCAACATATACTGTGACATACTGAAGCAGAGCATTACCCCCTTCCTTTGGAGACTGGGCCACAGGGCAGTATTCCAACATGATAACGACCCCAAACACACCTCCAAGACCACCACTGCCTTGCTAAAGAAGCTGAGATTAAAGGTGATGGACTGGCCAAGCATGTCTCCAGACCTGAACCCTATTGAGCATCTGTGGGGCATCCTTAAATGGAAGGTGGAAGAGCGCAAGGTTTCTAACATCCACCATCTCCTTGCTGTCATCATGGAGGAGTGGAAGAGGACGTGTGAAACTCTGGTGAACTCCATGCCCAGGAGGGTTAAGGCAGTGCTAGAAAATAATGGTGGCCACACAAAATATTGACACGGTGGGCCTAATTTGGACATTTTCACTTAGGGGTGTACTCACTTTTGTTGCCAGCGGTTTAGACATTAATGGCTGCGTGTTGAATTATTTTGAGGGGACAGCAAATTTACACTGTTATACAAGCTGTACACTCACTACTTTACATTGTAGCAAAGTGTCATTTCTTCAGTGTTGTCACATGAAAAGAATAAAATATTTACAAAAACAAGGAGCCCTGGTCGTGGGACTTTAAATGAGGTATGCCACCAAATGAATGGAACAAGGAGTAAATAAAGTAGACATTTTATTAACATACATAGTGCTCCTTGTTTTCATATTATACTGTTGTTTTCCTCCAAACAAATATAATTAGCTGCAAAAAAATCTAAAAAATAAATATTTTACTTTTTTTTTTTCAAATCCCTCTTTCTTGGCTTTAACCACTTTAGCCCCAGAAGGATTTCCCACATTAGAACCAGAGCACTTTTTGTGATTTGGCACTGTGTCGCTTTAACTGACAATTGCGCGGTCGTGCGACGTTGTACCCAAACCAAATTTGTGTCCCTTTTTCCCACAAATAGAGCTTTTTTTTGGTGGTATTTAATCAACTCTGCGTCATTTCTGATCACCGCTATAAACAAAAAAAATGCAACAATTTTGCATTGGATTAATCCAGTGTAAATAACTGCGCCCCCACCTCAGCATAAGAAGCTTCCCACAAACTTTTTCACAAACCCCGCGGGGGTAATTATAAAAAAGTAGTCCCCCAGGGCCTTCGAAACTTACAGGAGAGTCAGCAACAGAGAAGAGACATCCCAATAGAAGCACAGAGATCCGTTGCCCGAGGAAGAAAAAAAAAATTAAATAAATAAATAAATAAACAACATACACATACAAACAAATAAAACCAAAACACACCAAAATACAAAAAAAAAAAAACATCGGACATAAAGAGGGCCATAAAGAGACCCACCAGGCCACCTGAGGATCCACCCCCCCCTGCCCCTGGAACGTACCCAGGAAAGGGGTAAAATGGGCAAGGTGGTGAAAGGTGGAGGTGGAGGAGGAAACCCACCAAGGGCGAGTGCAAGCCCAAACACAATAAAGAAGTTTATGGTCCAGGAAAAGGGGCAGGTCAGCCCGACCGAACAGTCAGGAACTAGGAGTAAACAAAAAGAAAGTGGCAAAGGGCCACAAAAAAGACTCTCGCAAGGAACAGATTTGGGGGCCCAAGGCGGAGACAAGCAGTTAAATACGATAATGGAGGAACAGCAAAAGGGGACGCATATGCCTACAAAAATAGAAATGGCGGAAATGTTTGAGAGGTTGGAGAGATCCCTTAAAGGGGACATGACCGGTATAAGGGAAGACCTGAGCCATATTTTAAGGAGAGTAGAAGAAACAGAGGAGAAAATTGACAAACAAGCAGGGGAAATTAAAAAACTGAAGGAACAGATGTTCAGAATCCGAAAGGAGCAGAGAAACATCAAATACAGACTTGAAGACCAGGAGAATCGCAATAGAAGGAAAAATCTCAGGGTACGCGGGATACCAGAAGCCCCACAGACACAAACGGAGGACCTGCAAAACATTGTGGACAAAGTGTTTGGCCCCATGCTAGGAAAGACGCCTATAGAGAAGATAAAAATTGAGAGAGCGCATAGAATTCGGAAACCCAGCAATATGGGAAAAGAGGTACCCAGAGATGTTATTGTCCGGTTTCACAACTATAGGGACAAGGAGGAAATCTGTCAGAAATTAAAATCCAGAAGCCCAGTAAGGTATGAGGAAGAAGAGATAAAGGTGTTTGCGGATCTTGCCAGGGAAACAAGAGAAAGAAGAAAGACACTTAAACCATTACTGGGCCAGATGAGATTGCAAGGGATCCAATACTCATGGGGGTTCCCGGCAGCACTCATAGGAAAAAAAGATGGAAGATCGGCAATATTAAGGTTCCCAGAAGAAACGGAAGGCTTCTGTAAAAAACTAGACATAATTAAACCAGATATGCCCGGTTGGTTCGAAGAAGAAGGGGTGTTAGACTCGGGGCAAGAGGAGATGTGGGAGAAGATAACATAAAAGAGGACCAGAAATAAAGGAAAAAGAGTGGAGGGGGTGGGACAGATACGAGCTAACGAGAGGAGAGAAGGGGACGGACGGGGATCGAATGGGGGAAGGAGTGAGGGTGCGGCGGACGGACTTCCAGGGCCAGACAAACGAAGGGACATCCCGAGGGAGAGAACAGCACCTCGGAAACTGGCGCAAGGAAAAGCTCCAACCCTTAGGGGCAACCGGGATGGGGGGAGCATGTTACCCCCTCCAGGTGGAAAGGCCTTGGATAGACCTACAGGCCCCTCAGGGATCGGGGAAGGGGAAGAGGAGGGGGGGAGGGGAAGGGAGGGGGGGAGGGGGGAAGGTGGCTCCAGGTCTTCCAGGGTATGTAGGAAGGGAAAGTGCAGAAGGGACGGAAAGAGCTGAGGATGAGAGTGGTTTAAAGGCCCGGGGTCTCCTGCCCCCCACCCCCGATTTACGGGGGGGGGGACAGAGGATGGGGCAAAAACAAGAAAGAATGGTGGTGGCCATAACATATAACATCAGAGGAATGGGAAGCCCAGTAAAGAGATATAAAATCCTTCAAGAATTAAAACTGTACTCAGCAGAGATTGCATTTTTACAAGAGACTCATCTAACATTGGACACTAATATAAGAATATACTCAAAAAATTTTCCAACCTGGTATTACGGAGACTCCCCGACAAAAGGAGCGAAGGGAGTGGCCATCGGCTTCTCCCACAGGGTACGATTCGACCTGGGGGAGAGGCTGACGGACCCAGGAGGAAGGTACCTGTTTTTGAAGGGAAAATTGAACAACCAAGAATGCACCCTTGTAAACGTATACTGCCCGAATAAAAATCCCATGGGCTTCCTCAGTAGGGTACTTGAAAAACTGACAGATTTTAAGAAAAGGACTGTAATAGTTTAGCAGGGAACCTTAATTTTGGAATGGACCAGGAACTGGATAGTACGTCCCGTGCACGTGGGATATCGTTATCTAAGATAAGGGGGGTACAAAAGAAGCTTTACCAGAATCAGCTGATGGATACTTGGAGAATATTGCACCCCAAGGAGAAGGACTATATGTTCTTTTCCCCCGTGCATGGGACACATTCCAGGCTGGACTACATCTTAGTGGAACACAGATCTCTGGAACAGGTGGAGAAGATAAATATAGAGATAATAACCATATCAGATCATGCACCGGTAACTATGACACTAGATCTAAGAGAGACAGGAGAGAGGGACTATGAGTGGAGATTGAATGAGGAATTACTAAACGACAGGGACCCTATAGAGAGAATAAAAAAAGAACTAAGGGAATACTTCGAAATAAACACCACAGAGGAGGTCTCCGCCTCTACAGTATGGGAGGCTCACAAGGCCTACATAAGAGGGGTACTGATTGCTATAGAGGCAGAAAAAAGGAAAGAAAGAAATAAAAAAAAGGAGGAAATTATAAACCAACTACAAGAATTGGAACAAAACCACAAGAAAGGAATGAAAGAAGTTCTACAGGATTTAATAGGGGAAAGAAGGGAATCAAAAGATCTGATTGATAAGGAGACCCGAATTACATATAACAAAATCCAAAGGGAGAGGTATGAAGGGGGGAATAAAGTGGGGAAACATCTAGCGAGAACCCTGAATAAGAAAAAATCTAGAAATTACATAGAAAGAATACAGAGCGGAACGGGGAATATAACATACAAAACAAAAGAGATAGCAAAAAATTTTTTGGAGTACTACAGGAGGCTATATGCAGTCAGAAAGGAAGGGACCCCTCAACAAGAAGAACAGAGGAAAAATAAAATTAGGGAATTCCTAGAGGCTAAACTGCCGAGAATAGAAGAAGAAAACGCAAGCATCTTAGACGCCCCTTTAACCATAGAGGAGATAGGTCGAGCAATAACGGAGATGGCATCTGGAAAAAGCCCCGGGCCAGATGGCTTCTCCATCAGTTATTACAAAAAATTCAAGGAAATCCTGGCCCCAAGAGCATGTCACTATATGAATGATATCGGAGGTAGATGGGACATGAGAGAGGAGGGTCCTAAAGGAACTTAAAAAACATTATTGACTACCTCTTCGGTAGACCGGGCCCCGAAAAAGGTCTACGGTAGAGGCAATAACGAGCTGGATAGAGGAGATACCAATTTCCCCGCAGATTCTACGAACGCAAAAGAAGAAGATAAGAGCCGTCAAATCGGAGATCCTTAAGGGATTAAAATAAAAAGGAGACAAGAAGAACAACTCCCCAGGGAAGGAAAGACTGACGTATATCGGAGGACATCATGAGGTTTTTTAAAAAACGATAGAGAAAACAAAACATACAATATAAGGGGCAAGGCGAGACAT
>BLSH010211737.1:474563-485428 GCA_018402905.1 Glandirana rugosa | reverse complement strand
ACCTACTCCCCAATATTGAGGATCAGCTGGTAAGGAGCATGGGGGAGGAGAAAAGGGAAGGAAAGAAAATTATTTGACTCACCCATTAACACAGTCAGTGTTGATGGAAGAATGACTCCCGCAGCGCTATTGTGTGTTGAACACAAAAATTACTGCTAGCAGCTATAGCCACCAGCAGTAATTGAATATAAAAAATCTGACAGACTGGTTGCACCAAAGGCAATCGATGGCTCAACTTGGGTTTAATGAACCTGCCCATTCATGGACCAAATCTCTGTTGGTCCCTGCTTAACCCAGCCTTTTTTAACCAGGGTGCCCAGGTACCCCGGGGTGCCTTGAGGAAACTTCAGGGGTGCCTTGGCAAAATGCCTAAACATTGCCCAAAAATTGTTTACAAGTCAGCAGGTGGATCAAGCCTACCTTTTAGTTACACAAAATCACAAGTTTTCATTGTGCATCATTAAATCCTTCTAGCCGCCTATGTTCTAACAACCAGTAACATCATTGGTTGATAAGGAGGATGTCTGACACATGTACAGCATCCTTGTTTGCGCCTCCCCTGCTTTGGTGTATTTGCTCTGAAATAATAAATCACCTCTAATGCTGGGTGTCCTACATGTGTGAATGATGCTGCTTTATGGCAAACTATTAGTTTAGTTTTTCCACATTTAGAATGGGGTGCCTTGAGATTGTGAAGAATTTTAAAGGGTGCCTTGAATGAAAAAAGGTTAAGAAACACTGGCTTAACCATCCGAAGTTCGATCTTTGTATGGATGGCTTTATTCTTAGGAATCTTAGTAAGTGCCAACATGTTTTGAGGGCTTAAAAGACCCCCATCATCAGGGCTTGAGATGTTTAGCTCAATGGTTGGTTATGGCCAACTTACTTATGCTTTGCTATCCACTAGGCACTTGAAAAAGGCCAAGTAGCAAACCACAAATCATACCAGAAAGTTGCCTTTTATACGTGGAAAATGATGCAGCTGTGATCACAAAGCCAGAGCTGGTATGTGTTCTTTATAGCAAATACCTTCATATCAGACAGGTCTTGAAAACTTTGTGATTATGTTTGTGAGAGTTCCAGATCATTCTATTAAAAGATATCCATGTATTGTGCAAAAGCACTGGGCCCTTCTCTGTAGGGATCTTTGACATCAAGACAGATGAGATTTTAACTTTGTTGCGTTCACTCTAATATATGGCGACAGACTTCATATGCATGAACAATGCTCTCTCCGAACACACGGCTTGCCCCAGCTTCATCTTTCTCTGTAATCCCTGGGCTTCCTTTATCCTTCTCCATCTCCTTGAGAAGGAGCTAGTCCAGTAAATTGAATTGTAATGGCTTACAATCTATTTCAATTTAAAAGCAATATAACAAAATGGGAAGCATTATCTTACATGAAGTAGCAACTTGGCTTTTTTTTGCAAGAGGAGTAGAAAGCAGGGTCATGGTGAAGACATCTTCTAATCTTTCTTTATCTTCCTCACAGACTGATCTGTGACAGGAGAAAATACTGCTGCATTTCTCTGCCACTGCTTAATAATTCACGATCGGTGTGATGATTCTGGGATGGTTCTATTCCAGTTGCCAAGACAAGTGCTGAGAAACGGATGACAGCACAATAATATTGTTCAGCTAAAATGTTGTGTTGATTTGTATGTCACTTCCACAGCATGAGAAAACATACAATGAGATTCTATGGCGCCTGTAAAGGGCTTGGGTAGGCAAAATACTCTCCATTGAAGATGAGCAAGCGGCTTCGTTGGTAAAGTGGTCCTAGGGCATCCTGCCCATTTATTTTCCATCAACAAAGTGACATCAAGGCCCTGCCAAGCACAATACGGGGAGTTACTGGGAAAAACTCTCTTTTTACTTGTGACATTTCTGGTGTAATAAGGACGATTTTGCTCTCCTATTAAGTGCTATGTTAATAAAGAAGACTTTCTTATTAGTCCAAAGAAATTTCCTTTCCTCTGATGATAAAAGTTGGATCCCCTTGAGTCCAACCAGGTGACTGGAGGTCATTTAGGTGAGGGAGCATTGCTTTATTTGATCACTCTTTGGACCCCTTTTGTCAGTTTGCTAATATACCTGGCAAATCGTCTAGTCGCCTAGTGGTAAAAGTAATCTAATCTACTCAATAGACCCATCATTGTAGCAGATTGTTCATTACTTGTTCATTTCTACTCTAAATTGACTTTAAGTATGGCTATTAGAGATGAAAGGAATAGAGAGTTTTAACTTTGCTGAAACTTATGAGAAAATCTGAACATTCTGATGAAATGTGAAATTTTACGCAACATGCATCACAGTCAACGAGCAAAATTAAATTAAAGCGGAACTAAACCCAATGATTTAACGGTTGCATTCCTAGCATGCCGGAAATGCTCATTGTCACATTTGCTTGTGCACTCAACCAAACTGTCATCAAAGACATATGATGTCATAACTGATAACATGTGCATGCTAGTTGCAGTTCAAACAGAAGCCAAGATGGCAGCTTCTATGTCCAAAAAGGATAGGTAGGTTTAGTTCCACTTTAAGGTGGTTTTAGGTGGTTTAAGGGTGTAATAGGCTTAAAGTGTTTGTTATGCCACAGTTCTAAGTCACTGCCAGGCCCTCCAATATATTAAGGCACTGCACACTATATATATCTTTTACAAAAACTAGGCTTGTAAATACCTATTTGGAGCTCTCTTCAGGCCGGTCACATGACCCGCGGCCACTTTTCAACTCCGATACATGGCTTCTGCAGGAGGGGCCGAGATCTCCCTCTGACGTCAGCCAGGGAGATCACGTGGCCGCTCGGCCTCTTCTGCAGTATCCATGTATCGAAGCTATAAAGCGGCCACGTGTCACATGACCGAACTGAAGTGAGCTCTAAATAGGTATTTACAAGCCTCGTTTTTGGAAAAGATATATACAGTGTGCTATGCCTTAACCGCTTCCCGACCGCATCGTATACTTTTACTGCTGCAGAGTGGCAGTGTCCTGCGAATTGCCGTCTATAAACGGCGGCTCGCGTGTGCATTGTAGCGGGCGGGAGCGCGCCACCAGCGGCACGCTCTCATGCCCGCCGCACTCTGCAGGAGTGTGGCCGCGGCTCGGGCGGAATCAATCTCCGCCGGCAAGGCACGATTGCTTGGGAGAGACTAAAAACGGGCAACCGCCAATGTAAACACAGTGGTTCCTCTCTCTGTCAGGCAGCATGACAGAGATCTACTGATCCCTGTCACTGGGATCAGTTAGATCTCTTATGCCCCATCAGCCCATCCCCCTCACAGTTAGAACACGCCTAGGGAACACAGTTAACCCCTAGATTGCCCTCTGCAGGTTAACCCCTTCACTCTCAATTACATTTACACAGTAATCAGTGGATATTTACATTTCTGATCGCTGTATTAATGTCATTGGTCCCAAAAAAGTGTCAAAAATGTCCGACATGTCCGCCCCAATATCACATTCCTGATAAAAATCGCAGATCGCCGCCATTACTAGTAAAAAATAAAATTGTAAAAACTCCAGAAATTAATTCTCATGGTTTGTAAACGCGGCAACTTTTACGCAAACCAATCAATAAACGCTAATTGTGACTTTTTTTTACCAAAAATATGAGGAAAAATATAAATTGGCCAAAAACGATGAATACATTTTTTTTATATATATATATTTTTTGGGGGATATGTATTATAGCAAAACGTAAGAAATATTGTTTTTTTTGCAAAATCGTCGCTCTTTTTTTGTTAATAGCGGTGATCAGAAATGATGCAGGGCCTATCAAATACCACCAAAAGAAAGCTCTATTTGTGGGAAAAAAAGGGTGCAAATTTCATTTGGGTACAACGTCGCATGACCACGCAATTCTCAGTTAAAGCGACGCAGTGCCGAATCGCAAAAAGTGCTCTGGTCCTAACGTGGGGAATCCTTCCGGGCTGAAGTGGTTAATATATTGGAGGGGCTGGTAGTGAACATTTAATATTTTTTTTTTATTTTTTTTTTATTACTACTAGGCCATGGCCCGGGGGCGGATGGGGGGTAGGAGACGGAGACACACAGAAAGGAGCTGACAGGCAGAGAGGAGGGAATGAGGGAGAGAGATGAGAGCAGAGCAGGGACGTCTCAGACAACTGTGGTCAGGGCTCAGAAGCCCTGGTTTTCATTGTCTGTTCAGAAAGGGGACACAGGAAGTAGCAGGTTCAGGCAGGTTTTTCTTTTACAGTTTATAGGGGGGCAGATTACACAGCACGAGCACTGTGCTGTTTAATCTGCTTTAAGGGACCAGGATCTCTATTTTTCTTTGCAGTTAACAAACACTTTAAATAGACTCCTTAAAGTTGAAGCACTCTATTATATATTGTATTATTTTTTTTTTAATCATTTTTTTTTTTCTGACCTTTACAAGGTACATTTTTAAACTCTATTATGAAGGTATTTCTTTACAGGTGTGCATACAAATGCATCTAGAAGGTAATACAATGACGCTTTGTTTATAAACAGCTTTTCACCCCTGGTCAGCATTGGCACTGGTGGAGCACATGGCTTTGTTGATAGGCAGAGCTATGTCACATGGCACTAGGGTGTGACATGTCTTTGTTTATGAACAAAAAACTGTCAAAAAACAAATTTTTTTTTAGCCAATTGTGCCACATAGTAGGGTGAGAGGCAATGTAGGAAATTTTATCAAAGGTCAAATTGGTAATTTTTAAATTTAATCAAGCTCAGCAACATTAGTTGCTCATTCCTGATTGGGGCTATAGAGTGTTCTTTACTGACTTAAAGCCACAGAACTCATTGGAGGAGAATTACAAAAACTGGATCACTCAGCATCTGGTGTAGCTGTGCGTGGTAGCCACTCAGCTTCTATCTTCAGCTTGTTCAATTAACCAGTTCTTGCCCACACTATAGCCAAAAGGCAGGTGCAACGCAGACTTATAATGCCAAGAGGGCACCAATGGATGCCCTTCCATGCTCACACTGCCTGTGCACCCCTGTGGTGTGGGCGACACGCTCTGTGATCGCAGAGTCCTTCGGACTAATCTAATCACAGATTGCGGTAAAGAGCCAATCACAGATCAGTTGTCAGCCAATGACAGCCATTTGCAGGATGTAAACAGAAGCCGGTTATCTGCGTTCTTTCCACACGCTGACAGCTGACACGTTGACAAAAGAAGAAAGCCAATAACCGGCTTCTGTTAAAGGGACATTGGTCCCAGCATTGCCCACCAGTGCTGGTAATCAGTGCCCACCAAGTGCTGGTAATCAGTGCCCACAAGTGCCACATATCATTGGCCATCAGTGCTGCCAATCAGTGTCTCATCATCAATGTCACCTATCAGTGCTCATCAGTACTGCCTATCAGTGCACATCAGTGCCACCTATCAGTTCCCATCAGTGCTGCCTATCAGTGCCACCTCTCAATGCCACCTATCAGTACCACCTATCACTGCCTATAAGTGACACTTATCAGTGCTGCCTCATCGGGCCCACCTAACAGTGCCCATCAGTGCCGCCTCATCAGTGCCCATCAGTGACGCCTATCAGTGCCACCTTTCAGTGCCGCCTATCAGTACCACCTATCACTGCCTATTAGTGACACTTACCAGTGCCGCCTCATCAGTGTCACCTAACTGTGCCCATCAGTGCCGCCTCATCAGTGCATATCAGTGCCCATCAGTGTAGCCTCATTAGCACACATCAGTGATGAAGAAAAATTACCTGTTTTCAAAATTATATAACAATAACTTATAAACTATGAAAAAAAAATTTCTTTTCAAAATTTTAGCAAAAAATAGAAAACCCTATCGGTGATTAAATATCATAAAAAGAAAGCTCTCTTGTGTGAAAAAAAAATATGAAAACTTCATATTGGTACAGCATTGCATGGCCGCGCAATTGTCATTCAAAGTATGACAGTGCTCAAAGTTGAAAATTGGCATGGGCTGGAAGGGGGTAAAGGGGCCCAGTAGGCAAGTGGTTAAGCTTTGATAATAAAATCTGGAAGCTGATTGGTTCCTGTGCAGAGCTGCACTAGATTTTGCATGATCTAGTTTTAGTAAAAAAAAAGTTCCAGTGTTGTGCAAGGATTTCTGTGTACTATATATTTACATTCCTTTGGGGTGAGTGCCATTCATGGGGGGAGTAAAAAACTCCTACATGGTCAATAATATTTAAAAATGTTGTTCATGCACTGATCAGTACTTGCTTTCCTTTGACTTTGAGGTGCCTTTTTGAACCTTTCACTACCCAGAACTAACTTTCCATAGAGTTGCAGTGTATGTCCAGCCAAAAGGTATTTTTTCCTTAGCTGTGGATAGAGTTGGAAAGGTTATAACCCTGTTAGGACTGAAACAATTTCAGTCCTAACTGCTGGCCCTGTCCCCCCCCCCCCAGTACAGGCTCTGTGGAAGAGTGCTGAGGTGCGTGAATGCAGTGAGCTTCGGAGGGATCGGGAGCAGCGTATATCTTGCCTAGGCAAGTAAGGAAGAAGAACTAAACCCCATAATATAAAACAAATAAATACAAATACCAAAAGGTAGGAGAGAGAGGGGTTTGGAGCCAGATACAATTAATTTGTTTTTCAGGATGAAAGTCTGCTCTAATAGGGGTAGACATGTGCGGTTAGTTTCTTTCCGAATTAAAATTCGGACAAATTTTCGTGTTTTGGAAGTTCGGATGTATCCGAATTTCCGAATTACAATAGTACTGAACTTAAATGTATCCAAAATAACGGAAAAAAAATTGGACAGAATTAGAATTCAAATCATTTTACTTTTAGAATTTGAATAGCTTTCAAATTCGAAGTCGATACGTTTTCAAATTCGAATAGTTTTTGAATTTGAAAAATCCTCGACTTTGAATCGTTTTCCAATTTCCAAAGAGAACAAAATAGAATAGAAAACAAAGGCACAGAACAGAAAAAATAGACTAGAAAATAATATAACAGAAAACAAAAGATAAAAAACCCCAGTGATGATTAAATACCATAAAAAGAAAGTGCTCTGGGGGCGTGGCATGGACATGGCGAAGGACAGACGTGGTTAAGCTGAGCTCCGTCTATCCCTCCAGCTAACTTATTTTTCTTGAAGCAGTCTTCCTCGTTATGAACTCCACGAGACGGAGGAAAGGACAGGGAACACTCCGATCCTCACCCCGCTCGGATATCTCGCATTACTTCCCCAGCACACGAGCCTATACACTCCGGGCCCGGACTCCAGTGACACGTGGCGCGGACTACACGGGCTCACTAATGGCGGCTCCCCCTGCCTCGCCGGCTGGCTCTTCTTCCTCAATGGGCTTCCCTGAGGGATTTTCATCTCAACTCCCGGCCACTCCGAGGCCCACATCCCCATCCCCGTCAGCCCTAGGAGACCCGGACCTGAAAGCCCTCTTGCAGGCACTGCCTACTCGAGCAGATATGGAGGCCCTGGTTCTGCGCCTGGAGGAGGCACACCGCAGAGACCTAAACGCGGTCAAATCTGATGTACAATCTATCTCGGATAGACTCACCACAGGGGAGCAGAGTCTGACCTCCCTGGAGAGCAGGGTCGCACAATTGGAACGGGCGCAAGCCTCGCAGTCCTTCCAGGTGAATATCCTACAGCTCCGTATTGAGGAAATGGAGGACCGTAGCCGCCGCAACAATCTGCGGTTACGTGGCATCCCTGAGGCGACCGGCCAGGAGTCGCTGCAGCCTACGGTGTCAGCTATCTGTCGACAACTGGAGATCTCAGTTACCCCTCAGGAGTTGGAGTTCGATCGGGTCCATAGAGCGCTCGGACCCCGCTCCTCAGATCCAAACAGACCCAGGGATGTCCTCTGCCGGCTACACCGATATACGCACAAAGAAGCCATCCTGAGAAAAGCATGGGAGGTAGGTGAAGTGGATTTTGATGGGGCCTCAGTGAAGATCCTGCCTGACTTGTCTAGGGCCACCCTGCAAAGATGGGCTCTACTGCGCCCTTTATTGGACAAACTGAGACAACTGGGCTGCACCTACAGATGGGGGTTCCCCATCTCGCTAACAATCAAAAAAGGTTCGGCTTCATTTACCTTGTTCAACCCTGTGGATCTCCCGGATCTGTTTGCCTTCTTAGAAACAGAAGCCTTCCCGGTCCCGAATTGGCTTCAGCCTTTGAGCCGACCAACGAGATGTCAGACACCGCCGCTGAATCTGCAGAGCCTCCCTCCCCATAGAGGCAGAAGACGGCGTGGATCCCGCGGCTATACTGCTCCAGGGGATCGGGAATCTTAACTCCCTCCGACACTCAGTCAACGATGGACCGCAACCAGTGAGTTTTACTCTCAGACTACTTTTTTTGTTTATTTTATTGCTCTTCCTTTTTCTTTTTTTTTTCCCTGACGGTGGACTGGTTATGCTTTCCCCGTGTACCTGGTTTCGCAGCCGCTGAGGGGAGAGATCCAGAGACACTTACCGGAATCCCCCTTTATATTGTTTTTTTTTTTTTTTTTATTGTGTGGAAGTCCAGCTCTCCGAAGACATACTGGAGTGGCAGGACTGACCCCCCCAAGGATCTACCCACAGCTCTTGACTGCCTATGGATTTAGAAACACTGCCATGCTCCCCCTTCATGCTGCATTCCTGGGCTGTCCGGCTCCAGGGCGGAAAGCCGAGGTCTGTGAACGACTCTCCACTGCCTGCTGCTTTGTGGAGATATGCAATGCCTTTTGCTGAAGGAGGGGAGTCAGCTGGACCCCCATGATGTGGAGAGCTAGGCGGATCCCCCACCCCCAGCTCCTGGGTCTCAAGGAGCCTCTTGGACTAGGGGCTTCATCTACTAATACCGGTCAGAATACCCGGCGGCAATTCAGCCCTCAGTGCTGACCAAGGATGCCTGCTCACTTACTCTTTCTACCCTCTGTATTAAGCTTTAAGTGGTTTTTGTAGGCATGCTATAAAAAAATGACTACTCCAAATGTTTATATACGAGGATGTGGGGTGCTTCCGGGGTCTCGGGAGGGCCCTACCCTGAGTGGTGGGTGGGCTACCCCTGAGACCCGAGCCTCGGCATGGACCAGGTGGAAGGAGATATGGTACTGTTGGGTAGTTAGAGGTCCCCCTGTGTGTCGTACCTCTCACCTGGTTGGTGTGGAGAGCTGGGTTGGGGGGAAGCTATGAGACACGCGAAGCCGGCGGGACCTACCCGCTTTTGCGGTGGTCGTGGTGACCCAGCGTTACTGACAGCCAGGCTTAGCAGTCGGGGGTATGCTTGGGAGAGGGGACAAGGGACTGATTACCCCCCGGTGGGAATAGGAAGACAAGTTTGAAGTATGATCTGAGAGTGTTTACTGTTAATATATGGTTCTCCATCATCCTCCTGTCTGTTTCATACCA
Source organism: Glandirana rugosa (assembly GCA_018402905.1). NCBI lineage: Eukaryota > Metazoa > Chordata > Amphibia > Anura > Ranidae > Glandirana > Glandirana rugosa. The sequence goes on along the minus strand of BLSH010211737.1, from coordinate 476,073 downwards.
TACTGTTGTTAACTGCTATGATTGAATCTCTCTGATGTTGCTGGAGGGATGTGGTGAGAGTTAGGTTTCCTTGCTATCTCCATGCGCAACCCCACATAGGCCTGCACTCACGTGAACCTTAGGGTTCAAAGGTGATTGCCTTAGAAGTTCTCTTTAGAGTTCTATTGCTTTTATATCTCTTTCTCTCCTCTCTCCTCTAAATCTTTTCACATACCCACTTCTCTTCTCTCTCCCCCCCCCCCTTTTTTGATCCCCTCGCCCCCCCTTTTTTTTTTTTTTAAAGAAGATGGAGGCAGTGACCTTCACCTCAATAAACGCGAAGGGATTAAATACACCAGAAAAAAGGCGGGTGCTCCTGGGAGACCTGCGACGCTCCCGTACGGACGTCGCGTTTGTTCAGGAGACTCACTTCAGGACAGGGGGGCTTCCCTTCCTCCAAAACAGATTTTATCCCTGTGTATATCATGCCACCAACAAGGAGGCAAAATCCAAGGGTGTTTCCATTCTCCTCTCCAGTCGTCTGCCCTGGTCTCTTTCTGACAGCTATGTGGACACGGCTGGGCGCTTCCTCTTTCTCAAAGGCCATATTGGCGGCGTTTGGGTGACACTAGCTACCATATATGCTCCCAATACCCACCAAGATACATTTATATGTAAGACATTAACCAAATTGGTGGAGTTTGCGGAGGGCCACTTGATCCTTGGTGGTGATTTTAATGTCGCACTAGACCCTAAAGTAGACACCTCCTCAGGCACCTCCTCAGTAACACTGGGCGCTAGGAAGCGTATCCAGCAGAAACTCCATGAACTACAGTTACTAGATGTTTGGCGCGTTCTACATGACAATGAGCGAGATTACTCCTAATTCTCTGCTCCGCATCAGCTTTATTCTCGGATAGATCTCTTTGTAGTCCCCCATAGCCTGTTGGCGCGAGTCCTTGACAGCGCCATCGGGCATATAACTTGGTCGGACCATGCTCCGATCACTCTGCGCATTACTCTATCTGATGCCTCCTCTCCCCCTGACTGGAGGTGGCGGCTAAATGAAAGTTTATTGCAGATCCCAGAGGTCATGACGGATGTGGTCCGCGAGCTCACATCTTATTTCCAAGAAAATGCTACCCCAGGGAGTGACCCGGGCTTGGTTTGGGAGGCACATACTAGCCTCGTACCAGGCTGGTTCAATATACGGGCTACCGCGACAGTTCCTGAGCGCGGTTGTCCGATACCCCCTGATGTTTCTCTAGATAGGCTCTTATTTCGACTACGCCTCGTCTCTTAATCCTCATTAGAGCGAGTAACAGTACATCTTGCGCGGTTTGTAGATCATTGACATCAAGTACCTCAAAGACGACCTATGCGAAGGATCGCGGGTCACAATGACTCCTCCACGGACTCCTCCACAGATGAAATCCTAGATCACCCTGTAATTTTAGTGGTGGTTCCTAGTTCACCGGGAGGCGTTTGAGGTGGTTAAACCAATTACAGAATGTATATTTACATAGAACCA
>BLSH010211737.1:458027-471836 GCA_018402905.1 Glandirana rugosa | reverse complement strand
GTCCAACATGAAAATAAATTATTCAAAATCGGAGGCGATGGGCATCGCTTTGCCGGGTCACCTGCAGCGTGTTTTGCAGCAAAACTTCCATTTTAAATGGACGACTACGGCTATAAAGTATTTGGGTACTTACATACCCCCGAATCTAGGAGACACATTCAAACTGAACTTCCCCCCGCTTCTCAGCGGAATCCGCTCCCTCTTAGACAAATGGAATAGGGGCCTACACTCCTGGTTCGGCCGCTGCAATATAATCAAAATGAGTGTATTGCCTAAACTTCTGTATCTCTTTCAAACTCTACCCATTTTCATACCAGCTGCCTTTTTCCGCCAAGTGAACTCCCTTTTTACTAAATTTATCTGGGCACACAAGAAACCGAGGATAAATAGACGCCTCCTGACGCTGCCCAAACAATACGGGGGGGGTTGCATCGCCGGACGTTGCCAAATATTACCAAGCCGCCCACCTGAATAGAATAATTGACTGGTGCAGACATAGAGACTTGAAACTCTGGACTTCTATAGAGCAACAGTTCTCCCCGATCCCATTGGACAGGGCGTCGTGGTGCTTCACAACCCTCCCAGCCTCCCTTAAAGCTCATCCCACCATTGGGCCTACTCTCCTGGTGGGATACAGGACCTGCACAAGAACGAACCTGTCCTCTCCCCACTCACCACTGTTCCCTATTCTGGGAAACATGAGATTTCCACCGGGAACCGAACCAGGACCCTTCCGTGAACTTAGGGAAAGGGGGCTCTATCAAGCCTCCCATTTTTTATGTTCGGATAATTGGTACTCGGTCTCCGAGCTTACTCGATCGGATGGCCAGTTCCATTTACCCTTTTGGTCGGCGATCCAGCTACGACACTTCCTCAGCTCCCTAGACCCCCCAGTACTATTCCGCAACAACCGAACTCTCTTCGAGTCATGCTGTGAGGGCACTGATCCCCTGCCTCATGCTCTTTCTAAAATGTATGCCCTGCTCATGACCCCTCATGAAAACTTTACCATGCCGAGTATTGACAAGTGGGAAAGAGACCTCAACAGGACCTTTTCTGAAGCACAGCGCCACAACATTATACATCTTTCTTTAAAGACATCTATGTGCACACGTGCGCAAGAGACAAATTACAAACTCCTGACGCAATGGTATCTCACCCCGTCGGTTTTAAGTAGCTGTTTCCCTGGAACATCTGACCGCTGTTGGAGGTGCAGGGTGGAGAGAGGTACCCTTATACATATATTATGGTCCTGCTCGAAAATCCAACCCTATTGGGCTGAGGTAGGGAGGATCTCTCAATTATTTACAGATTTCCCCATCCCAATGGACCCGGCCTTCTTCCTGCTCCGCTGTTCACAAATCCCGATACGGACTTATAAAAAGTCAGTGCTGCGCCACTTGCTCAACGCCGCCAAGGCCTGTGTCACATTATGTTGGAAAGACCCCGAACCACCTCCTATTTCGATGTGGCTACATAAAGTAAGAAAAGTCAACACCTTTGAAGACTTGGTATTGACGGCTCGCAATAAGCGAGAACGATACACGAAAACATGGGCATACTGGAATACATTTGTATATTCGGACGAGGGGAAGTCCCTCCTGGGAAATTGCCAGGGGAGTTAGGAGCCCCCTAAGACACATAGAGCCCAGAATATGCCTCACAAGGTTTTGGTTCCCTCCCTCCTCCCTTCTTATTTTATTATAATTATATAAGTTTTTTTTTTTGTTTTTTTTTGTTTTTTTCCCCTTCCCCTTCCCTTTCCTTTCCTCCTTTACTCTTTTCTCTTCCTTCTGCCTTTTTTCTCCCTTCTATAAAATGTTGTAAAGTCCTCTTTTGAATGGATCAAACTTTGAATTACCTATAAGGATAGTTATAAAAGTTATGTGCACAGTATACGATTGTCTGTATATTAGATGACGGCCTTCCCTAGGCTGTGGCTTCTTATCTTACAGAATACTTTGTGTTTGAATACTCACCTCATAGCTCTGTAGCCTGTGACTGTTATGACGCATGTATTCTTTTGCTGTCACATTTGAAGAAATAAAGAATTTGAAAAAAAAAAAAAAGAAAGTGCTCTTTGTGTGAAAAAAAATATGAAAATTTCATATGGGTACAGTGTTGCATGGCTGCACAATTGTCATTCAAAGTGTGACAGTGCACCAAAACTGAAAATTGGCCTGGGCACTAAGGGGGTAAAGGTGCCCAGTAGGCAAGTGGTTAAGCTTTGATAATAAAACCTGGAAGCTGATTGGTAAGGTATTTTTTTCTTAGCTGTGGATGTTGGAAAGGTTATAACCCTGTTAAAAATCAATTTCAGTCCTCTAACTGCTGCCCCCCCAGTACAGGTGCCCCATCTTTAATAGGCATGTGCAGGTGTGCCAAGACAATATCTCCAGACCTGACAGAGCCCCGTGGAACAGTGCTTAGGTGGGTGAATGCAAATTCGAATGTGAAAACGTTTCCAATTCGAAAAATCCTTGAATTTGAATCGTTTTCAATTTCCAAAGAGAACAAAATAGAATAGAAAACATAGGAATAGAACAGAAAAAAAAAACAATAGACTAGAAAAGAATGTAACAGAAAACAAAAGAATAGAATACAACAGAGTAAAACAGCTGTGTTCCACTCCACCACATTATATTCTTTCATTTTCTGTTATATTCCCCTCTATTGTATTCTATCTTTTTCCATTCTATTCCTGCACTTTCCAATGCACCCTATTCTCCTTGGAATCTGGAAAACTGTTCATATTTGAAAACGAATCAAAGTTGAAAACGATTCGAATTTGAAAACGATTCGAATTTGAAAACTTTTCAAATTCAAAAACTATTCTAAATTGATTTGAAAACTTTTCGAAATGGATTCGAAAACGAATAAACGAAACCAATTCCGAAAGCAAATTGATGAAACAAATCTAACTAAACAAATTTCTGTAAATAACAAATCAAAACAAAACTAAACAAATGTTTTCACTCTGCACATGTCTAATAGAGGTTTGCTCCCACTTCCTGTCCTGTTTTCCTAGACTGCAGGGCATGACTAAAGGGCCGGACACACAAGGCGAATTTTCGGACGGGAATTTTCATACGACAGCTTGTCGTCTGAAATTCTTACCGTTAGTATGCTCTTTTTGACATCCGATTTACATTTTTCGTGAGTCAAAAGCTGGAAGTAAATTTTTGTCATACGGCAACGCAAAATCCGATTTTTGTTCCGCTGGTACGGTTTCTGTATGAAAAAAAATTATACGACCAATTCTGCACATGCTCAGAAACAAAAAAAAAAAAAGATGCCAAAATATTCAAAACATTACGTCACTTTTGACGATGAGTTTGGCCGTACAGAAATTTTTGTATTGTTAGTACGCTCTTCACTTTCGACATGAGACAAACATCCAACAGAAAACGGACGGTCTGACGTCCGAAAATCGGACCGTGTGTATGAGGCTTTAGGGACTGTAGATACTGAAACCTACAATTGCTTCAACACTCCTGAGACGCCAAAAGGTATCCCCCTCCTCCTTTCCAAAATGATCAGAGAACCATTATCCAATTGGAGTCAAATGGTCATAGCAGATCTTTTTTTAGGGAATACATAAAATAACATTAAATGCAAATTTATAAAAAAAAAACACATTTAATACATAACATAACAGAAGAAAAATAACTATAACATTGACTCTACAAGGTCTAAGGTCTTTAAGCACTTCAGCCCTGGAAGGTTTTAACCCCCTTAATGACCAGGCCATTTTGTGTGATACGGCACTGCGTTACTTTAACTGACAGCGTCGTGCAACGCTGTACCCAAATAAAATGTATGTCATTTTTTTCCCCACATATAGAACTTTCTTTTAGTGGTATTTGATCACCAGTGTGTTTTTTTTTTTTTTTTTGCGCTATAAACAAAAAAAGAAAATTAAAAAAAAAAACCAATATTTTTACTTTCTGCTATGAAACATATCCAATAAAAAAAAGTAAAAAAAATCTAATTTCTTTATCAACTTAGGTCAATATGTATTCTGCTACATGTTTTTGGTAAAAAATTCCAATAAGCGTATATTGACAACTGCAGTTTGCAAAGTGCACAGTCTTTTTCTCTTTAGTAAATCAACCCCTCAGTGACACTTTGTGGGGACCAGTGACACCAATACAGTGATTGGTGCTAAAAAATTGCACTGTCACACTGTCACTGTACTAATGACACTGGCAGGTAAGGGGTTAACATCAGGGGCGATCAAAGGGTTAAATATGTTCCCTGGGAGCTAACTGTGGGGGAGGGGATGCTTTGACTGGGGGAAGACAGAGATCTGTGTTCCTGCTTAGCAGAAACACAAGATCTCCATCTTCCCCTCTGACAGAACGGTGATCTGCCTTGTTTACATAGGCAGACCATGGCTCTGCCTCTCTCAGGAACTATCACCAGGTGCCAATGAACATCAGGTCCGCCGGACCTGCAGATTGGCTCCTGCTGTGTCCAATCACAGCAGTAGCGGTTCACCGGGCCGCAGAACCGAAAATGGAAATGACGTACCAGTATGTGATTTTATGTGATAGGGGTTGATTTACTAAAGGCACATAGACTGTGCACTCTACAATTGCAGTTGCTCCAGAGCTTAATAAATGAGCAGAAGCTCTGCTGACTCCCATCATCCAATCATGTGCAATGTGACGTTATACGAGGCACCACAATGGACGGGCGATACTTGCCGCCTCACATGCAATCATTTTGAGGCGACTAGAGGGAGTCCGACCTGGGTTTTGCCGGCCACTGTGGCAGAGCTGGTTCCGGCCTGGACTTTCTGGTCCACTCAAACCCCTCTCCACCCGCATTTAAAGATCAGGAAGAGATCTCACTTGAGCTTTATCCTGGATCTCAGAGGGAGAAAGCTGAGAGAGATCTGTGTGCTAATTTGGACTCTAAAAACAAGGTTTGCAATGAGCTTATGTTTTGTGGGTGTGGGGGACAGCCCCACACTGTATAGAGAGGAACACCTTTGTTTAGTGTAGCACCAGACGGCGAAGTTTTGTTTTTTGTTTCTGTTTATGTTTTTATCTTGCAAACCTGTAAAAGTAAACCTGGCCAGCCGTCAGATTTTAAAGAAACTGACATCCATGCTGAATCTTTTCCTCTGGAAAAGTGATCCCCACAAGCTAATCTCCCACACGTGGTGGAGGATGTGGGAAACTTTCAAAGATGGAGGAAATGTTGACGGCCCTGCTGCAAGCCAATGCAGCCCAATCGGAAACCAACCGACAAGTCGCAGAAGCCACTGCAGCACAACAGGTGGCTCTACAAGAGACTATTGCAGCTCAGCGAGAGGTAGCGGAGGCCCTGCTGGAGTTAAAAAAGGGGCCCCCACCTCCTGTGACAGTGGAACCAAAGTTGGTACACTCCTCGTACCACATGCAGAAGATGACACCTGTGGATGACGTGGAGGCGTAGCTCACAACCTTTAAAAGAGTTGCTCTTCGCGAAGGATGGCCAAAAGAACAGTGGGCGGGACTGCTAGCACAATTATTGACCGGCGAAACCCAAAAAGCCTATTTCGATCTGATAGCAGATAAGGCCTATGAGACTCTAAAGGCAGAGATACTCGCACGCCTGGGGGTCACCATGACAGTCCAGGCCCAACGCATGCATCAGTGGACCTATTGCACTGACAAGTCACCCTGCTCGCAGATGTTCGACCTAGTTCACCTCACCAGGAAATGGCTACAGCCAGAGACTTTGCCAGGTCCCCAGTTTGTGGAGCATGTGGTCATGGACCGCTATCTGCGGGCACTCCCTGCTGTTTTGAGGAAATGGGTCAGCCATGGGGACCCCAAAACTGCAAGCCAACTGGTGGACCTCATTGAGAGATACAGCTGAGGACTTGTAGCGCCCATTTGAACCCCACTTCAATGTCTCTAGAGATGAAAAATCGCCCGGGGGACCCGGTAAGACTGTTCCGGGGTTCGGGGACAAGGGGAAATTTGATTAAACTGATACAGTTACAGAAACTGGGGACTCTAGACCTGGAGACTGGCCAAAGAAGCCAGGAAGGTATTGGGGAACCTTGAGAGGACTGGGCATATAACACATACAGTGCTACCGATGCTATGCATGGGACATATTGCTGCCAATTGTCCCCTGAATGATGAACCCATGCAATGTGATAATGCTTATATGAAAAGACGCATTTCTCTGTTTTCACAGGTTGCATGTTCAGCATCATGCTTGGGTCGCATGGAGAAGCAAATGTGTGTGATTGCTATTGATGGGAAAACAGTCACTGCTCTGCCTGACTCTGGTAGTGTGATAATGTTGCTAAAAAGCAGCCAGGTTACATCCTAGCACTGTCAGGGTCATTTGCATCCATGGGGACACTCGTGACTATCAGACAGCACTGGTCAAAATTGAAACCCCTTGTGGCAGAGTGACCCATTCAGTGAGAGTGGTACCTTTCCTGCTTTATGAAGCCCTAGTGGGGAGGGATTTTCCCCAATTTTGGAGGTTGTGGGAAGGCACAGAGAGCCTGGAGGAGAGAGCTCCCCCTGCTGAGGAGGCACAGGAGTTCTCACCAGATCCTTTTTGCCAACCGGGAGGAGAGATTGGTGACAGGACCGAGGAACAGGAGACCCTCTTCCTCTCTTTCTTTTGCTGTAATGGTTGGGGAGCCTGTGGAGCCGGAAGCTGGCTCCAAACAGATGGCTAATGTTCCTGACCATGAGAGTGAACCGAATGTAGACCCTGACCAGAGGGTCCAGAGAGAGGACTTCTGTTCAGAACAACTACAGGATGTCACTCTCCTCAGAGCCAGAGAAAACATGAAGGTGGTGGATGGGGAACCGGTGGACCCTAATTGGGGGGTTTCTTTTCCCTACATGGCTCTTAAAAATGATTTGTTGTATCAGGTGATGAAACACAGAGAGGATGAACTGGAACAGCTAGTGGTTCCCAAACCCTTCCTCCGGATAGTGCTAGATCTGGCCCATTGTCATGTAATGGGGGGACATCTGGGTATGGAGAAAACCAGGGAGAGGATAACCCAGAGATTCTTCTGGCCTGGGTTGTTTGCAGATCCCAAAGAATACCGTGAGTCATGCCCTGAGTGTCAAATGACAGCCCCGTCGCCCCATTTTCATAGTCCCCTTGTCCTACTTCCCATAATTGAAGTGCCATTTGAGCGAATTGGCATGGACCAGTAGTAAAATCTGTCCAGGGACACCAGCACATCCTGGTGATACTGGACTTTGTGACCTGTTATCCGGAGGCCATACCCTTGCGGAATACCTCTGCTAAGACTATCGCCAAAGAACTGGTCCAGGGGTTTAGTCGGGTGGGGATCCCTAAAGAAATCTTGACGCATCAGGGTACCCCGTTCCTGTCCAGAGTGACCAGGGAATTGTGTAAATCTCCCATTTCCATACCTCTGTTTACCACCCCCAAACTGACATTCTGGTGGAAAGGTTTAACAAGACCCTCAAGAGTATGCTAAAACGGTAGTGGATAAAGATGGGCGAAATTGGGATTTTTTGCTGCCGTACCTCATGTTTGCCATACGAGAAGTTCCGCAGGTGTCTATGGGGTATTCCCCCTTTGAACTCTTCTATGGTAGACATCCCAGGGGGCTGCTAGATGTCGCAAAGGAGACATGGGAGGGAGAGGCCATCCCATATAGAAGCGTCATAGAGCACGTCTCCTTGATGCAGGATCGAATCACAGCTGTCCTGCCCCTTGTATGAGAGCATATGGAGCAAGCCCAGGAGGCCCAGAGAAGGGTTTACAATCAGGGTGACAAAACCCAAACTTTTAACCCCGGGGACAGAGTGCTGGTGCTAGTCCCCACGGCTGAAAGTAAATTCCTGGTAGGGTCCCTTTGAGATTAGGGAAAGAGTAGGGGAAGTAAACTACAAAGTTTACCAGCCAGGGAAAAGGAAACCGGAGCAGATTTACCAGATTAATCTCCTAAAACCATGGAAGGATAGGGAGACTTTATTGGCAGTGCCTACGCCCCAAAAGAACAGGTTACCCCTAACCCTGGATATCGTCATAACCGAGTCCTTGTCACTGATGCAACAAAACAACGTTAAGGAATTTATCAGTAAAAATAGAGACTTTTTCTCTTCCCTACCCGGACTGACCACTGTGCTACAACATGACATAATCACGGAACCCGGGGTCCATGTAAATGTAAAACCCTACCGAATACCTGAGGCTAGATGACAGGCGGTGGCGAGAGAACTAAAAACCGTGTTGGAGTTAGACGTGATAGAGGAGTCCCACAGTGCCTGGTTGAGCCCTATAGTACTGGTCCTAAAGCTCAATGGCACTATCCGGTTCTGTAACCATTTTAGGAAGCTGAATGAAGTGTCTAAGTTTGATGCATGCCTGATGCTGCGGTTTGACAAACGTATGGATTGGTTGGGAGGGGCTCGGTACATAACAACCCTAGACCTAACTAAGGGATACTGGCAGATTCCCCTAACAGAGTCAGCAAAGGAAAAATGGCTACTCTACCCTCGATGGGTCCTTCCAATGCAAAAGAATGCTGTTTGGTCTGCATGGGGCCCCCGCATCCGTTCAGAGGTTGATGGACAAGACTTTGAGGCCGCATCGGCCCTATGCAGTGGCCTATCTCGATGATGCCATCATCCACAGCCCATATTGGGAATCACATATTGCAGGCAGTAGTAGATTCACTGAGGGTAGCAGATTTAACAGCCAACCCGAAGAAGTGTGCCATAGGTCTCGAGGAAGCCAAATACCTTGGGTATGTGATTGGTCGAGGTCTGGTCTGGTCTGATTAAGCCCCAAACCAATACGATCGAGGCCATTCAAAAGTGGCCCCAACCGGTAAACAAGAAACAGGTTTGGGCCTTTCTGGGGATTACAGGGTATTACCGACGCTTCATCCCCGACTTTGCCACCATTACCATCACTCTGACCGATATGACAAAGGGTAGAGCATCAGGAATGGTTAAGTGGAATCCCGAAGCTGAAAAGGCCTTCCAGAAATTGAAGCAAGCCCTTTGTATACAGCTGGTGCTCGTGACCCTGAACTTCACAATGGAGTTTGTCATTCAAACCGACGCCTCTGAGGTGGGACTAGGTGCTGTTCTGTCCCAGATCAGAGACAGTGAGGAGCACCCGATCGTCTACTTAAGCAGGAAGTTTAATAGACATGAAAGGAATTATGCCATTGTGGAGAAGGAGTGCCTGGCCATCAAGTGGGCCTTAGAGGCCCTAAAATACTACCTGCTGGGAAGGTCATTCAGGCTAGTCACCGACCATGCCCCCCTTAAGTGGATGTGTTACAACCGGGAGAAAAATAGCCAGGTGACTAGGTGGTTCCTGGCCCTACAGCCGTTTAAGCTCTCAGTGGAACACCAGGCTGATAGACTCCAAAATAACGCCAATGGACTTTCTCGGGCCCACTGCATGGTCGGGGCAGTTACTCCGCCCCAGAGGCTTGAGCAGAGGGGTGGGGATATGTGACGTTATGTGAGTCACCACAATGGATGGGCGATACTTGACGCTTTGCATGCAATCATTTTGAGGCAACAAGCGGGCGTCCAACCCTGGCTTTGCCAGTCACAGTGGCAGAGCTGGTTCCGGCCCGGACTTTCTGGTCCACTCAAACCCCTCTCCACTTGCATTTAATGATCAGGAAAAGATCTCACTTGAGCTTGATGCTGGATCTCAGAGGGAGAAAGCTGAGAGAGCTCTGTGTGCCAATTTGGACTCTAAAAACAAGGTTTGCAATGTGCTTATGTTTTGTGAATGCCGGGGACAGCCCCACACTGTACTGTATAGAGAGGAACCTCTTTGTTTAATGTAGCGCCAGACGGCGAGGTTTTGTTTTCTGTTGCTGTTTATGTTTTAACTTGCAAACCTGTAAAAATAAACCAGACAAGCTGCCAGACTTTACATCCATGCTTAATCTTTTCCTCTGAAAAGTGATCCCCACAAGTTAATCTCCCACAGCAAGCAAAAATGTTTTTTTTTCTTAATTTTACTTGTACGTGATTGGGTGTTCTTTGTAAGTAAAGCCTTACCTCATTTACTAAGCTCTGGAGAACTGCACTTGCAGAGGGCAACTGCAAAGTGCATAGTCTATTTGTCTTTAGTAAATCAACCCCCATATAATCACAAAACCCCGGCTGTATCTGTCACACTATGAAAGCCTCAGGGACCATTAGATTAGCCACATATGTATCCCTAGAAACAAATTATTCACCATCTTAATGTTACTATTGCAACCTATTGTGGGAAGGGACACCCATTCCAGAGATCGGCCCAACTCATAATTCTCAAAAAAAACAGCACCACCTTCAAAGACCCAGAGACCTCTGCCTGCTGCTATGACAAATGTGATTTAATAACCTAAATACAAAAATTATGTAAAAAAAAAACATAAGAAAAACTAAAAAGGCATCCTGAGGCCAAAAGAAGCAGTGGGAAGGGAGGGCAGTAGAAACCTGTTCTATGCTGGCCAAGATCCTACTGACCTTTAGACAAGATCCATCCTGCCACCCTCACACCAAGGACTAACCCCTAAGCCGCCCCCCCCATCAGATAAGTGTTTTTCTATATTGAAAAATAAACCATTATAACCATGACCATGCCTCTTCTGCATGCCCCATTATAATGGGACTTCTGCAATCCCATTATAAGTCGCTGATCACCACCATTAGTGGTATATACAAAAATAAATAAATAAAAACTCAAATAAATATATACCATACTTTTTCGTATACGCTATACGTTTCATGTACTGCAATCTAAATGTAGCCTCTAAACTTGTCTCCTGTGAGGCTTTTGTAGATTCTGGGGCCACTGCCACATTCCTGGATTACAATTTTGCTAAAGAAAATAGCATCCCATTTGTTTCCAAGTATAGACCCCTGAGCATCACCACCCTGAATGGTCAACCGTTGGGAGATGGCCTTATAAAGTTTGAAAACTACTACAATCACCCTTCAGGTAGGCACTAGAATTGAGCGAACCTCTGGAAGTTCGGGTTCTGCTGGTCCGGCCGAACTTCGGGACAAAGTCCGGGTTCGGGTCCGGACCGAACCCGAACGTTCGCACGAACCCCGAACCCCATTGAAATCAATGGGGACCCCAACTTTTTAGGCACAAAAATGGCTGTAACAAAGTCCTGGAAAGCCCTAGAGGGCTGCAAAAGGAAGTAAAATGGGGGTAAGAGTAGGGCAAGTGCCCTACAAAAAAATGGGGATAGGGTAAATTAATTAAAATCAAATAAAAAAATGGGAAGGGGGGTGAATGTGGAGTAGGAGCCTAGAGGTTGACTAGGCCGTGACCATGGCAGTGTAGGTGGAAGTGGCGGTGGTAGAGGAGTAGGAGGAGTTAGCCAACATGGTATTTTTTTTTTTGTATTGAGGCCTATTCAAAAAAACAAGTATGTGAATGGCTGTGTGAGTCCTGTCTAAATGTTTGTTCTGCACAAGGAACAGACAAGTCTCGTGGGATCCATGCCTGATTCATTTTAATAAAGGTTAGCTTGTCCACGTTGGATGTGGACAAAGAGCTCCGCTTGTCTGTGATAACGTCCCCTGCCGTGCTAAACACACGTTCCGACAATACACTTGCTGCAGGGCAGGCCAGCACCTCCAAGGAATAAAGGGCAAGCTCAGGCCATGTGGCCAATTTGGAGACCCAGAAGTTGAATGGGGCAGACCCATCAGTCAGTACATGTAGGTGTGTGCACACATACTCTTGCACCATGTTGCTGAAATGCTGCCTCCTGCTAAGACGTTGTCTATCGGCTGGTTGTGCTGTTTGTTGTGGCGGGCTGCTGACAAAGCTTTGCCACATTTCAGCCATGCTAACTCTGCCTTCTGAGGTGCTGACGTGGCACAGCTGTGTTGGTGGCCTCTTCCTCCTCCTCCTCTGCCTTCGCCTTGTGCTAGGTCCCTGGGTGCGGTGGGTAGTAGCAGGCCTACTGTCTAGGGGACGCTCGCTCCGCTTTTGCAACCTGCTTCCTCTTTTGCTGTGCTGGTGCCTCTGTGCGACCACCACCTCTTCCTCCAAACTCCACGCGTCACTCACATGACCCTCATTCCATGTGGGGTCTAGGACCTCATCATCCTCCACATCATCTTCCACCCACCCTTCACCACTGCCCTCTTTGTCAATCTGCACACTGAGGCAAGCTGCAGCAGTTGGCACCTGTGTTTCGTCATCATCAGAAATGTGCTGCGCTGGTGTTTCCATGTCCTCATCCTGCAACAGAAGTGGTTGGGCATCGGTGCACTTAATGTCTTCCACTTCTGGGGCAGTGCTATGTGGATGTCCACGGAAAGCACACCAGGAGAGTCATCAAAAAAGCTACATAGTTAATCAGGTTGAAAAAAGACACAAGTCCATCCAGTTCAACCAAAAAAAACAAAAAACATTTATATATATATATATATATATATATATATATATATATATACATACACACACACATACACAACCCAAATAATCCCATATACAATCCTTCAGCCACAGTTGATCCAGAGGAAGACTAAAAACCCCAGCAAAGCATGGATCCAATTTGCTATAACGGGGGAAAAAATTCCTTCCTGATTCCCCGAGAGGCAATCGGATTCACCCTGGATCAACTTTACCTAAAATGTTAGTACCCAGTTATATTATTTACATTAAGGAAAGAATCCAGGCCTTTTTTAAAGCAATCTACTGTGCTGGCCAAAACCACCTCTGGAGGGAGTCTATTCCACACTTTCACAGCTCTTACTGTGAAGAAACCTTTCCGTATTTGTAGATGAAATCTTTTTTCCTCTAGACGTAAAGAGTGCCCCCTTGTCCTTTGTGCTGACCTTAAAGTAAATAACTCCACACCAAGTTCACTATATGGACCACTTATATACTTGTACATGCTGATCATATCCCCCCTTAATATCCTCTTCTCAAGTGAGAATAAATTCAGATCCTCTAATCTTTCCTCATAGTTGAGCTCCTCCATGCCTCTTATTAGTTTGGTTGCCCTTCTCTGCACTTTCTCCAGTTCCCCGATATCCTTTTTGAGAACTGGTGCCCAAAACTGAACTGCATATTCCAGATGAGGTCTTACTAATGATTTGTACAGGGGCAAAATAATGTCTCTATCTCTGGAGTCCATACCTCTCTTAATACAAGAAAGGATTTTGGTTGCTTTGGAAACCGCAGCTTGGCATTGCATGCCCTTATTAAGCTTATGATCTACCAACACCCCCAGATCCTTCTCCAGTATGGATTCCCCCTGTTGTACTCCCCCTAGTATGTACGATGCATGCATATTCTTAGCCCCCAAGTGCATAACTTTACATTTATCGACATTAAACCTCATTTGCCACATAGTCGCCCAATTAGACAGTGCATTGAGGTCGGCTTGTAAGCATAAGAGTCTCTTGCAGGACTTGGGGCTCAGACTGCTTGGCTAATTTACAAGGGGCTGAGGTGAAAGACAGATGGCCATGGGGTTCAGGTGCCAACTCTGAGCTTTCATCAAGGGACCGGGAGGGAGACAATGTGAAGGAACTGGAGGCATTGTCAGCCACCCAATCTACTATCGCCTGTACTTGTTCTGGCCTCACCAATCGTTGAGGGGTATTCTGGCCAACCATATACCGGTGAAGGTTCTGTTGGCTACCTGAGGAAGGTGTTTCCCTTGTGCGTGTAGCTGGCACACCTCGACCACGTCCTCTGCTTCCAACAGGAGGTTCACCAACACCACCAATACCAGCAGCACCAGCATCACCAGCAGCACCATGACCACGTCCCTTATTTGCTCTCCTCATTGGGCCCGCAAATGTATTA
>BLSH010211737.1:432549-445229 GCA_018402905.1 Glandirana rugosa | reverse complement strand
ATCAGCATGTCCTTCATAGTAGTATCTAGTACTGGTTGCCCAGAGGTCGGGAAGGATGCTATCTGTGACTGTGGCCCTGTGTCTGGTCCCCAAGCCTGGGGAGCTGTACTCACTGCGGTAACCGGTTGGTGGGGCGAATCCATCCGCATCCTGGCTTTTGCTGGGCTATGCGATGAAGGGCTGGAGAGGGGGGAGCGCTGGGGTGATGAGGTGGTATTCTCCTCTGTTGTGATCTCTGCCTCAGCGTCCGGAAGATCAGTGTATGCCGCGGCTCTGTGTGCGGCCTCGCCGTCAGCGCCATCTTGCCCTCCCTCCTGCATCTGAGCCGGCCTGTAGAAGAAATCCGTGAGCTTCTGAGGGACTCTCTGGTCTTTTCTTTTGCGGTGCATGGCGCCGCTAGGTAGAGGGATCACTTGGCTCTGTGTGAGAGGGTGAAGGTGCTGTTCTGTGTCCGTTGTGCCGTCGTTCTAGTACCGGGTTGACGAGAGCTCTCGGCTTATGCGGCCATCTCCTCTTTTTTATTTTTGATAAAGTGATTGTCAAACTGTCTTGGTGTTTTTATTACTTTTTGGCATTTTTGGGTGAATGTGTAGGGGTACTACCCCATACTCATTCACATGGGGGGAAGGGATCTGGGGGCCCCCTTGTTAAAGGTGGTTTCCAGATTCCGATAAGCCCCCAGCCCGCATACCCCCACGACCACCGTCCAGGTTTGTGGGGAAGAGACCCTTTTCCCCGTTAACATGGTTCCCCTTAAAGGCCCATATGGACTGGGGGTGCACTGGTTTTTTAAAAAAACTATTTTCAATAGCTGGGTGCCAGCAATTGCAACTGAGAGTCTGCAGACGCGAGTAGAGGAAAAGCCAACAAATGGCTCTTCCTGTTTACACTGTGAACAGCCGTGATTCATCACGGCTGATCACATGGTAAAGAGCTTCTGACAGAAGCTCTTTACCTAGATCGGAGACTGACACACCACATCACGATCGCCGTGCTGCGCGGCCCCATGGGCGTGTCCCGGCTTGTTATCCTGCTGAACGTCATATGACGCCCAGTCAGGTTAACTGAACCACTTCCCAGCTGTCATTCTGCATACAGCTGTAGGGAAGTGGTTAAAGGAATTTTTCGGGTCTGCCTTTGGCCTCTTCTGTTTTCAAGTGACCTAGGAAGGTTCTGGATCAATAGGTGGACACTATGCAGAACACAGCATGAATATTAATGCCACTCCAACCAATCCCAGGGAGGGTAGCCCTAAAGCAGACTTTTTCAACCAGGGTTTCCAGGCACTCTGGGGTGCCTTCAGGTTTCTTCAGGGGTGCCTTGACAAAATGCTCAGAAATTGGCCAAAAATTGCCAACAAGCCAGCATGTGGATCAAGCTTGCTTTTAGTTACACAAAGCCACAGGTTTTAATTTTGCATTATTACAACTTTCCAGCCACTGGCATCCTAACAATAAAAGGCATCATTGGTTAATAAGGAGTACATTGGGCACCTGTACCTCCACTACCCCACTCCTTCAGTACTGGATTCCCATTAGCGCAGTGGGGGAGACGAAGATCACCAGTATGCAAAGATGTATTTGCTTTGGAAGAATAAGACATCTAAGGTTGGGTTTCCTAAATCTGTGGATATTAACGCGATATTCAAAACTATTAGTTTTGGGTTTTTTTTAAATTTTAGAATGGCGTGCCTTGCAATTTTTCAGACTTTTAAAGGGTGCCTTGGCTGAAAAAAGGATGGGAACACTGCCCTAGAGGATGCTGGGAGAGAGCATTTATTCTTTGTATGCACTGAGCATGAGGTATTTCCCAGGAGTGGATTGTACCAGCTAGGGGAGAGGCTGCTGCCTCCCCTGGCACCTGCTGTCATGTGGCCTCAGGTGGGCGACCCAAGGGCCTGAATTGAGAGAGAGTGTGCTGCCATTGGGCCTCAGGTGGGAGAACTGAGGGCCTGATGTTAGTGAGAGTGACCCTGGTACTACAGAGAACTGGCTGAAGGGGCTGCCTATTGAAGATCTGGTCTGGTATCATTAGTATAGAGTGTCGCTTGGAATTTGGAAGGAGCTATCAGCTGTCCCTGGATATTTTGTGAATACAGACAACCTAAAGGATCCATAGACTTGTGCTCTTAACCCCTTGTGGTGTACTTTATAGTCAGCTAAGGGTCCAGAAGTGGGAACACTGGCTAGTGTTCTAAAGAGCGCTGTCCAGCTGCTGCTACTGCATAGGACTTTGCTCAATTTTTGTTACTTTTGGGCTGTCAAATGCAGGAGCAGTCTGCCATAACTGGCTTGTGATCTGAAGAGCTTTGCCCTGCTACTACTGCCTACTGCTACTATGGGACTTTGCTCTAATCTTGAAACTACTTTGTTGCTACTGCCAAGGAGAAATCTTCTATCTGCTATCATCAAGGACTTTACCAGAGATTAACCAAGCAATCAGTTAGATGTCCTCAGTTGTGAATAGTTATATTTCTGGAGTATCCTACTAAATCCCCTTCCCTATCCAAGTTCTCCAAAAATTGTCATTGAAGATGAGCGGAAGTGTGTGTGCACCTGGATGTGTGAATCTACCTTGTGCCTGGCTGCAGGGCAAAAGTGGGGAAGACACAGGCAAGATACCAGCGACTCCAACAGGGGTAGTGCTACAGGAGATTTTTCAAGTAATACTTATATTGAATTGTCTAAAATAACTATTGTTTGTATTGTTATTACAATGCTGATGTCATAGAATGAAAGTGCGTTGTGCTCCTTTAAGTTCCGAGCTCTATGTAACTCTGCAGCTCAATATAATTTCCTGTTGCAGGCAAGAAAGGCATGGAAGTGAGATAAATAATATGCCCGCTTATAGATAAAGTGCATCTTAGTCTGCAAGGAAGAAGAGCAGAAGAAAAAGTTAGTCTGAAAACATTAACTTCTGCCAAAAACACATAAACCAAGAGACTATCCAACCAGAATAAATACAGCAATCTCCGTGGTGCTGAAATCTTTGCATGAGCTTGAAATAATTGTCTGCAATGTTTTCGACATAAAAGAAGCAATTGAATGGCTCAGGAAAAAAAAAAAAAAACCTCCGTGGTTCCTACATTGTGCGCCAAAAGAATGGAGCCCCCAGAAATCCCTATTGAAAGCATTTCATCCTTCCTCTAAAACGCCCAATCCCAGCCTGTAATTGCTTTTTCTGCCGAGCTCCCCGCTTTGTGGAAAGAAAGGCGCATGGTGAAATGACACTGTATGCATGTCAGCACAAATGCAGGAAGCAACTAAAAGGATTTTCTTATGTACTTAGCGTTCAGATTTTGCTGAGTCTAAAGTGAAACAAAGACCCCTGTTCTTCCGACATGAAATATTACATGGCAGATCAATAGAAAAATCATCAAAGAGAGAGCGAGGGTGGCTCGATTAACCTTTTGCATGCTTACAGAGATATGCCAGTGTTTAACCCGTTTAATGACCAGTAGATGTATGGCCTTGATTGCTATGTAGGCTGAGTGTAGCTTAAAGGAGAACTTCGCGTGAATATTTTTGAATAAAAATTAAAATTTGCTAATTAAAAATAAAAAATGTACCTTCAATCTGTAACTGTCCCATGCAGTAACCCCTTTTCATCACTAGATGCCGGCAGTTTGCCGCCAGTTTTCTGGGCTGGCGGTCTGACTCCCGATCATATGACAACCTTGAAAGCCTATTAGGCCTCATACACAAGGGCGTTATTACCTCTGTGTTTTTGAGCTGTTTTTGCAGCTTAAGAACGCCACACCATGTTATTCAATGACCTTATACACACGCTGACATTTTTGAGCTGTAAGTGGTGTCTGCGTTCTTAAGCTGTAGAATTAATGTAGGACCTGCACGTTCCGTAGCTGCAGTGTTAGAGCTGTTTTGACACTGAGCCAGAAAAACACTCAAAAATGTGGCTTAACGTCTTATACACAGCGTGAAGCCTCGTCAGATGTCCTATTCAAAATCAATGATCATGATGATCTGACTTGCGGTGTGACTTGTGTGCTGAGGATCTTGAAGGAGAACCCCACAAAAAATGTTTTAAAAATTTAGCGTGGGGTCTCCCCCCAAGAGGTACCAGACCCTTCGGTAAAAAACGGCATAGGGTCCCCCCCAAAATCCATACCAGACCGAAGGGTCGGGTACATCTTGGGGGGGAACCCCACATCATTTTTTTTTACATTTTTGCAGGGGTTCCCCTTCAAGATCCTCAGCACACAAGTCGCATCGCAAGTCAGATCATCATGATCCAACTTCTGGTGCGACTTCTAGTC
Source organism: Glandirana rugosa (assembly GCA_018402905.1). NCBI lineage: Eukaryota > Metazoa > Chordata > Amphibia > Anura > Ranidae > Glandirana > Glandirana rugosa. The sequence continues at coordinate 440,953 of BLSH010211737.1, read as the reverse complement.
AAATCAATGGGCTCCCATAGGGAACCATTGATTTTGAATAGAGACAGAGACACGCCATTAAAAGCTAGCGCGGAAAGACGTGCATTGCCATCAATGCATGACGCTGATAAATTTGCGTATTTAACGCAGCTTTTTTCCTGGCGTTGGTAGCGACGTTACAGCTCATTTTTTTAAACGCCCGTGTGTATGAGGCCTAACAGTGGCTATGTGATCAGGCAGACATTTCTACCCAATGGCCTAATAGCCCAGTTAAATTAATGCCAGGGATGCAACAAGCTGCAATAATAAATCCTTGCGAATTCTGCCATCAAAGGTTCTTTCTTAGGCACTGTAAACAGCGATGGCTGGTTCAAAAAGGGCACTTGGGCGCCGCCTCCCCGCCGCTGAAAAGTAAAAAAAAAAAAAGTCAGCCCGGCCCCCTACAGGAGGTGCCGGTATATGGACTTTTCTTCTTTTTTTTTTTTTTCTCAGCTCTTTGCTGTCTGCTGACAGCAAGTAGTGAGCCGATTGGTCAGTCATTAAAGACTATGTGCGTGCGCTGTACAGGCGCACACACATATTCTGTTTGGCTGCCTGAGCCAGTGACTGACTGGCATTGGATGCTGTGGGTGGGACTGTGGCAGACTTGCAGCACTCCGCCGGGTTTCAGTCCCACGCCACAGACCATCCACTCCAGGCTCCAGCCCACTCACCGCAAGCGCAGCTCTGCACACTGACAGCCTGCTGTCCGCAAGCCGATCTCTGCACATGCCTGCCTATTAGATGGGGTAAGTGCTTGTCCCGACGTGGGGGGGGGGGGTCTCTGCAAAGTACCCCACCTGTGTTACTGGCTGCAAAGTACCCCACCTGTGATATTGGCTGCAATTTACCCCCACCTGTGATATTGGCTGCAAAGTACCCCCACCTGTGACATTGGCTGCAAAGTACCCCACCTGTGATACTGGCTGAAATGTACCCCACCTGTGATACTGGCTGCAAAGTACCCCACCTGTGCTATTGGCTGCAATTTACCCCCACTTTTGATATTGGCTGCAATTTACCCCCACCTGTGATACTGGCTACAAAGTACCCTGCCTGTGAAACTGGCTGCAAAGTACCCCACCTGTGATATTGGCTGCAAAGTACCCCACCTCTGATATTGGCTGCAAAGTACCCTGACTGTGATATTGGCTGTAATTTACACCCACCTGTGATATTGGCTGCAATTTACCCCCACCTGTGATATTGGCTGCAAGTTACCCCCACCTGTGATACTGGCTGCAAAGTACCCCCACCTGTGATACTGGCTGCAAATACCACACCTGAGATATTGGCTGCAAAGTACCCCATCTGTGATATTGGCTGCAAAAGTACCCCACCTGTGATATTGGCTGCAAAGTACCCCACCTGTGATACTGGCTGTAATGTACCCCACCTGTGATACTGGCTGCAATGTACCCCACCTGTGATATTGGCTGCAATGTACTCCACCTGTAATATTGGCTACAATGTACCGCCACCTGTGATATTGACTGCACAGTACCCTACCTGTGATATTGGCTGCAATGTACCTCCATCTGGGTTATTGGCTGCAATGTACCCCCACCTGTGTTATTGGCTGTAATGTACCCCCACCTGTGTTATTGGCTGTAATTTACCCCCAGCTGTGTTATTGGCTGCAATTTACCCCCACCTGTGATATTTGCTGCAATTTACCCCCACCTGTAATACTGGCTGCAATTTACTCCACCTGTGATATTGGCTGCAATTTACCCCACCTGTGATATTGGCTGCAATTTACCCCCACCTGTGATACTGGCTTCAATTTACCCCACCTGTGATATTGGCTGCAATTTACCCACACCTGTGATATTGGCTGCAATTTACCCCACCTGTGATATTGGCTGCAATTTACCCCACCTGTAATACTGGCTGCAATTTACCCCCACCTGTGATATTGGCTGCAATTTATCTATACCTGTGTTATTGGCAGCAATTTACCCCACCTGTGCTACTGGTTGCTATATACCCCTACCTGTGATGCTGGGGCTCTATACTGTGTCCTGTGATACTGGCTGCTATATATCCCACCTGTGATGCTGGGGCTCTATACTGTGTCCTGTGATACTGGATGCTATATACCCCACCTGTGATGCTGAGCTGTATACTGTGTCCTGTGATGCTGAGCTGTATACTGTGTCCTGTGATACTGGCTGCTATATACCCCACCTGTGATGCTGAGCTGTATACTGTGTCCTATGATGCTGAGCTGTATACTGTGTCCTATGATGCTGAGCTGTATACTGTGTCCTGTGATACTGGCTGCTATATACCCCACCTGTTATGCTGAGCTGTATACTGTGTCCTATGATGCTGAGCTGTATACTGTGTCCTGTGATGCTGAGCTGTATACTGTATCCTGTGATGCTGAGCTGTATACTGTGTCCTGTGATGCTGAGCTGTATACTGTGTCCTGTGATGCTGAGCTGTATACTTTGTCCTGTGATGCTGAGCTGTATACTGTGTCCTGTGATGCTGGCTGCTATATACCCCACCTGTGATGCTGAGCTGTATACTGTGTCCTATGATGCTGAGCTGTATACTGTGTCCTATGATGCTGAGCTGTATACTGTGTCCTGTGATACTGGCTGCTATATACCCCACCTGTTATGCTGAGCTGTATACTGTGTCCTATGATGCTGAGCTGTATACTGTGTCCTGTGATGCTGAGCTGTATATTGTATCCTGTGATGCTGAGCTGTATACTGTGTCCTGTGATGCTGAGCTGTATACTGTGTCCTGTGATGCTGAGCTGTGTACTCCTGACACAATATGTGGAATACAGGGGACGCAGTGGGTGGATTCTATAAGTGGTGGGGCTTATTAGAAGTAGGAGGGGTCAAAAAGGAAGGGCGGAGACTGGCACCCCCCCATCCTAAAACTTAACCAGTCGCCACTGACTGTAAATATAGACCACTCTGCACATCCTATTGTGCCAACATCCCTAATAATTATGGAGACTATGGTACTCCCGAGTATGAAGGGTGGGACTTTAAAGGCACAGTATGAAACAAACTTGATTACAATTCCGTTTATTAATACAAAAAAGTTTAAAAAACATACCGTATTTTTCGCCGTATAAGACGCTCCGGAATATAAGACGCACCCAATTTTAAAGGAGGAGAATCTAGAAAAAAAAATTCTGAACCAAATACTGTAGTAAAATATTTTCATCACGTAATGTCCACCATTGCCCCCTACTCATCATCACCATCACTGTTCCAGTGCAACATTGCCCCCACACTAGTAATAATAGCCAGTAACATTGCCCCCACACTAGTAATAATAGCCAGTAACATTGCCCCCACATAAGTAATAATAGCCAGTAACATTGCCCCCAACATAGTAATAATACTGTTGCAGAAGCGCGCTCTGGTAGGATCCGCCGCCGCCGGGTGTACCAAGATGGCCGACCGCTCCGGAGCTAGGCCAAAGGCGTTGCGCTCCGCGGAGGCAAACTGTCTATTCGTCGTATAAGACGCACCAACTTTCCCCCCCCCCAGTTTTGGGGAAGAAAAAGTGCGTCTTATACGGCGAAAAATACGGTAGATGTATACATAAAATTTAAAAAATATACAGAGAAAGTTCATTTTCACAGCATAACTGAGTATAGGAAACATACCAAACAGTCAGATAGAAAGTGCCAGGTTGGTCATTTAGCTGTAGGGGGGAGAGAAAATTTGAATGTCCCGGGCGGTGTGACGTCACTTTCCTGTGCCAATTATTATGCTAGCTATAGTCCTGGTGTATGATCTTGTTCACGCAATCATAATAGGGTCTGTCGGCATTGGATGCCAATTTCTTTAATTCACTAATTTCCTCATGATATGACACTACCGTCTGGGGTTTCTTACTGGGATTGCACAAGTGGGATTACAATCATTTGTTCCGGGTGGCATGACTTCATTCCCATGCACCATATGTGGCTCACAGGGATCTATTTAAACTCAGGAGCATTGTTGCTGCTGCAGGCCTCCAGTGGATAACGGTTTCTTTTTTGGTCCACATTGGGCGGTACCAGTGTTTTGGAGCCTATCCTTTGAATAAGGTAATTGTATTCAATCTTTGATACTTATATGGACTTGCTTTATGCCCTAAGACAGACCCTTGTTAGCACTTTGGTAACTCAAATTCATATGTTTATATGTTTTGGAAGCCACTCCAGCTTTCTAAAATATATTTCCTTATGCACTCTCTTTTTTATAAATACACTTTTGAATGGCTCATCTGGCATATCCCTGTAGGCTCTCCCTTTCATATATATGTGGGGGGTCCTTGTGTGGAACAGTTGGAAGCCCGGGATGTTCCTCCTGACCCACGGAGGCTGCCGGACAAGGGTGTGACTTCCCTCCCCCCTTTTCTCTTTTTTGTTATCCGCCCCCCCCCCCCCACAATACCATCTGAGGACGATAGCTAAATGGCCAACCTGGCACTTTTTATCCGACTATTTGGCATGCTTCCTATACTCTGTTATGCTGTGAAAATGAACTTGCTCTGTATATCATCATGCTAATTTTGATTTCTCTTATAGAATCAAGTTGATGTTACAACTCCTTGTGTACAGTATTGTCCCTGAGGAAGGGATTACAGAATTTCCTGAAACATGTTGGACGTACACCTTTAAGGAGGAATACATGAAATACTCAAGATTCAAACCACTTGTTATGGATGTATATATGTTTTATGTATGCATCTATATTTTTTAAACAATTTTTTGTATTAATAAACATTATATGAAATTTGAATCAAGTTTGTTTCATACTGTGCCTTTAAAGTCCCACCCTCCATACTGGGGGAAGTACCATAGTCTCCATTTCTCAGGCACTGGGTTGAAGACTGTGTCCCAGTTATGATTCTGCATTGTCACTAGATCAAATGCACACCTGTTGAAGACTACAAGCGACAATGCTGACATATTGCAAAGAAATGGCCCACTACTGTCACTATCATGAAGCAAGTCAAGCATAATGATGTGCAGCTGATGTGGAGTAGGTGCATACAGATAGGCAGTGGATGAAAGTGGTTGGAGGAGATCATCAGCACTGAGATGCACAAAAGTTTGAAAAAAAAGGTGAGCTGAGTGCCGCTCAGTCCACAAGTACTGTGTGATCAGGCCATGGGATTATGTCTTCCCAGGGTCAGGCCCAGACAGCTAGGTCCCAAATGAAGGGTAATGAAAACGGAACCTAACTCCCACAAGGTAGTTAGTTCTGCTTTAACACCTCCACCCCAAGGAGAATGGCAGGATTCAGTTGAATTGATTTATTTTCTTTTCATTTTTAGCCTTGCCCCTGCCGCTATTCCAACCTAGGCAAGAATGTGTACCTGGTCCAGCAGCCTCCTGGGATGCATACATCCCATCTCCGGGGCTGTCTGCCTGCAACCAGAAAGGGCAGCCAATTGAAAAGGATCAAGATGGTGGCATATAACCTGTTGTATGGCAGACGAACAATGGATTCCAGCAGGACAACACTGGATTCGCTGTGCTTTGAAAAGCACCACGGTACTGCAGTTAAGTGGGAAAAAAACATGTGGGGGGTTTAATACCACTTTAAATCCTGAGTTTAGTTCATTGTTTTTTAAATCAGCACAAGGGATGGCATTTACATCAAATGAGAATTGTCCCTTGTGCTGGTGGCTGCTCTCTTTTGTCCTCTGTCCTCTCCCCTTCCTGACACTCGTGAAGCAGTAATCTTCTGGTTCTGCATGGATTAATATGAGCTGCTTGGCCTGTCATTGGCATTTGTGATGGACCGTCTGGCATCCAGCCATGCCAAGATACAGCTTCATCCACTCTGGAATGATGGCATGGGACGTGACTCCGCCCATTCAGGACGGGCTCACGCTGCGTGCCATGGCGCCGAGGGATCCACAATGGACATTGGACGTCTCATGTTGATGCCAGCGATTCCATCCAGCCAAGCAGCTGTTACCAGTCGCCATACAGGCGATTGCATGATTGATCATCCCACTTGGGTATTTTACTTTCAATAAGTTTTTATTGAAATGAGTTATAACATAACAATATATGCTAAAGCCAGTAGTCAATGGTACTCAACAGAAAATCTGCAACGGCCGCTCACAAAAGAAAATTAACATTGCGAATATGAAGCACCACACATAAAAACAATATAGAACATACATAGTAGGCTAACAGCCTATCCTTTATGGAGGTCAAGGTACAGGCCGTCAAGACGCAACACCCCGTCTGGGCTCATGCTCATAACTCGGAGGCCAACCCCTCAAAACTCGAAAACAATCAGCTCTAAGAATACAGTGTTGAACTCATTAAGTATCACCATTGGTACTACCTTTTTAAAAAAGTATCACCATTGGGATGCAGAAAGGATATGGAATGAAGTGAAGTACCTCTTCTGGGGAGTAGGAAGGGTTCAAAACAGACCAATATGTAAAAAGGAAAAAGGAAGTGAAAGAAAAGTTATCCAGAGTGGAAATATGAGCAGCGGGTATAAGGTGACCATTTGTGGACTTCCTGTAAATGGAGTGAAAGTGAATACCCTCCGGAAGGAGCTTTTATGGGTTTAAGTTTATGCCCATATGCCTCAGCCAAGGTTCCCATATAGAATCAAATTTCTTTGAAGTGTCTAGGAGCACACTCACCGTCTTCTCCTGAGCCATGATTTCAGATACTCTCCTCTTTGCAGACCGGATCAAAACATATGGACGTTTCCAAGCTCCGACTATCGTTAGTTTGGCTCCTATGAGTATGAAAAAAATTAGAGTTTGCATGCTCCTAGAGGCTTTTTCTACAGGGAAATTGAGCAGGGTGATAGTTGGGGATTTCGGGATAGGAAGGTCTGAATTCTTCCTGAGCAGGGAGAAAATTTTGTTCCAAAAAGTTCTTATCTTGGGGCAATCCCACCAGGTGCAAATCATATCGCCATTCATTGCACAATGTCTAAAGCACAATAGAGAAGATGTTGGATACATTTTAGCTAGTTTAGAGGGTATCAGGTACCACCTGGACATTACTTTAATGTTTGCCTCCACAAGAGCCGTGTTGAGGACCCCCTTAAAGGCCTTAAAAAAGTTCCTATTCCAGGTCCCATACCTGAGCCAGGTCTCGTTCCCATGCTAACATATAGAAGGTTTTCTCCTGTACAGATGATAGTGCTCCGTAGATGATCGAAATCCTCCCTTTCTGGACCATGGCCTGACCATAGCATTGTTCATAATCAGTGATATTAGGATCTTCTGGTTTTGAAGACCATGTCAAATCGGAAATTTGAATAAATTGGAAGTTTTCTGAGGCTGGCCTATCTAGCTTGCTAACACAGTATGCCTTGGTCAGAGGGCCTAGGGGGCATAGAAAATGACCAATCCTAAAGAGCCCTTTGTTCAAACACCAGCCAAACACCTAGATTTCCAATCCTAGGGGGAAAAGTGGGTTCCTGAATAAATGGGCCAAAGGGGTGACGGCCGAGGTCAACCCTGGGTGAGTCTTGAGCTTGTCCCATAGAGCGAATGAGTGAGACAATGTAGGAGCCAAAATAGGGGGTCTCTCGCATTTGGGGCACCAAAGGAGATAATCAAGTGTGTGATGTGGGAATGCTTCCCTTTCTAGCAGAGTCCAACCTGGAAGTACAATGCGGGAGTAAACCGCTGAAAGTTGGGCTAGTTGAGCCAATTGATAGTAGCAAATGAGGTTGGGTATGCCCATCCTCCCTTGGTTTCGTCAACGGAACATAAAAGATTTCGCCAATCTATGTCCTTTCTTCCCCCAAATAAAACTGAGAATTTTGGATTGAAAGTGTTTCAGACAATCCCTGTTTCTTGAGTATTTTTACCCACTTGGTGCAGCCATTTGCTGAGCACCAAGCTGGGAAGAGGAGTCATACACTACATCTGAGTACTCGAGGTATGAGGGGCAGAAAGCTGATTCTTATACTTTTTTTTACTAGGTATTGAATAGGTGGATGTCCCATGGAGGCATGCAGCCATTTCTTTACACTTAAACAACTTGACATTTTGAAGCTTTGATATACATGGTATGCTAGTTGACACTGAGGTCGAATATTTCTCCGACCCAGTGTACTACGTGACCGGTTAGTGTCGGTACGGTAATCATCCGTACCGACACTACCGAAGATTCCCGTTTGGTCACTTTGCGAACAACTAACCGACGGGACGTCGAAGAGTTGTGCACCTTATTTTATCGTCTTGGGGCCTGGCTTGGGCTTGCTAAAAACTTTACAGGCCCAGGCCCAGGCACGGTGCCTGTGGGCTTTCAAGCCATGCCTGGGCTTGCAATGTCAGGCCCAAGCGAGTTGTGATGATCGTATGGTACATATAGTTTCGAAGTTTTACAGTTCAACAAATTCACATTTCTTTACCGACGTACGGA
>BLSH010211737.1:352076-414882 GCA_018402905.1 Glandirana rugosa | reverse complement strand
TGTGTGTAAGCTGGATATAACCATATCACATAAAAGTCCTAAAGTGGAGGAGCTTCTTAGTGATCTTTAAGATACGAAATTCCTTCTCCAGAAAGAAGGGGGGATTCCCGTTCACAAGGTGATTTACATCCACTTGGTGATTTACATCCACTTGCTTCCCCACTTACCGGACTTCATAGACCTCCAAGGGCCACACAAACAAATAGGGATATATTTCTTCGTGTTAAGCTTCACATGCATATACATGAATGGACTTCTTAGCTCCAGGTGACACTCCGCTAGGAACCCCAAAGGTACCCCACTTACCAGATCTTGAAGTGGTAAAGCGTAACTGAAGGTAAAGGAGTATGTTGAGGAGTCCTCCAAAAGCGCCTCTTTTGATGTATGGCTCCAAAAGACCACGATGTGGGAAAGGAAGAAAATAAACTTCCAATAGTGAAGCCAGTATTTATTTTTAAAATTTTAAAACTGAATCAAAACAAAGTAAAAACAAAACAAAAACAGAAACTAAAACAAAAACAAAATAGCAAATCCCACTGCGGGAGATTGCTTACTGAAACAACTATTAAAAGGTATACAGGGGACGCCTGGCTGCAATCCACCTGTGTAGCTCAAAAAACGGAAGTAATGTGCAACTTCCTTGCCACCCAACGCGGCGTTTCGTTAACTGCTCGTCAACATCATCAGGGGTCATGCCCTGATACCACTTCAAGATCTGGTAAGTGGGGTACCTTTGGGGTTCCTAGCGGAGTGTCACCTGGAGCTAAGAAGTCCATTCATGTATATGCATGTGAAGCTTAACACGAAGAAATATATCCCTATTTGTTTGTGTGGCCCTTGGAGGTCTATGAAGTCCGGTAAGTGGGGAAGCAAGTGGAGGTAAATCACCAAGTGGATGTAAATCACCTTGTGAACGGGAATCCCCCCTTCTTTCTGGAGAAGGAATTTCGTATCTTAAAGATCACTAAGAAGCTCCTCCACTTTAGGACTTTTATGTGATATGGCTATATCCAGCTTACACATATATATATATATCATTTGTGTTTAAGGACATTAAAGTTTGTAAGCGCCATGATTTATTAATGCAGCATTACCACCTCTGGATTTGTTGTGACCACATATGAGAGAATTGCTTATCTCTATGGGTTTGGTGGCTGCTGAATGAGCGCGGTATATTTTGGAATTTTCATAAGAATCTTTAAGCTTGAACTTACAATGCCAATTTAGCTCAGCAACATTGGATAAATAGTTAGTAAAAGGCGGTCAGCCATTCCCCACCATCCTACCTCCGGTCTTGGAAAAAGACCCTAAGTATACATTGTCTAAAAACCAAACTGACCAAATGTTTCTACTAACTTACAGTCAAAGTCATCTGTGTCTTTGAATGGAGACCCCCAACTATATATTATCTTAAAATCAAATCATCAGAACTCTTCTACTAACCTACACATCATTTGTTTCTAACAAAATACAAGAAAGTTACAACAAAAATCCAACAAGCTACTTACTAGGTGATACATGATCCCAGACGACTTACATAAGAATCTGAGACCTTGAGCTCACAATGCCAGTTTGGCTCAGCAACATTGGTTAAATAGTTGGTAAAAGACGAACAACCATTACCGATCATACTGCCTCTGGCCACGGAAAAGAGACCCTAAGTATATATTGTCTAAAAACCAAATTGACCAAATTCTTCTACTAAGTCATCAGTTTCTCACGAAATCCAAGAAAGTTACAATATAAATCCAACAAGTTACTTACTGAGTTGTAGTTGGTAAAAGGTGGACAACCATTCCCCACCATCCTACCTCTATAGTTGGGAAAAAGAGCTTAATCATACATTGACTCAAAACCAAATTGACCAAGTTCTTCCTACTAGGTGGTATATAAGCCCAGACAATCTACATGGGCTCACAATGCCAATTTGGCTCAGCAACATAAACAAAAAATACAAGCTACCTACTAGGTGGTACATGACTCCAGTCCACCTACATGAGGATCTTTTAGCCTGAGCTCACAGTCCCAATATGCCTTAGCAACATTAATTAAATAGTTGGTATAAGGTGGACAACCATTCCTTCCATCCTACCTCCAGGGAAAGTTATAACAGAAATCCAACAAGTTACTTACATGACCCCAGACCACCTACATAAGATGAAACCACATAGTTATTGCTGGAGATGCAAATCCCAAAAAAGCTCACAACTGCATTTATATTTGGGAATTCCCTCTTTGAAACTCGGTAATATCCATCTGCCACAGGCTGACTGATGTCCACCCCACTATTAATTCACCTTTTGAACAAAACCTTTCTATTAATTCACCTTTTGAACATTTCTGAAGTGTGTATCCTTGTCCTACAGAAGCATTCCTCTCCACCCATTCTAGAACAATGGTTCTCATGCATCAATGAAACCTTGCACATGGAAGATATAGCAGCTTCCCTTTATCACTGGGGGGAAAACCGTGGTACTATAGTATGATCTTCAAATATAAAATGGAATATTGCATCTGATCGCTTAATCCTAACTGAACCTAATTTTCCAGACTACTTTTCTTTGTCTCCTGTAGCGCCCCCTGACCCTCAGCATTAGGGAGAGTTGACATTTCACCCCAGGGTCCTGATTCTTAGGCATGGTGGGTGTGGACGGTTTCCAGGAAGATGGGTGCCTGTCACTTTTAGGATGATCAAAAGTGAGTTTATGGCTCACAACTGAAAAATGTGGGAGAGAGGGTTAGGGCACAGGACATCCTAGGACAGGAGGCAGACATATTAACAGACTCCAAAAACAAAACAACCAGGTAGAAAGCAACACAGAACAAGGGCCTCAGGCCTGCACCCAATGTTCTTTACCTACATAGCAACAGCTGTCTCCTATAGCAAAAAAAACTTACAACACTTTGCAGAGTTTCCTTGAATGAGTCCCACTCAACACTTTCCCAGCCTCTTCACAGTCCCCAGCTCATGAACAGTAACCTCTTTTACTTCATCTCATAGCTCAGTTTTTTCCTCTTGCCCCCAGGCAACAAACAGGCTCTCTCTGGCAGAGCCCCTAGCACATGGCCAGGTCCACTCCAGGCCTCACCCAACACAGCTGTTCCTCACACATCCACACCAGACCGAGGTCTGGGTGGGAGGACCCTGATCACATGACTTCCTACAAATATATACTTTCCCAGCATGCTCAGTGGCCTCAAACTCCTACTGATTAGCTGAAAGAGATATGCATATTCATAACTTAGTCTCACTGCAGCTCATCATACTAATGCCAAAGGAAACAGTGCCACTTACTGACAGAAGGGAGGAACCACAGTAAAACAAGGCTTAGTAAAGAACCCAAATGATCACAAAGATTACAACTCAGCCAGGCTAGTTACCACCCAGCATAGCTAAATTTACCAGTAGCCCCTGTTTAACCACTTGGCACCAGCTGCCGCTGGCCCTTTAAGGGGTTTGCTACGCCGGGAGGCAGTGCCATGTGACCACCCTGATTGCCTGTCATGGCAGTCACATGATCGAAAAACTTTACATGAGCTGCCTTGTTAAATGCCAAATACTAGCAGGACAGGAAGTGGGGGGAAATATTTCTATTGGGGTTCTGGATGACAGTAAAAACCTGGAACAAGTACATCCGAGCTACTACTTCCTATGTAACACCTGATCAGCCTCAAGAACAAAGCACTCAGCCTGGGAAGTCTCTGCAAACCTTCATGTGCAATCCGTAAAACAAAGGGGAGAAGGGCTAGTGCTGTGGAAGTCGACTAAAACATTGTTAATGCAGGTAAACAACAGTCAAAAACGCGTTTCGATCATCAGGCCTTAATCATGGCTAACAAATAGGTGACAGTAAAACCTACCAGAGTATGGGAACCTTGAAATAGATTGCCACATGCATTGCACACGATTGAGGGTGCTTGCAAAGCAGTCCCATTTACTTGAATTGGTTGTGCTAGGCAGGTGCTATGCTACCAAAAGCAGCAGGGGGTATAATTCCTGCCAGGGTCGTGTAACAAAGCATTATATCCACAGCATGTGTACACCCCTGGTTGATGCCTCTGCAGCTGGGAGGGGGCAGGGGAAGGTGAAAGCCATGGGGTTTTACCACCCCTCAACCACTAATCTGAACTAAGTTCTAAAACTGAATCCCAGGCACAAAATACAGTAAGTAATTGAAATACACTATATCACCAAAAGTATTGGGACACCTGCCTTTACACGCACATTTACTTTAATGGCATCCCAGTCTTAGTCCACAGGGTTCAATATTGAGTGGCCCACCCTTTGCAGCTATAACAGCTTCAACTCTTCTAAGAAGGCTGTCCACAAGGTTTAAGGGTGTGTCAATGGGAAAGTTTGACCAGAAGCGCATTTGTGAGGTCAGACACTGATGTGGACGAGAAGGCCTGGCTCACAGTCTCCTCTCTAATTCATCTCAAAGGTGTTGTGCAGGCCAGCCAAGTTCCTCCACCCAAAACTCACTCATCCATGTCTTTATGGATCTTCTTTGTGCACTGGGAGCATGAAATTGTCCAAAATGTCTTGGTATACTTACACCTTAAAGTGTTTGTTAAGCCACTCAAACATTTATACATCTATAACATTTACTGACTCCTAATGCAGTGTCCCCCCATGTGCATGATTTATAAATAAAATTACTGTATATACTGTATTTCAGAGCGGTGACTGAGGGGGTGGTGAGATGATGATTAAGCGAATTGTATTTTCGTGAAACGCGTCCATCTTTCCTGTCCATCCATCTTATTGCTTTGCCGTTGGACATGTCTTTTGAAAATTTTTGTATGCATTTGGACTTCCATTGTACGCTTATGCTTTGAATAAACTGGATTACCATTTCCCTATCTGCTGGAAGGCTGTCTACTACTCTTTCATTGATTACTGCATGGTGTGGCTCACGGACTGGACGTGCACACAGTGACTGGGATCTCTTATCACTCACCTGGAGCGGTGTCTCTACTTCCCTGTTTTGTATGGCGAGAGGGGGCATCTGCTCTGGGTGACGCATCTAGGGGGACACTGCCAGGGGTGCCGCCCCCACCCGAACTGGGAACTGCTACTCCTAAGGGTGTCACTGCCGCCTGATCAAGTGTAATGGATAGGCAGGTCTCCCTCCTAGTCCTGCCCAGTGTCAAAACAGCCTATGTCTTTTCTGCATGAGGCATCCCAGAGAAGGGGAGGTTTCAAAGAAAGCTGAGGGGTGATGCAGAGGAGGCCCCCGGACTGGGGGGGGGTTAGAGCAGGCCCTGGACTGGATGGTGCAGTGGAGGCCCCAGCTAATGGGGGTGCGGAGGAAGCCTTGGGCTGGGGAGTGGGGAGGAGGCCCTGAGCTGGGGGTGCAGAGGAGGTTCTGACCTGGGGGGGCACAGAGGAGACCCTGGACTTGGGAGATGCAGAGGAGGTCCTGGGCTGGGGGGGTGCAGAGGAGGGCCTGACCTGGGGGGGTGCCGAGGAGACCCTGACCTGGGGGGTGCAGAGGAGACCCTGGGCTTGGGGGATGCAGAGGAGGTCCTGGGCTGGGGGGGTGCAGAGGAGGCCCTGGAAGGGGGGGTGCAGAGGAGATGCTGGAATGGGGGGGTGCAGAGGAGGCCCTGGACTAGGAGGGGAGTACACCGGAGGCCCTAGACTGGGGGGGTGTAGAGGAGGCCCTGGACTTGAAAAGTGGGGTTGATAAAGGTCCTAGATTTGGAGAGCAGGGTACAGAGGAGGCTCTTAACTTGGGGTGGGCTGTAAAGAAGGCCTTGGACTAGGAGAGGAGTGCAGAGGAGGCCCTAGACTAGCGAAGTGGGTGCAGAAGAGGCCATTGACTAGGAAATGGTGGTTGGTGTGGCAAAGGCCCCTGGATAGGGCGGGTGCAAGGGAGATACTGGACTAGGTGAGGGAGTGCCTGGAGGTCCCAGATTAGGAGAGGCGGTGCCTGGAGGCCCTGGCCAGGGCAGCAGGTGTCTGCAGGCCCTGGGGATCATAGAGGCCCTCTGGAGTAGGAAAGAGGGTGCCTGAAGGACCTTCGGGCTTCAGGGAGAAAGAGCCTGGATTTAAAGCCTGGGCTGAGGAAAAGCCTGCCTGAGCCCTGGAGAGTGAGTTCACAACATAAATGAGGACATTTATCAATTGTCGCAAGTAATGCCACACAGGAGCAGAGAGACAAGTTGTGTGATAGATTTATTAAAGGAAAAGTACAGCCAAAGATTGTTTTGCATTCCAGTTACCCATTTTCAGCTGAGAGCGGGCTTAAGCTGATGTCACAGAGTCGGTCCTGGATGGGGAAAGATTGCAACCATATAGTTGGGATCTGCTCACATGCCTGGACCGGCACCCAGCTCAGCCTCTTAATGAGCACCTGAGAGCCTGAGCCGGCCACTTCTGCCCCCTCCACAGCCCAGTGTTTCAGTGAGCACCGGGGGGGGGGGCAGAGCAGAGCCAGAGACTGACAGCCACCAGCTCTCTACTCAGGGAGCACTGAGAACTGAGTGATCAGCTGTTTGATTACTCAGTTCTCAGCCTCAGAGCCAGTGGGGGACAGATGCAGCATCCACCTCCCACACTTCTCATTTAATTACCCGATATCTTCTCTTTCCTGCTATCTGGCCCACATGGCAATTGGGCCTCATTCACATGGAGTCCATGCGTCCATGCCCAGTGTGATGGGCGTGTACCACGTGGGGATGCTTGATGTTCTGTGTATCCCTGTGCAGGCAGTCCAGTCAAAGTCAATTTGGATGCAGTAGCTGCATGGACATAGTAGAATGTCAAAATTTGATACAGACAGGAAGGGGTGCATGTATCTGAACGCGCAGTGTCTGCATTCGGATCTGTGCACCCACTTCTATAGGTGAAGCTCTCTGGTGGATGCAGATGCAGCAAAAAGTGTCTCAGCATACAGGACCTGTCTTAGCGCCTGTCTGAATAGAATTTATCAAAACTATAACAGACAAAATTTGGAACAGCTGTGCATGACAACCAATCAGTTCATAACTTTCATTTTTAAAGCTGAACAAGCTGAAGATAGAAGCTGATTAGTTGCCATGCACTGCTGTTCCAAATTCTGACTGCACTAGTTTTGATAAATTCCCCTCACTGTGTTTTACATTTCTTACTCCTGACTACTGCATTCTAAGTGCAGCACATGCTTTGTTAAAGTGGTTGTAAAGGCGCACAATTTTTAATCTTCATGTATTCTATGCATGAATGTAAAAAACCTTCTATGTGCAGCTCCCCCCCCAGCCCCACCTAATTCTTACCCAAGCCACCTCTCAATCCAGTGATCCAGAGCATTGGCTGTCTGGGGACTCGCACTCCTGATTGGCTTTTGGCAGCAACGGGAGCCACTGGCTCACACTGCTGTCAATCACAGCCAGTGAGACAATCAGAAGACGGAGGGAGCGGAGTCAAGCCATGGCTCCTTGTGTGGATAGACACACAGAGCCACGGCTCAGGAGCGTGCCTGATTGGGTGCCACCATAGCAAGCTGCTTGCTGTTGGGGCATCCAGAAAGAGGGAGGGGTCAGGGGTGCCAACAAGGGTACCCAAGAAGAGGAGGATCCGAGCTGCTCTGTGCAAAACCACACAGAGCAGGTAAGTATAACTAGGAATGGGCCAATGTTCGAGTTGAACATAAGTTCGACTTGAACATCGGGCGTTTGCCCATTCGCCGAATAGCGAACATTATGGGGCATTTGCGGCAAATTTGAGTGCAGCAGAAGGCCCCATAATGCATTGCAAGATCACAGTGTATTGACGTTTTATGATTGGCCAGAACATGCACCTGACTTGCATGCTTTGGCCAATCACAGTGCGCTCTGCTGAGAGAGCCATAATTGGCCAAAGGCAGGGCCTGAGCCGCTCTCAGCCCAGAATCTAAAACAACCAGGCCTGCATATCTTCAGGCCTTGCTAAATTTTACCTCACCTAACCAAAAATCTAGCTCTAACTCCTACCTAAGTAGAGGGCGCTACACTCACTCCCCACCAAACCTCAGCTGGTCCCCAGCTGAGAAAATGTAAAAAAAAAGGCTCCTGGGCAAGGGCACCCCAGAAAAAAAATAAAGGCAGGGGAAAAATGGAACAAACCTGGAAGGGGGACTGTATAAATAATTTAAATACAAAATAGACAGATCTTCATAAATTATCCACACTGTACAGTATAATTACACAGTCCTAGCTACAGGTCCCTGCAACTAGCAGTATATACAATCAATATACATTCCTGGACCAGAGCACTTCCCCCAAAGGAAAAGTACTCTGTCCGCTTAGTTGTAGAAAGTAGTCTTGACACTCGACGGATGAGGATGGACAGCCGTCCCATCCCAGAGATCCTGAGAGAAGACATAGAACAACTTACTCTGCATCCTAACTAAACAAAATCACACAGTCTGCTGAAAGGGGGTTATGAGCCTCCCAGCAGAGCAACCAAACAAAAAACATTACTCTCTCCTGCCTGATCTGTCAGTGAGGGGGTTATAACCCACTGACAGAATCAGTAAAGGAGAGGAAACAAGAATTATAGAGACACATAAAACTTCTCTTCATTTTTTTTTCAGAGTTCCTGATGGGAGGGGCCCCTACCCGGGCAACAGGCTTTTCAAAATTTAGCAAAAACAGGTGCAATCCTCACCCAAGTGTCTTTCAACAGAAAGTTCCTCCATTGGGCATGAGGTGGCACACTGGCTTGCTACTGCAGAAGTCAGGAAAACAAAACAAAACCATGCTGCACTCTCCAGCAGTTCTGGTGGTAGGTTCTATGCAAAAGCTGGCTCCTCTCAGTCCTCCCTCAAGCATAGAACCGAGGGTCCGGCAACCGTCATCGGACCCCTTCTCTTGTCTCCCTGGAGATCGAATGAGCTTTAGTGGGCCCACCCGCCCACACAACAAGTACTCGTTCCCTGTAGATGGATCTCCCTGTCCGCCACTCTTCCTTGATATCCAGGAACCGGGCCCATACTTCACTTTCCGGCCTCCTCAGTGGCTTTAGGACATAAAGAAAATCCCAAATTAGATCATCTTCCCACTACCCACGGGAGCTCTCTACAGCGTCCATAACTTGGGATGGGACATATGGGAAGTCCAGGCCCCACTCCAGGGCTACCCTTTGCTGCACCTCTCTCTGGAACCGGGACAGCCATGGCAGTTCTCTCGGGTTCCCTCGTCCGGGTAGGATGCAAGCATTGGGAGATCTTATCACCCATTGGCGATAAGTGGGCGCCCTGGTCTGGGTGGTGGATGGCCGGTGTAAGAAAAGCTGTTAACTGCTAATCAGGGTTCCTGCACACAGTTCAAAGTCTAAGGCTGGTTCTAGCTCTACTTCCCCTTTAGAATGAGCCTCCTGGATGTGAGACCCTACTGTCTCCCACTCATCCTCAGAACTTGAGCCCGGAGAAGACCACTCTGTTAGGCTGGATTCACACCTATGCATTTCATTTAACATGGGTTCCTATGGAACACATTCTGCAGTGCAAATCTGCAAAATGCAAAAAGCACTAAAAATGCATAGGTGTGAATCCAGCCTAAATCTCTCCAACGACCCGGACTCTGCGTGTAGTCTGGGGGAACCCAGATCAAGGACCCGGCCCTCACTCTCCTCTTCCAGCTCACCTGACATAGCACTTTCCTCCCTCACTGGCTGGGCTGGTATCAGGAGAGCAGAGGTCTTAGGACTGGCTGGCTCTTCAGGGACCTAACTGGTTCCTGTATGGTAGTTACTACAGTCACCACGTCCCTGGCCAGGCCACAGGTCTCCGCAGCTTTTCTTCCCATGTTGTCCTCTGTGTTCACGGGGGAGTCGCCAGGCCGCAACTCTACCCTGCTTTTGGGTGGTGATGACAGGCCCGATCCGGCCTTCCGGGACTTCATGGGTGCGGATGGCAAAACCCTGTTAGCAGGTCCACGGTGTAATAGTGGGGCTCCTACAGCACGGACACCAGCCGGGTCAGTGGTTAATCACAATTAGCCGAACACCCCCCGGTTCGGTTCGCACCAGAACATGCGAACAGACAAAAAGTTCAGGGTGAACATCAGAACACCATTAAAGTCTATGGGACACTAGCATGAAAAATGAAAAGTGCTCATTTTAAAGGCTTATATGCAATGTTTTTGCCCTAAAAAGTGTATGGGGACCCGGGTCCTGCCCTAGGGGACATGTATAAATGAAAAAAACATATTTTAAATCAATAATTTTTTCAGGAGCAGTGATTTTAATAATGCTTAAAGTGAAAAAAAAAGAAAAATTCCTGCAAATATTGTGCCTGGGGGGAGGGGGGGGGGGTGTCCTTAGTCTGTGTGTAAAAGGGTGCATCTCTGTGAGGTGTAGAACATAGCCAGAGCAAAATGACATTTCCATAGGAAAAATTGTCACTTAAAATCGCGGCTGTAATGTATTGCAAAAATACAAAAAAAATCACTGGAAAAAGGTGCGTGCGGTCCCCCCCCCCCCAGTCCAAACCAGGCTTTTCGGGTCTGGTTTGGATATTAAGGGGAACCCCGTGCCTAATTTTTTAAAAAATTGGCGTGGGGGTCCCCCTAGAATCCAAACCAGACCCTTATCCGAGCATACAGCCCTGGCCGGTTAGAATGGGGGGGGGATGAGCGAGCGCCCCACCCCCTGAACCAAACCAGGCTACATGCCCTCAACATGTGGAGTAGGGCTGCTTTGGGGGAGGGGGGGCTCTGCCCCCCTCCTCAAAGCACCTTGTCCCCACCTTGATGGGGACAAGAGCCTCTTCCCCACAAGCCTGGCCGGTGCTTGTGGGGATCTTCAGGCGGGGGGGGTTTATCGAAATCTGGAAGCCCCCTTTAATAAGGGGGCCCCCAGATGCTGCCCCCCCATGTGAACAAGTTTGGTGTACATTGTACCCCTACCCATTCACCAAAAAAGTAGTGTAAAAAAAAACCATTAGGCAGATTTTGACAAGTCCTTTATTTTGTATTATAGCTCTTTCTTCTTTCTTCCTCCATCTTCTCCTGGCCCAGTCCTTCTTCTGGATCTTCAATCATCAATCTTCATCTTCTTTCCCTGCCGCCGCACTCTCTGCTGCTGCAGTCCGGCCCCTGCAGTGTCTCCCCAAATGGGCGGTCTTCATGATGACAGTTCTTTTATAAGAAGGGGCAGGACCACCCGTGACGTAAATGGGTGACCCGTCCCCTCTGACATCACATGACATCAGATGGGGCGGGTTCACTCAGTTACGGCACTGGGTAGCCCCAACCCTTCTTGTAAAAGTACTGTCATCGCGAAGACTGCCCATTCGGCAAGATGCGCAGGGGCCGGACTGCTGCAGCGGAGAGAGCGGCGGTGGGAAAAGAAGAAAGAAGATCAAGATGAAGATGAAGATTGAAGATTGAAGATAAAGAGAGGAAGCAAGAAGAAGGGCCAGGAGAAGATGGAGGAAGAAAGAAGAAAGAGCTATAATACAAAATAAAGGAATTATTAAAAACTGCCTATTGGCTCTTTTTACACTACACTCCTTTTTTGGTGAATGGGTAGGGGTCACATGGGGGGGTCGGGATCTGGGGGCCCCCTTATTAAAGGGGGCTTCCAGATTCTGATAAGCCCCCTGCCCGCAGACCCCCACAACCACCGACCAGGGTTGTGGGGATGAGGCCCTTCTCTCCATCAACATGGGGACAAAGTGCTTTGGGGGGACCTCAAAGCATCCTCCCCATGTTGAGGGCATGTGGCCTGGTATGGTTCGGAGGGGGCTCGCTCATCCCCACCCCCTCCTGCCATGCCAGGGATGCGTGCTCCGATAAGGGTCTGGTTTGGATTTTGGGGGGGCCATTTTTTAAAAATTTGGCACAGGGTTCCCCTTAAAATACCATACCAGACA
This sequence comes from Glandirana rugosa, assembly GCA_018402905.1. Taxonomy (NCBI): domain Eukaryota; kingdom Metazoa; phylum Chordata; class Amphibia; order Anura; family Ranidae; genus Glandirana; species Glandirana rugosa. The sequence continues at coordinate 403,042 of BLSH010211737.1, read as the reverse complement.
TGAAGGGCCTGGTTTGGATTTTGGGGGGACATGCACGTCGTATTTTTTTAATTTTTACGCAGACCATGCTGTTGTAAATTACTTCAAAAATTGTGATAAAATTCCCCAGTCAAACAGGTGGCCTAAAATTGGGCCTTGTGTGTTGGCAGTGCTAGAACACTGTAACCCCTTGCAGTTTCTGGTGTGGGTTCTTCAGGTACTCTTGCCAATGGACTGCATGGCTGGTTGTCATATGTCTTGTCAAGACAGTAGTGCCCAAACGGCTGGAGTCTTGGCCGCTCTTGACCCGCTTCAGATATAGATTGCAAATGGCTATGGTGCGATCTACTGCACATGTGCTGAAAAATGCCCACATCAAATAAATTTTGGAAATTGGTGGGGAGGCAGCAGTGCCCTTTACCTGTGGAGCTCTGTGGGCTGATGCAATTGGGTGGCTGCCCTTAAGCTGGCCCCTGGAGGACATCCTGCCTTGTTGGAGTTGGGCCTCCTCCTCCTCCTCACTTTCCTCCTCTCTTTTCTCAGGCACCCAAGTATGGTCCGTGTCCTCATCATCCCCTCCCTCCTTGTCACTGGAGCAAACTGGGCAGTATGCTGCAGCTGGGGGAACATGACTGCTAGTTTCTTGTCCTTTTGTGGCACCCCCTGTCTCTAGGCTTATGCTACTCCCTTCCTCAACACGGGAAGCAACATCGAAGCCTTCAAACTACTGCGCATTCTCCATGAGCATGTAAATGACACTATGGTCGAACAACTCAGGTGACTCCTCCGTGCATGATGGTGGGGATACAGAAGGAATAACTGTGGACAAGGTTCCAGTGGAATAGGCCTCTTTGCCAGATGCGTTGGAAGGCAACCTTGTACGAGCCTGGGTGACAGAGGATGAGGAGGATGAGGACGGCTTTGTTATCCACTCCACCAACTCTTCTGCTTGTTGTGGCTCAATACCATGTCCAACAGCAGAAAAAACGGACAAGTGTGACCCGCCTGCAGAGGATGCACCACGTCTGCCACCTTTCACTAAAGACACAGAGGCTGCTTGCCCTCTTTTAGTGGCCTGGGAGCATCTGTCTCTCATTTGAAGCCTTCCTGACATGATGTTTTGTTTTTTGTTTTTAGAACCACACTACACTGTACTATATACCATACACCCCCGATTGCACCGTATTTATAGTTTACTCTCAATGCACTGCGTGTATATCTGTATACACTAGACTGTATATATTTGAAGACAACACGCCAAGTAGTGTGCTATATACCGTACACCCCCAAATGCATCGATATACAGTGCACACTCAATACACTGTGTGTATGTATATATACCAGGCTGTACACTGTGTGTGTCTATATATATATATATATATATATATATATATACCAGGCTGTATATATTTTAATACACCACGTCAAGTGGATTATATATCTTAGGAACAGATATATAGAGCACGCTCAATACGCTGTGTGTATGTATATATATATATATATATATATATATACCAGGCTGTATATATTTTTATACAACACATCAAGTGGACTATATACCTTAGGTACAGATATATAGAGCACGCTCAATACGGATGTATATATTTGTATACACCACATCAAGTGGACTATATACCTTAGGTACAGATATATAGAGCACGCTCAATACGCTGTGTGTATATATATATATTTATATATACCAGGCTGTATATATTTTTATACACCACGTCAAGTGGATTATATACCTTAGGTACAGTGTACACTGATATATAGCACACTGTATATATATATATATATATATATATATATATATATATATATATATATACTAGACTATATATATTTATTTATTTATTAGTGTGGTGCATGGATTGAGACTGCTGTGCGGTGATTAGCTAAAGGCATTCTGCCTTTAGCCAATCAAAGCTCTCACAGCAGGCCGCTCGCTGATTGGTCAAAGCATGCAGGTCATGTGCATGCTTTGACCAATTAGCGGGCGGCATTCCGCCGCCATTTTGAAACATTATGGGGCGCGCAAGGTTGCTGCGAACACCCCAAAATGTTCAGGAAAACTCGAAGTAGCGAACAGGAACAGGAACCCCATCCCTAATCACAATGGCCACACCGAGCCCAGCCTGTGACTTCCGTGGTTGGTATCTTGCAGTCCGGGCAGATCAAACACAGCCACTCCACTCCTATCACTCCCAGGGCGAGTCCACCATGAGGCTCCAGCCGAACCCTGGTGTCGAAAAAACGTCCGCTCCGGCTTGTCCGGCAACCATGTCAGCGATAGACATGTGCGGTTAGTTTCGTTCCGAATTAAAATTTGGATGAATTTTCGTTTTTCGGAAATTCGGATGTATCCGAATTTCTGAATTACAATAGTACCGAATGTAAACGTATCCAAAATAATGAAAAAAATTCTGACAAAATTCAAATTCTAATAATTTTTTAATCATTTTTGAATACTTTTCCAATTCAAATAGTTTTAAAATTTGAATCCGAAAAGTTTTCACATTCAAATAGTTTTCAAATTCGAATTTGAAAAATCCTCAAATTTAAATTGTTTTTCAATTTCCAGAGAGAACAAAAAAGAATAGAAAACAAAGGAATAGAACAGGAAAAAAAAAACAATAGACTAGAAAAGAATATAACAGAAAACAAAAGAATAGAATACAAACAGAGTAAAACAGCTCTGTTCCACTCCACCACATTATACAGTTGTATGCAAAAGGTTAGGAACCCCTGGCAATTTCCATGATTGTCATTTATAAATATTTGGGTGTTTGGATCAGCAATTTCATTTTGATCTATCAAATAATTGAAGGACACAGTAATATTTCAGTAGTGAAACGAGGTTTATTGAATTAACAGAAAATGTGCAATATGCATCTAAACAAAATTAGACAGGTGCATAAATTTGGGCACCCCAACATAAAAATCACATCAGTATTTAGTAGAGCCTCCTTTAGCAGAAATAACAGCCTCTAGACGCTTCCTATAGCCTGTAATGAGTGTCTGGATTCTGCATGAATGTATTTTGGACCATTCCTCCTTACAAAACATCTCCAGTTCAGTTAGGTTTGATGGTTGCTGAGCATGGACAGCCCGCTTCAAATCACCCCACAGATGTTCAAAGATATTCAGGTCTGGGGACTTGGATGGCCATTCCAGAACATTGTATTGTTCCTCTGCATAAATGCCCGAGTAGATTTTGAGCAGTGTTTTGGGTCGTTGTCTTGTTGAAATATACAGCCCCAGTGTAACTTCAACTTGGTGACTGATTCCTCAACATTATTCTCAAGAATCTGCTGATATTGAGTGGAATCCATGCGACCCTCAACTTTAACCAGATTCCCAGTACCGGCACCGGCCACACAGCCCCACAGCATGATGGAACCTCCACCAAATTTTACTGTGGCTAGCAAGTGTTTTTCTTGGAACGCTGTGTTCTTTTGCCGCCATGCATAACGCCCCTTGTTATGACCAAATAACTCAATCTTTGTTTCATCAGTCCCCAGCACCTTATTCCAAAATGAAGCTGGCTTGTCCAAATGTGCGTTTGCATTCCTCAACCGACTTCGTTTATGGTATGTGTGCAGAAAAGGCTTCTTTCGCATCTCCCATACAGCTTCTTCCTATGCAAAGTGTTCTGAATTGTTGAACGCACAGTGACATCATCTGCAGCAAGTTGATGTTGTAGACCTTTGGAGGTGGTCTGTGGGCTGTTTTTGACCCTTCTCACCATCCTTCGCCTTTGCTTCTCCAATATTTTATGTGGCTGCCACTTCTGGCCTTAACAAGAACTGTGCCTGCGGTCCTCCATTTCCTCACTATGTTCCTCACAGGGGACACTGAGAGCTTATATCTCTGCAATAACTTTTTGTAGCCTTCCCCTAAACCATAATGTAGAACGATCTTTGTTTTAAGGTCATTTGAGAGTTGTTTTGAGGTCCTCATGTTGCCACTCTTCAGAGGAGAGTCAAAGAGAACAACAACTTGCAGTTGGCCACCTTAAATACCTTTTCTCGTGATTGGATGCACCTGTCTATGAAGTTCAACGCTTAATGAGCTCACCAAACCAATTGTGTGTTCCAATTAATCAGTGCTAAGTAGTTACAGGTATTCAAATCAACAAAATGACAAGGGAGCCCAAATGTATGCACCTGTCTAATTTCGTTGTGATGCTTATTGCACATTTTCTGTTAATCCAATAAACCAAATTTCTGATCCAAACACCCAAATATTTATAAATGAAAACATGGAAATTGTCAGGGGTTCCTAAACTTTTGCATACAACTGTATTCTTTCATTTTCTGTTATATTCCTCTCTATTATAGTCTATCTTTTTTCATTCTATTCCTCCATTTTCCACTCCACCCCATTCTCCTTGGAATTTGGAAAATGATTCAAATTCGAAAACTGTTCATATTTGAAAACAATTCGAATTTGAAAACGATTCAAATTTGAAAACTTTTCGAATGGTGAATTTTTAGGATGGGGGGGCAGGCCCCGCCTTTCCTTTTTGACCCGCCCTACTTCTCATAAGCCCCACCCCTTTAAAAAGGGGCCCCCAGATCCCGGCCCCCCTATGTGAATGGGTATCGGGTACATTGTACCCCTACCCATTCGCCAAAAAAGTGTCATAAAAGTAAAAACGACTGGAGACAGTTTTGGACAATTCCTTTATAAAAAAAAAAAAAAAAGTGTCCTGCAATTAAAATCCATCATCAATCACGGCGCTGATGGACCAAAAGTTAAAAAAAATGAATAAACATCCGCCTCTTTCAGACGTCAGAGGGGACGGGGTCACCCTCTATTCTGCCCGGCCAGGCTGCATGCTCGGATAAGGGTCTGGTATGGATTTTGGGGGGAGCCCATGTCAATTTTTTTTACATTTTGAAGTTCCCCTTAGAATCCATACCAGACCCGAAGGGCCTAGTATGGACTGGAGGGGGGACCCTACGCTGTTTTTTTTCCTTGATTTTTTTATCCATATTGCTGTGGAGCCAGCAATACATTACAGCCGCAAGCAAGTTTTAAATGATATTTTTCCTTTACAAATATCATTTTGTGGTAGCACTGTTCTAAAAATCACAGAGATGCGCCACTTTACAGGCAGACCAAGGGGACCTCCCAGGCACGATATTTAAAGGAATATTTCATTTCTATTGTTTCACTTTAAGCATGATTAAAATAACTGCTCCTGCAAAAACGATTGTGTTAAAAACTTTTTTTTGCATTGATACATGACCCCTAGGGCAGTACCCAGGTCCCCATACACTTTTTATGGCAGTAACTTGCATATAAGCCTTTAAAATGAGCACTTTTGATTTTTCATGTTTGTGTCCCATAGACTTTAATAGGGTTTGCATGTTTGCACAAATTTTTTGCCTGTTCGTGGTGTTCTGGCCCATTCCTAAGTATAACATGTTTATTATTTAGAAACAAAAAACAAAAAACAAAACTTTAATATCACTTTAAGGTTATCTGTGTGTAGTAAACTCGCTTGTGGCAAGTCATTAAAGCATATGGCCCTTTAAGCCCCTCCCACTATTGATGCAATCTGACCACACCCACAGTTTTGGCGTGGCGCCACTATATTGCCACATACCATTTTCCTTGGGGGTGCAAAAAAATATCCAGCGCTGGGTACCAGATGTGCAAGCTGCAGCAATGACGGTTGGTCACGTGATCGCTGAGCTCCGCTCTGAAATACGGTATATACAGCATTTTTTTTATAAATCACACACACAGGGGACACTGCATTAGGAGTCAGCTTGGATTCTATATAAATGCTACAATTATCCCACCAGCAGGAGTGGGGTGGGGGAGCATTGTCACTAGCTGACAGGCAGGGAGGGAGGGGGGAGGACAGAGGAGGACACAGACACAGGAGAGCAGGGCTGCGGATGACGGAGGTGCATATGCTGACCATGGTGTCAGGGCTCAGCAGCCATGATTTACCGTGGTCAGTTTACAGGGGGGAGGGTATAAACTGGCAGGATTAGCCAAGTATTTTAGGTGTTACAGGGGGCCAAATGACAGCAAAAGCACCGTGCAGTATAACATGCTTTAAGGGAACAGGATCCAATTTTTTTTTTCTTTTTTACGTTAACAAACACTTTAAGAGTTCCCTTTACTGGAACAAAGGGGTCAAGTCCAACCCCTGATAAACAACCCCACACCATAATCTCCCCCCCACCAAATGATTTGAACCAGTGCACAAAGCAAGGTTCATAAAGACATGGATGAGCGAGTTTGGGGTGGAGGAACTTGACTGGCCTGCACAGAGTCCTGACCTCACCCCGATAGGACACATTTGGGATGAATTAGAGCGGAGACTGCGAGCCAGGCATTCTTGTCCAACATCAGTGCCTGACCTCAAAAATGTGTTTCTGGAAGAATGGTCAAACATTCCCATAGACACTCCTAAACCTTGTGGACAGCCTTCCCAGAAGAGTTGAAGCTGTTATAGCTGCAAAGGGTGGGCCTAATCAATATTGATCCCTACAGAATAAGACTGGGATGCTATTAAAGTGCATGTATGTGTAAAGGCAGGCGGCCCAATTCTTATGGTAATATAGTGTATATTCAAATACTGTATGTTCATCTGTAGCTGCAAAGAATATAAAATGATTTTGTGTATACGAAATGTATTTGCCAACCCAGATGTTATCTTGCAAAAATGTAGCAGTGACATCATCACTGTACATAGTCTGTGTAGAGAGCAGAACTGTGGGAGGGGCCCATTAGGCCCCACCCACCACAGGCTGCCTGTAGAAAACTACAGGAGGGGGCGGAGATAAGACCAGTCACCCTGCACAAGAAGACAGAGTAGCAGTGAGCGGTCTTTATTACAGGAAAAGTCTCACACTGGATTACTGCACAGATCTAGAAGAAATACACAAAGTACACAGAGATTCAAAGAAGAATACACATGATGAATGAATTTAGACAATGTTTGCTTATCCCGGAGTTCAGCTTTAAGTACGTGTTGATGCACATTCTCATTTTTTGCTACATTGAAACCGTTAGCACCAGGAAAGCTTTCTAATCATTCCACATAAACAACCATCATTCTTAACACATCGAATGCACGTAATGTACGCCATCCATAACGCGCAGCTTCCAGATCAATTATATGGCACATTCAATAAGGAGATTTATTAGTAAGACGAGAGATGGGCACTTCGAAGAAGCACGGCCGGCCTCTCACCTTCACATTTTAATCTGGAAGAAAAAATACATTATTATTCCAGGCGTACGCGGAGGGAGCCTGCGCTGAATATTCAGATATTAGGACACTTAATAAATAAAACATTGCGGCGTTCTGCTGATGCGGCTCTGCGTACAGTACAGGGAGGCATCACTCAGGAGTGTTATTAGCAAGGCTGTACTCGCCTGTGACCCTGGCTAATTACTGCTTTCTTTAACACCGGTGTCACCACCAGACAATCTCCAATACACTAATGATAATGAAGCGATGTCCTCGTTCATCAAAATATATCCTTGTCGCTAGAACTTGGGCTCTGGACTCATTTGTTTTTGCAGGGAAGGCTTTAAGCGATGCCTAGGTCGATAGCCTAATGATAGGGCAATGACCCTGACGCTTACCTCCTAACTATTATTTTAAAGCTGAACTGCAGATAACCAGCTAAATACACAGATAAAAAATTGTATGGGAACTGTTTTACCTGCCAAAGGTGCTGTATTTTTGTCCATCAAGTCCTGAGATTTATACAGCTCTGCCACACAGCACAGCCTCTGACAGGACATGGAACATGATTTTTCTCTTCTGTAGTTAAGTAATGCTTAGAGGCAGGGTTTTTTCTCTGAAAACAGGTGTAGATACCCCCCACCCCCCCCCTGCCAAGTTCCTCCTTGTCTCTGCCCCTCTACCCACCTTGGAGCACCATCCTTTGGTTATACCCCCTACCCACCTCTCAGTACCACATCTTTTAGAGAATACAGAACCAAGTAGCATTATCAGGTGCTAAGTCATTTTATTAAATTTGTTAATGCCTTGGCGCCGGCCGCGCGCACATAGGTGGCCTCTCGTGCCTGGTCCTTGGCACCAAGGGGCTGCATATTTGCATGAATTGCTGTCCATACAGCTGTGCTGAGAGTGCATGCAGTGCACGCCCGCAGGACAGTTACCGGCGTCTAACCGAAAGCTCCCGATCGCAAACAGTTTTTGGATCTGATGACTGCCATGACAGACAATCACAGCAGTCATGTGCTCTTAAGCCCCTCCCTGCCTCCCGGAATCATAAACCTCTTAAAGGGCCATGAGTGCCACCTTTAAGAGGTTAATAACAATAAATGCAGAAGTATTGATCCCCTGCAGCCAGCAACAATACACCCCCCACAATCAATAGGCCCCCTAGCAACAATAGAGCTCCCAACAGCCAGCATCAATAGACTCTCCAGCAGCCAGCAACTATAGACTCCTCCTTCCAAAGTAGATCCCTCATAGCAACAACTGACCCCCCATTCAAGATACTGAAGGTAAAGGGGTTGTTAGGTCCTATGTCATGTAATTCAGTAAATTCTCTATGTTGCCAAGGGCATTAGCCAACAATGAACAGGACAGATGCTATAGCGAAGGTTCCTGATAGCATTTGAACCCCCAATCATTGTGGTCAGTGGCACTTTAACCCCTCTCCCCCACCACCGTCACCATCTTTTACAAAATGATCACACAATCATTGATGGGCAGTGGTAATCCTTGAATCCTCCTTTTCCTCAGGAGAGGGTGAACAATTGTAAACAGGCCACAGGCAGTGTTTACATTTGTGGTTTCTGCGATTGGTTCACAATGATCACAAGGTACAGAGCCACTCTGATTGCTTTAGTACATTTAGCCTGTAATCTCCACTGTCTAATGACAGCTTAATCACATACATACAACAGTCACGCTGGCTGTCCATGCATGTTTTCTGCAGCTCCAGAAAATTAAATCCACCTATCTGACAATTTGTGCAGTTCGGCTGGGATAGAAGATGGCCGAAAAGTTAGAAGGGCTTTTAAACTAGGTGATGGGGGGAGGGTCCAGATGTAGAGATAGCCAGTGTGGAACAAGTTTCAGAGGGTAGTATTGAGGGCATCAGTGGTAGGGTAACTAGAGTACCTAAACCCAAGGTATGTAACTTGACAAATCCAAACAGCAGCCTCAAAACATCCAGCAAGGAGATAGTATGGGACCGGACAAAACCACAAGGCGTATTCACTAATGCCAGAAGTCTGACTGAAAAAATTGGAGAACTGGAGCTGCTGATGTACGAGGAGGATTTTGATTTTGTGGGAATTTCAGAGACTTGGTTTAACAGCTCTTGTGATTGGCTGGCAACCATTCAAGGATTTTCCTATATCACAGAGATAGGGAGGGTAAAAAAGGGGGTGGGGTATGCTTGTATATCAAGAATGATGTGCAAGTAAACGTGAGGGACGACATCACTAACAGAGCAAGGGAGGAGGTGGAATCTTTATGGGTAGAGCTTAAAAGGGAGGAAACCAAGGGGAAAGTAATACTGGGAGTATGCTTTAGGCCCTCTAACCAGAGAAAGGAAGGGGAGGCAGACCTTCTATCACAGTTTGGAATGTCGGCAAGGATGGGAAGTGTCATTTATAATGGGAGATTTTAATTATCCAGATATAGACTGGGTGGAAGGAACTGCTCATTCATCTAAGGCTCGCCATTTCCTGAATGTCTTGAAGGACAATTACATGGATCAGATGGTAAATGCACCAACAAGAAACAAAGCGTTACTAGACCTACTGATTACTAATAATACAGGCCTACTAGTGGATGTGGAAGTATGGGGCAACTTAGGAAACAGCGACCACGGGTCAATTAGTTTCAGTAAAAATCACACAAATTGGAAACACAAGGTGTTTCAATTGGGAATACAAAAATACTGAATTTCAAAAGAGCTAAACTACGCTCTTTGCTAGAAGATATTAATTGGCACAAAATTCTAGGAACAAAGAACATGGAGGAAAAATGGGAGTGCTTTAAGAACATATTAAATAAAGGTATTGGCCAGTGCATTCCAATGGGCAATACATTAATAAATTAAACAGCTAACAAAGAGCTAACAAAAGTCCTTGGTGGCTTAACTCCAACATAAAATTGCATATAAAAGCAAAGGAAAAAGCCTTAAAAAAATACAAGGCATAGGGGTCATCCTCAGCATTTCAACTTTACAAAGAATGCAATAAGAAATGTAAGAGTGCAATCAGTGCGGCTAAGATAGAACACAAAGGCACATAGCGGAGTGAAAAAAAAAACAAGAAATTCTATAACTATATGAATAGTAAGAAAGGGAGGTCAGAACATATTGGCCCAATAAAGGATGGGGAAGGGAATCTGGTTACAAAAGATGGAGAGATGAAAGTTTTGAATTTATTCTTCTCCTCAGTCTTCACAAGGGAAACGGGGGGGGGGGGGGGGGGGTTCAGTAACCAAGACGGTAATGTTAATCTCATTAGCACGTCACAGCACCCTCATGGCTAACAGAATTAAAAATAGACTTGGTAAACTTAACATTAATAAGTCACCTGGACCAGATGGATTACACCCGAAGGTCCTTAACCACATCAATACTGGGCACTTTCACCTCCCTCATACCCAGGCCATTTTTCAGCTTTCAGCACTGTCACGCTTTGAATGACAATTGTGTGGTCATGCTACACCGTACCCATATAACATTTTTATCATTTTCTTCACACAAATAGAGCTTACTTTTGGAGGTATTTAATCACTGCAGGGTTTTTTATTAAAAAAAAAAGTTTTTCTTAGTTTTTGTTAGTAAATTTTGTAAATAAGTAATTTTTCTCCTTTACTGATGTGTGCTAATGAGGCGCCACTGATGGGCACTGATAGGCTGCACTGATGAGGTGGCACTTATGGGCATTGATGAGGCGACATTTATGGGCACTGATTAGGTGGCACTCATGAGGAGGCACTAATATGCCACACTTTTGGGCACTGATGGGTGGCACTGGTGGGCACAGATGGGTGGCACTGGCAGGCACTGATAGGTGGCACTGGTGGGCACTGATAGGTGGCACTGATGGGCACATATAAGTGGCACATATAGGCGGCACTGATGGGCATTCATGGGTGGCACTGATGAGCATTGATGGGCAGCAGTGATGGGCATTGCCAGCACTGACTGGCATCACTAATGGGCACTGATTAGTAGCACTTGTGGGCACTGACTGCTGGCACTGGTGGGCACTTGTGGGCACTGATTGCTGGCACTGGGGTGGGCACTGGATGCTGGCATTGGTGGTCAAATGTAATCAGGGCACTGATGATCAGTGCCCTAATTACATCCCTAGATGTCCTCTGTGAGAGGAGCTGCCGCTGATCAACTCTCCTCGCAACACACTCTATCAGTGCGAGGCGAGGAGCGCCAATTACCAGCACTTCCTTGTTTACATGTGACCAGCTGTGATTGGTTACAGCCAATCACATGGTTATAGAGCCCCATCTCTTTATACAGATCGGGGTCACGCTGTGTCCTTGCAACATGGCGCGACTGTGATGGGCGTGCAGGAGTGCGCTTTCTGGGACGACATCATATGATGGTGGGCGGACGGTAAGTGGTTAAGGAATTCTGCCAAGTGATAGCCAGACCATTGTTCCTAATTTTTATAGACAGTCTACTGACTGGAATGGTACCGACTGATTGGAGAAAAGCCAATGTAGCACCAATATTTAAGAAAGGGCCAAGATACATCCCTGGGAACTATAGACCAGTTAGTCTGCAAGCTCTTGGAGAGAATGATAAGGGATTATATACAAGATTTTATATCATTAGCAGTAATCAGCATGGATTCATCGAGAATCGTTCTTGCCAGACCAATCTACTAATCTTCTATGAGGAGGTGAGCTGCCATCTAGGTAAAGGAAGGCATGTAGATGTGGTGTATCTAGATTTTGCAAAGGTATTCAATACAGTTCCCCATAAACATTTACTGTACAAACTAAGGTCTGTCGGTATGGATCAAAGGGTGAGTACTTGGATTGAAAACTGGCTACGGGGGCGAGTCCAGAGGGAGGTAAAAAATGGGGAGTACTCTGAATGGTCTGGTGTGGAAAGTGGGGTCCCCCAGTGTTCTGTCCTGGGACCAATCCTATTTAATTTATTTATTAACGATCTGGAGGATGGCATAAGTAGCCCAATCTCAGTATTTGCGGATGATACAAAGCTAAGCAGGGCAATAACTTCTACGCAGGATGTGAAAATTTTGCAAGAAGATCTAACATATTAAATTATATTAATTAAACTTATATTGGCATGGGGCAGGGCTACCAGCTGATGTCATCCAAAGGCCCCACCCCTTATGATGTCACTGCCCGAGGCATGATTTGAGCTGTGCATTGACTTATATTGGAATGGGGTGGGGCCACCCGCAATGTCATCATGAGGCTCCACCACTTATGACATGACCGCCTGAGGCATGATGGGGCGGTGATGTCATAAGGGGCCAGGGCCACACAGCGCGGAGCCAGCATTAGTCCAGGAGATTGCATCATGTCAACATCGGAAGAAGAACAGAGGGAGAAGACAGTGGAGAAGACCAGAAGACAGAAGACCCAGCAAAAGAGCAGAAGAAATAAGACCCCTCAGAAGAAAGAAGACTCCACAAAAGAGCAGAAGAAAAAAGACGGCGGAGGAGGGAGAAGAGCCTGAGATGGAGAAGACGCCAGAGCTGATTTAATAACATACTTTAAAAAGTGTGTTTTTTTTACACTTTTTTTTAGGTGAATGGGTAGCTGTACAATGTACCCCATAGGGTGGGGGGGGCCGGGATCTGGGGGCCCCCTTGTTAAAGGGGGCTTCCAGATTCCCAAAAGCCCCCACCCACATACCCTGACAACCACCGGCTAGGGTTGTTGGGAAGAGACCCTTGTCCTCATCAACATGGGGACAAGGTGCTTTGGGGTGGGGGGTGCAGGGCCCCTCTACCCCAAAGCACCCACCCCCCATGTTGAGGGCATGCTCGCTCGCCCCCCCCCCCCCCCTTTCCTGACCTGCCGTGCTTGGATAAGGGTCTGGTATGGATTTTGGGGGGGACCCCATGCCATTTTTTTTTGGAGTGGGGGTTCCCCTTAAAGTCCATATCAGATGGAAGGGTCTGTTTTTTTTCTGGGGGAACCCCACGCAGATTTTTTTTTTTCCTTTTTGCGGGGGGTTCCCCTTCAAGATCCTCAGCACACAAGTCGCACCGCAAGTTGGATCATCATGATCCGACTTCTGGTGCTACTTCTCTTCAAATGAATGGGCTACCATAGGGAATCATTGATTGTGAATAGAGACAGAGAAAGGCAGCTTAAAGCTATCGCAGAAAAACGTGCATTGATGCTAATGCAAAACGGTGATAAAATCACATTTTTAATGTAGCTTTTTTCCTGGAGTCAGTACTAGCTTTACAGCTCGTTTTTCATAACACTTGTGTGTATGTAGCCTAAGTATCAACCAGCAGATGGCAAAGTTTCAAGTCAGTCACTACTTCCTATTTGCAAATGTAGAGATATTTATATTGCTGGCAACTGGATAATAGACATGTACACAATGGAAAAATGTGTTTTGTTTTCAATTTTTTTTGTCTGTTAAATAAATTATTTAATTGTTATGTTAGAATGATTCGTTTTCAGAATTTGTTTCGTATATTTGGATTCATTTCATATATTTGTTCTGAATCAATTCGTATTTTCGGAAGTTCTGTTTTTCTTTTGTTTTTTCAGAAGATTGGCTATATCCCTGCTAGACCAACTCACAAAGAGAAATAGAATGAGCTGATTGGATGGTATCTACTGGAGTTGCATGCCTTTGAATGGAACAGAATTAATTTTGGATTCGTTCCTTATGTTATGATTTAGGGTTTCTGATGGATCCACCTCCATCCAACCCAAACACGAAACGGAATCCTCTTATTTCACTTTTATACCTTACTGTATTAATTGCAATGTGTTTCCATTTCATATGTAGTGCATTTTTCATAAAAATGAAAAATGTCAAAGACTACCGTGCCTCTCTCATTTGAATAAAACAAATTAATCCGAATTAATACCTTTGTTATGTTATTAAGTTGTATTCATTTCCCCATTATCAACTGACTTTGTTGGGCGGCGCACATACATATTAAACAAATGGTCTCTCAAGTTCAGCCCCAGTACAAAAAGAATCTTCATAGAATATTCATGCTACACTTACTAGAATAAAAATTAATGGATCTGAATCAGTTCAGATAATTAGTTATATCATTACGTTATTAAGCTTCAAACATTAACAAAAGGCCCAAACTCACATCATGTTATCCAAATGAAACAAATGAATCCAAATGAAATTGTTATTTTCATTATAATTTGTTTCAGATTGTTGAAATTTATTGCTATCATATTTCGGAGATTCGGATACAGTACAAGCATAAATTTAATTGATTTGTAACAAAACGAATCACACTTGTCTACTGGATAAATATATTTTGGACTTTCTGGCTGTGGAGTCATACTTCCCCTACCATACCATGGCTTTGTTATGTATTATCCTAAAACCTTTCCATCCAAAATTCTTGTATTTTGAACAATAGAAGTAAAACTTTGGTTGTTGCTGATCTTCCCTGCGGTCAAGAAGGTTTTGGTTGTGGGAATTTCATCTTTTAATCGTGTTTATATGAAATCAGCAATTGTTTTGTGTTGTCCTCCATAGCTTCGTGAGGAGCCTCTGCCCTTTTCATAATGCTGCACAGTTCCTCTTGACATGAGTTAATAAAATAACACTTAGGTGCCTGAGGTCATCTCCTTCAATCCTTGCATGTCTGAGTCACTCTGGCACCAAGCTTTAGATCCGCCGACAGACAGAGGAGCCTTCAAGGGAAGGTACAAACGGCAGCCGGATAAAGGCTACAAAAAGGGCTATGTTAAGAAAGCTCACTGTGATCTTACAAGTTGGTATCTAGACAGTTGCATTTTAATCATTTATCTTTCCTGCTGGAATAAATGAACACTAAAAGGCTGCCAGGCCTAAAACAAAAATATGCAGATTTCATTATAAGGGAGCCGCTGTTAAGATTTTGATGTTGGTAAGCGTACCCATGTAAAGGGGTAACAGGTCCTCTTTGCAAATACATGTCTGCAAACTAACAATCACGCACAAATTGGTCCTAGTGCATGATTGGTGCAAATAGGCATTGGGTGGGGCCTAGTCAATGGGTTTTGAGTGACAGTGAGGTCATAGGTCAAAGACATGCTGATAATAAACCCTTGGTGTCCAACCTGCAGCCCTGGGGCACATGAGGCCCTTTGGCACTTCTTGGATTGCCCTTGGGGCCCTTGAATACACTAATCTGTTTTTCCCTTGTTTCTCTAATGTCCTGTTATAATAGTGATTTCTAGTAGTCTCATGTAATATGTCTCCAGTCTTTGACTCCTGAAGCCTGCCCCCAGTCTCCAACAACTCCTAAAGCATGTCACATTCTCTGGCCATCTCTTGTATCAAGTCTGCATTCTCTGACCATCTCTTCTATCAAACTTTCAGTCTCTGACTATATCCTGTTGTGTGTCTGCTGTCTCTGACACTGCATATTCACTAAATTGTATGTGTGGTCCTTTAGTGATGTTGAGGCCCGCATTTGAGGCCCACCATATCAAGAAAGTTGACCACTACTGAAATAGACTATAATTAAAGTGTACATAGCATTAGATATTCTGTACGTTTTAATGTTAGATGCATAATAAGTAATGTTTCAGTGTAAAACTTCCAGGTATTTATTTCTTCTCTCAGAGATCACAATATGCTTCAGGACAATGCCTTAATCATCAGAAAATGATTATGCCTATGTGCAGCAGACTGATGGAATCTACAAAGTCATGGAAGTGGAGCTCAAGGACTTCTTAAAATGATAAAAAGTGGAACTTTGCCTAAAATTCCTGTATTTGGATAGGTAAGTCATTTATTCATGCAGACTTCAAAAGCTACTGACAGGTCCACTTTAATCTTTAATGTCTGAAATTAACCTGTTCTAATTACAACATTATGGCATCATACATGTGTTAATTGTTAGAGTTACTTGGCTTAAAGCTTGCACTGTGGCTGAAGGCCCCAACCATTTAGGGATGGTTGTTTCAATCCTGGGCATGTAAATGGGAACATCTTTTTAAAAATGGTAATCTTGCTTGGAAGTTTGTTTAAAATACTAATTGAACCAGAACTTCAGATACATCCGACACATTTTGGAGAATGGACTACCCCTTCTTCAGGGCTTAAACAATGACTATTGACCGAAACAATAAGGAATGCACTTCAAAGGAATGGTTTGACCTGGAATAGGGCTGAGTGTCAATGTGAACTGACTTCAGTGAGGACATTCAGTCTATATGACCCCACTGACATCAGCTACCACAAGTCTACCAGTTCAACACAGATGGCCCTTTTCATTCCACTTGTGAACCAGTTGCCTTCTCTATCTAAGTTGTGCACGTCACTGTCCTAAAACAAATTGAATGTATCTTAGAGTAAAGAAGACTACTAAATCCTGACTAGGGATGTGCTTAGGTTTGGTCTGATCCCATGTTCAGCTGAACCCGGAAGGAAGCTGTCAGTGGCCCAATCAGCTGTGGCTGAGTTAGTCCCCATTCCGCAGCTGCACATACACAAAGGAGAAGCACTGCTCAGGAAATCATTGATAAAATATGGTCTATGTTCATGTGGCCATTTTAGGTCAATGATGTTACAAGCATCTCCACCTCATTGTGTAGTGCGGATCCAGTGTGGAGAATGGGCCAAGTACAGCTCATTGGGGTCGGAACAAGCTCAAGCTCATCCCTACCCTTGATAGCAGACAAAGATACCCTTGATTTGTAGGCAAAGATTCTTTCTTGTAATGTAATTTCCACCCAACTCCTCTTCAAGGTGTGGTGCAGGGAATGAACCGGTTGCAGATGATTGGGCCACCACTGACAGCTTTCTTCTGGGTTTGGCCGAACATGGCTTCAGACCAAACCCAAACTTATCTCCAGTCCTAGGCTCTCTTACGACTTGGCCTGCATGTCACCAACCCAGTTTTGATAGTCCAAATATCCAACCCTTTGCTGATACAAACACTATGCTCTTGTCTTCTCAATCTTCACCACTAGGCAAAGCTGGAGCATCACTCAATTAAACCCAAACCTGCAGATATCTGTGGTGAACACCAGGTCAAGGTCATGTTCTGTGCCTCGAGAGAGCACACTTCTACCACTGACAACAGCAGCTAATACCCGCGCCACACATTGAGATGGGATTTTCTATCATTTCCCTCGACAAAGAGACCTGGTCTTTTGTTCCAAGTATTGATGATGAATGAACTGGCTGCACGCTTGCGCTCAGTTATCTGTGCTGTTCATTTGTTTCACAGTAATAACCCCGTATCCATAAGCTGCTTGAAAGATGATGTTTCCCCAAAGAAGAAATGCTTACATTTCATCATACACCCGGCTCCATCCATTCGCCTTTGTGTCTTGCGCTCTTCATTACAAAATAAATGAATGTTATTGTGTTCTCTCTGTTAGGCTGGCTATATTGCAAGATCTCTTTATTTCCTCCACACACAACTGTGTGGAGATTGGGTTAATGTAGCGGAATAATTGGGAAGATTTGTCAGGAGAGCTGCACCATATAGCAATTTTTGGCTTTCGGAAGAATAAAGAATCCTACAATTGCACAGGAAGAGAATGGAGCATATGCTGATTCAGTAATAAGCCTCTTTATAATTCGGCTTGATAAGTCTGTTACTGATACTCATACTGTATTGTCTGCAAGTTATCTGGAAGTGCAGATTCCTGCTTTTATTAGGGTAAGTTAAGAAGCTATTTAAAGGGGTGCAGATTGTTCTACATAAAACAATTAGTTGTATGTCAAACTGGGTGTAATGCTGAATGTGATGGAGGCTCCAACTGGAGATCCTCTTTAAAACCCAAGTCAAGTGATATTATTTTATTTACAATAAAGCAGGAAAGGGTTAAAGCCTTGGTTTTTATTGACTAAAAAAAAAAAAAAATCTCACAACCAGCTCCTAAAACATTAAATTGCATATAAATCCTAAAACTATTTTCGGTAAGGAGTTTTCCCATACTTGCTGCTTCTATCAGTGGTGGGGTAACAAGTCTGACCATACATCACCTAGCGAATTGGTACTCAGAGCAGGAGGTGCCCTATTTAAACATCATCATCCTGAGCCTCTATGCTTATAATAGTGTCAGCTTTCTGGTTACTTGCCTGATGCAGATCTTCTGTTATCTTGGATTCTCCTGTTGCCAACCTTTGCTGCTTGGACTTGTCATTGGATTATTCTTTGGGTGGCCATCTGGACTTGACCTTGGACTGTTAACCAGACTACGCTTGTTTGCTACCAGCTCTGACCTCAGAATTGTTTTCCAAATGACTATTGCTTGCTACCTGACCTTGGACTGTCCCATGATTCCACTACCAGCCGCTATCTACTGCCTAACCAACCTTGGGACTACAGGTACCCTTTCTTGTCTCACTTGGTCAGTCCTTCTGCTGCCTGGCCAGAAACTGTAGCATTGTGTTCTAAGATCTGGGGGCAGCCAAGTATTGATAGCCCAGCTTGCTTTAACCACTAGCTGCCCAAGCCAATTCTGACACTTCTGTCATACATGTAAAAATCTGCATTTATTGCTAGAAAATTACCTAGAACCCACAAACATTATATATTTTTTTAAAGCAGAGGCCCCAGAGAAGAAACTGGTAGGTGTTGCAATTTTTTATGACATACAGTAGTTGGAAAAAATACACTTTAAAGGGTAACTCCACTTTCATGGGGAAAAAAATAGCAAATAAAGAAAAAATAATATAGCTTATACAATTGTGACACAAGTCATATTATAATTAAATGTTATTAAAAATGACCTTTCTTTTTCAATCTGCAGCTTTGTAATTTTCTGAAAATGCAATGCAATATGGCTACCTGGAGGTGTCCTGTACACAGAATGTGTACAGAACGCCCCCCAGAAACATAATTTCCTGCTTGTGTTATTGGCTCACCAATTTTCCCCGAAGTCTGCACTGAGATACAAGTCAGATTTCAGGCATCCCCTGCAACAAAAACATAATTTTTCGTGAGATACTTTCAATAGAAAATCATGTCTAAAGAGATGCAGGTTCAGCAGCTTTTCTCATTAGAGCCTTGCAGGTGCAGCAGCTGATTGATAATTATGAAACCACACCCATTAGATCCACTCAGCACAGGGGCACAGAGAAACAAACAATGATTTATTCAGGATAACAAAAGGTAGGAATCTGTAACACATTTTGTTAAAATCCTTGTAATGTACAGGGTGGGCCATTTATATGGATACACCTTAATAAAATGGGAATGGTTGGTGATATTAACTTCCTGTTTGTGGCACATTAGTATATGTGAGGGGGGAAACTTTTCAAGATGGGTGGTGACCATGGTGGCCATTTTGAAGTCGGCCATTTTGAATCCAACTTTTGTTTTTTCAATAGGAAGAGGGTCATGTGACACATCAAACTTATTGGGAATTTCACAAGAAAAACAATGGTGTGCTTGGTTTTAATGTAACTTTATTCTTTTATGAGTTATTTACAAGTTTCTGACCACTTATAAAATGTGTTCAATGTGCTGCCCATTGTGTTGGATTGTCAATGCAACCCTCTTCTCCCACTCTTCACACACTGATAGCAACACCGCAGGAGAAATGCTAGCACAGGCTTCCAGTATCCGTAGTTTAATATTCACTTACACCAATATAAACACCTTGCACAATTACATATACAAAGCTATTTATACGATGTTAGTATTTAGGTGTAACTATACCACCTCCAAGTCCTAATGTGTCTGGCCCACCGATATATTGCCAACAAGACCTATGTGTAACACAAGACCTAATTGCACCAAGGCTAGGCTTTGAATAAAAATACTTGTAAAAGCTAATTTCTACTGTAGCACCCTCTACCATAGGTAGGTGTTTAGAGAGAGATTTTGTGTTAGGTGAGATAAATTTAGTCAGCCTGATTGTTTTGATTCCGGGTCGAAGAGTGGCTCAGGGAGTGACTGGTGACTGCAGGTAGTGAAACCCCTTGGTAACCCCTCCTTTCTGGTTCAGAAAGTTCTGGAAGAAAGGGTGGGGAAGAAGAGGTGAAGGTTCCTCTGGTATGCTAACCACTTCACGCAAGTCACCGTATATACACGGTGGTCGGGAGAAGTGGATGTATTGGGGTATAACCTGCAGCCATAGGCTATACCCCAGTACCGTTTTTTAGAGCCTACCTGCAGCCAGGAGAATGGGCAGGGCCTGGAAGAAGATGGGCTGGGAGCAGTAGTCCATCAGGCCAGCTAGCACCTTATGTACTTTGTTACACTTTGGGGGCCCGCGGTTCCTGCCTGTAATGGGTGGTACGGAAGTCATGCTAAAATAACAGCAGGACTCCCTGTAATAGTTAGGCTGGGAAACTAAGTTTTGTGCAGGAGAGTGAAACAAGAGTTATCGGGAAGGCAAGTCTGCGCAAGAGAGTGGAACAGGAATTATAAAGAAGCAAGTGTGTGCTGGAGGAAGTGAAGGAGTGTATATGCAGGATGTGCATATAGATGGTCCGATTCAAGTCGGAATCAATCCACTGGGCATCCCATAACTATCCCAATCCCTATTCAAGTTCAATCCCCTAAAAAAACAAAGTACCGGCCTGTTTTGTGACTCTGGATGGAAGGAAAAGTGTGATTGAGGGCAGTGTGAAGGGTGGAACCAATACATTCAGCAACCCCCAAACCGCAAGGGGGCAATGGCTACACTACTTTAAAGCCCATCACTGGGCAAAATCAATCTTCCCCCTTAATCCTTCCACCCATTTAACATGTGTTTTTTTTCTTACTTTTTGACCATGTTGTACTTATTTAAATTCACTGTCATGTGACACTCCAGGGCCCCTCTTCCAGTAGTGAAGACTGGTGATCCACCACTTCAGTCCCAAGGCCCATTGCCAACTGGTGTGCTGACTCACAAGGGCAGGTGCAGGCTGATGAAGCAATCAAGTAGTAACAGCAACAAGGTTGGAAGTAGCCGCACTCAAACGATCCAATTTTCAAAAACGATTTTATTGCATCAAAGGGTGATATAGACAACGAACAGAAGGTCCAGCTGACACGTTTCGCACCCTACAGTAGGTGCTTACTCATAGCTTGACCAAAATATGTGAACATATTTGTATATCTATTTTGCCCAAAGTCTCACCTCTGTACGACCTCCCTGGCATGGGTTGCGCGGTGTATGGGCTCATGCACGGAGCGATGCCATGGGATTGGGGTCGTGCCTGGTTGAGACATAGTTATGTCTTACGTTAATAACACACGGTCAGTCCCAGTCTCATCGTAAGCGATGTAGATTGGACACAGCACGGTCCGACACTGCGTTTTGGGGGTTTTTTTTTATTATGAGAAATCGCACCGTGTATGGACACATACACGATGTGATTTGGGGATCGTTTTTATACCTACACATGTGAGATTATGTATATCTCCAGATTGATTTTACTTATGCTGTGTTATGTGGATTTACATTCATCATTTCACTGTTATCTCACTTATTTATTGGATTGACTCCAATGATATTGTTATATTTATCACATGTGTAATGGCATATATTTACAACACATTCATCAGTCATTGTGTTTCATTATGTCAATATATTGATATGGTTTATCAATATATTATGTCCCATATGTGATCACGGTTATACCTGAAGTTAGTTTACGTGGTGTTTTCTTTTCTTTTTATCACTATTCAATGTATAATATTGTGTTGTCTATACAAAGGTATTTTTGGCCACGTACACTTTATCCAGGTTTTGCTGTGACCCCTCCTGCTGTCAATTGTCTAATTGTTCAATCTCTTGATTGTTTAATTATTATGTATGTTTGGTTATATATATGCACTGTTCACGTATTTTGGTCAAGCTATGAGTAAGCACCTACTGTAGGGTGCAAAACGCGTCAGATGGACCTTCTGTTCGTTGTCTATATCACCCTTTGATGCAATAAAATTGTTTTTGGAAATTAGATCGTTTGAGTGCGGCTACTTCCAACCTTGTTGCTGTTACAACCAGTCATATAGTTACCCTTTGGTCTGGCAACACACCATTGCTGAGGTCTTCGGGACTCTGTATGAACCCCACTACCCCAATGGACTTTTCTTTCAGTCCAGAGGAAGAGTCAATATCATGAGTGAACATCATGGGTGCTCAAAGAAGGACTTCTTTAAGTCCATGGAAAGTGTCCACATCATGGGTGATCATCATAGGTGCACAAAAAGAGCTATTTCAGTCTATGGGGAGGGTCCATATAATGGCTGAACATCCTAGGTGCTCAAAGAAGGACCTCTTTTAGTCCATGGGAAGGGTCTACATCATGGGTGGCCATCATAGATGCGCCAAGAAGCACTTCTTTCAGTTCATGGGAAGGGTCCATATAATGGTTGAACATCATAGGTGCTCAAAGAAAGACCTCTTTTAGTCCATGGAAAGGGTCCACATCATGGGTGATCATCACAGGTGCTCAAAGAAAGAGCTCTTTCAGTCCATGGGAAGGGTCCATATAATAGGTGAACATCATAGGTGCTCAATGAAGGACTTCTTTCAGTCCATGGAAAAGGTCCACATCGTGGGTGATGATCGTGGGTGCTCAGAGAAGGAGTTCTTTCAGCCCATGGGAAGAGTTCATATAATGGGTGATCATCATGGGTGCTCAAAGAAAGACCTCTTTCAGTCCATGGGCAGGGTCTACATCATAGCTGATCATTATGGGTGCTCAAAAAAGGACCTCTTTCAGTCCATGTGAAGGGTCCATATCATGGATGATCATCATAGGTGCTCAAAGAAGGACCTTTTTCAGTCCACGGGAAGGGCCTACATCATGGTAATCATCATATGTACTCAAAGTAATAACCTCATACTCTGTAGTGATAAAAAAAGAAGGTTTGGTAACTGGGAAGCCACATGACTGTGGATTCAGGTATAAAACTGGGACATATTGTTAACTTTAAGAGAATAGTTAGAGGGGGTGGTTTGGATAAAGATTCCCTGGATGAGGGCCCCCCCAGCTGGAGATCCACTTTAGAGGCAATGGGGTAGTGCATGGTCAGACTCTGGGGGCACTGTTTCAGGAAAAAGCTAAGTATTTAAAACGTCAGGCTGCAGCTTGAGGGACCGCCAGACATTTTTTTAAAACTTTAATTCTGCTAGAATACGCAAGCAGGGAGATGAGACAGAAGGGATTGTGTAAGTACAACCGTCTCTCCACTTGTATAATTCATTTTCAATAAAAGTGTGAAGATTGTTATCAACATGCTGAAGGGGAAAATGTGTCTCTAATTCCCCATCTTCTCTTCCCTTATTACACAAGGTTACCCCGCTCTGCGCTGCATAATTCACAGTTATGGAATGACAACTTTCATTTATCTTTCACGGATTGCCGTGTTCTGCTCATGTTCAATATTTAAAGATCCCTAATTCCTGAAACCATTAAGACCTACAGAGGTTCACGTCTACCTGTATTAATGTTCGGAGGTTTCAGCTTATCCTCAGAGCGTGGTGGAGGGAAGAACACAGACACAGGCCTCCATCCCAACGAAGCAGGCCTTGCAACCGAGCTGAGACATATCCATGTTTGTAAAATAAGGCAAAATTCAAAGTATAGAAAAGAGTACCAACCAAAATCGCCATCCATTCGTCTTGCTCCTAGAAACTAAAAGCTCACTGGCTGCTGTTGATTGCTGTATTTTGCACATTATATTTACAGTTGTATATAAAAGACACAAATTAATGCAGTTCTGTAATCATTATTACACTTTTTTTTTAATGCACACAATGTAATTGTCTGAATTTGACTTGGCATCAACCTATTGTAGTGTCATAAACAGCAGAGCTCAGACTGGGAGACAGGAAAGCAGCACCAGCAGCCAATCAGTTGTGCTGCAGTGCTCATAGACCAACATGAAGCATGTTGGCAGGATGAGAGAACAGAGTGACAGAGAAATAAGCTATTTAGACTGGTGCTCATACGCTAACAAGGAGCATTTTGATAGGAGGAGAGAGCAGAGTGACAGACACATGAGCTCTTTAGATTGGTGCTCATACATGACCACAGTGCTGGGACAAAGTAATCTAGAGCCCAGGGCGAACCTGCTGAACCCCCCTCAAGATATATGAGCATTATGTGTCAGCAAAAATCCCTCTGAAAAATTGAGCACTTATCTGCATGCTTACCCCATAAGCATACATCCCCAGAGTACAAATCTGCCCCCCTGCTGAAATCCCCCCTTCCAGTACAAATTTTTGCATCCCATCCCCCAAACCCCCCAACACAAATGCCCCTCCCAAAAAAAGTCACCCCTCCTAACACCAATCCTCTACCCCTCAAATTTCCCCTCCAAGTACACATCCCCCCAAATCCCTCCTCTCATCACAAATCCACCCCCTAAATTTCCCCTCCTAGCACCTCCTTCCCCCACCCCCCAAACTAAAATGTCCCCCCCAAGCACAATACCCCTCCCCCCTTCACCATATCAACTCTTCTAACACAAACCCTCCAAATCCTTCCCCCAAGCACAAATCCCCCCCCCCCCCATTCACCCCTCCCTACACAATTCCCCCTAAATCACCACTCCAAGCAATTCCTGTCCCCTGCTGTCCCACCAAATCGCCCACACAACTCCCCTCCCCCTCAATCCCCTCACAGCATCCCCCCACCTCACATTAAATGACAGTGCCCAGGGCAGTTTCCCCTCCTGCCCACCCCTTTTCCTGGCCCTGTGTGAACAAGGAGCATGCTGTTAGGAGGAGAATACAGAGTGACAGATAAATAAGCTAATCAGTCTGTTGCTTCTCCATTCACTGTCCAGTCACAGGCTGGGAGAGATACAAAACCTGTAAGGGTTACTGAGCTGTAGTAAAGAAAGGTCAGGGCTTCCGGCTAACTATTCTGTGTGGCAGATCTGTCTAAATTCTAGGACTGGATGGATGAAAATAAAAATCCTTTGCCAGTCAAAACAGCTTCAAGATATGTATCTCATAGGTGCATTGTAGCTGTTTTCCAAGAGTTCACCTTTCAATGGAACTGACAAGGATGGTAACATGTGCTATTCTGACTTTATTTTCCAGGGCTGTCATCCTAATTAGAGTTGATCGAACCTCTAAAAGTCTGGGTTCTACAGGTTCGGCCGAACTTCGGGACAAAGTCCGGGTTCGGGTCCGGACTTGACCCGAACTTTGACCCAGACCCCGAACCCCATTGAAATCAATGGGGACCCGAACTTTTAGGCACAAAAATGGCTGTAACAAAGTCCTGGCAAGTCCTAGAGGTCTGCAAAAGGAAGGGAAATGGGGGTAAGAGTTGGACAAGTGCCCTACAAAGAAATGGGGATAGGGAAATAACTTAAAATCATTTTTAAACTAAAATCACATAAAAAAATCAAAAATGGAGGTGGATGTACAGTTGGAGTTTGAGGAGGCGGTGAAAGTGGCGGTGGAGGAGAAGGAGGTAGCCAACACTGTTTTTTTTATTTTTGTGCAAGAAATCATCTCCAAGTTGAACAGGGAACGTTTCCAGCTGTTGCTTTAAGGAAAAGATTATTGTTCTAAAATCATCTGCAAGCTCCATTCACTAAGTGTATTGTAGCCGCAAAGAGCCATATTAGTGTTATAAAATCATGTCCAAGCTCCATTCACTAAGTGTATTGTAGCCGCATAGAGCCTTATTAGTGTTATAAAATCATCTGCAAGCTCCATTCACTAAGTGTATTGTAGCCGCATAGAGCCTTATTAGTGTTATAAAATCATCTGCAAGCTCCATTCACTAAGTGTATTGTAGCCGCATAGAGCCATATTAGTGTTATAAAATCATGTCCAAGCTCCATTTACTAAGTGTATTGTAGGCGCATAGAGCCATATTAGTGTTATAAAATCATGTGCAAGCTCCATTCACTAAGTGTACTGTAGCCGCATAGAGCCTTATTAGTGTTATAAAATCATGTCCAAGCTTCATTCACTATCACTAAGTGTTTTGTAGCCGCATAGAGCCATATTAGTGTTATAAAATCACGTCCAAGCTTCATTCACTATCACTAAGTGTATTGTAGCCGCATAGAGCCTTATTAGTGTTATAAAATCATGTCCAAGCTCCATTCACTAAGTGTATTGTAGCCGCATAGAGCCATATTAGTGTTATAAAATCATGTCCAAGTTCCATTCACTAAGTGTATTGTAGCCGCATAGAGCCTTATTAGTGTTATAAAATCATGTCCAAGTTCCATTCACTAAGTGTATTGTAGCCGCATAGAGCCTTATTAGTGTTATAAAATCATGTCCAAGCTCCATTCATTCATATCCATTTGGAAAACACCTAAAGCATATGCGGAAGCCATTGGACTATTTAGTCTTTCTGCACTTCTATTCTTGAGGTCCTTACACCTATGGGCACTTGTTGAAGGGAGGCTTGATACTATGTAAATTGTCTGATTTTTTTAAATGTTTTTTTAAATGTTTTCTTTTGAATCAAAAAATGTGTACATTTAAAAAAATGTGTTGGCACTATGGCACCTTAAAAGTCCAACTTGCTCCTTTCCTACTTTGTGTATATGCCATTAGGATGCTGGGGCCCTTGGCAACCCTCCCCATTCATTGATAATGTGTGTACAATTGGCATACGAAGGTAAAAAAGAATGTTAACATTAACAATACAAAAAAATAAAGGAGATCAGCTGATGTGGCATCTATAAGTAGAATCAGTAAGAAGAATGAAATACGAAAGAGGAAAGGTAGAGGAAGGGAGAGGGCAGGATGCAGGAGGTATTCAGCCAGCATCTAGGCTTCTCATGTGGCAGCTAAGTTTGCTAGGGGAAGTGTCGGATGTTGGTATGTGAGCCTAAGAACCACTTTTTAAAGGAAAACTTGAAGCTGAAAAAGGTTCAGTTCCCTAAATCGTTGGGTCTAGTATGCATTTTGATCATTTCATTTTCACGATCCAATTTTTTAGATAGGCCTTAGGTGCACCCAGTCCCCTTTTTTTTCCTCCCCCTTTCCCTATTAGGGATGAGCTTGGGTTTGGTCCGAACTGGGTTTTGGTCTGAGCCCAGAGGTTAGCTGTTAGTGCTGGGACAATGAGCTGCGAGTGGGGGAATCAAAGAGGTCAGGGATACTTGTAACATCATAGACCTAATATAACCACAAGGCCATATTAGGTCAATGACATTGACCTAATATGGCCATGTGCCCATATTAGGCCAATAACATATGGCCATGTGCCCATACTAGGTCAGCGATGTTGCAAGAATTCCTGTCCCTTTGTGTGATTGGCCGAACTCAAGCTCATCATTACTCCTTACCTCCATAGCATAATGGGGAGCAGTTCTGTAGTCCAGCAGTGCATGTATGGGAGAGATGTACTGCATATGTTTTAGTTTTTGCCCTTACATGTACATTAAGCCCTGAGGAAGAAGATACAGAAAAAGAAGTACAGAGAAGTGGCACTCAGTTGCATGGTTTAACCACTTGCCGACCGGCGTCTGACAGCGACAATGTGGCTCGTTATCGCAAACCGCCTTCATATGACGGCGGCTGCGATAACTAGTACTGTGAGCGCACACGCGCTCACTGTGTCCAGGGGGGGCAGGGAGCGGGTACGGCGGACTCAGTTGCTGATGGCTACCCGCGATGCCCCCCCCCACAGTGAGAGAATGGAGGTCCGTGTATGTAAACACGGATCTCCGTTCTCATAGAGGGGGAAGGACTGTGATCACAGGCTTCCTGTATATGGAAGCCGTGATCACTCCCTTCCCCCTGCCAGCCCAGCCCCCACACAGCCCAGCCCACCACCCAGGGAACACAGTTAACCCTTAGAGCACCCCTTTCATGTTAACCCCTTCACTGCCAATGGCATTTACACAGTAATCAGTGCATTTTTATAGCGCTGATCGCTGTATAAATGCCAATGGTCCCAAAAAAGTGTCAAAATGGTCCGACATGTCCTCCACAATATCGCAGTACCGCTAAAAATCGCAGATCGCCACCATTACTAGTAAAAAATAAAAAATAATAAAAACCCCAGAAATTAATTATCATCCATAAACACTGCAACTTTTGCGCAAACCAATCAATAAATTGCGATTTTTTTTTTTTTTACCAAAAATATGAGAAGAATGTAAATTGGCCAAAACCGATGAAAAAAAAATGTTTTTTTATTTATTTTTTTGGATTTGTATTTTAGCAAAAAGTAAGAAATATTGATTTTTTTTTCAAAATTGTCGCTCTTTTTTTATTTATAGCGGCGATCAGAAATGACGCAGAGGTGATCAAATACCACCAAAAGAAAGCTCTATTTGTGGGAAAAAAGGATGCAAATTTTGTTTGGGTACAACGTCGCACGACCGTGCAATTATCAGTTAAAGCGACGCAGTGCTGAATCGCAAAAAGTGCTCTGGTCCTAAAGTGTGAAATCCTTCCGGGGCTGAAGTGGTTAAACAAGCATAAAAACACTTTAAATTTAGAAGTAGCAGCTCCTCAACTGGTTGAAGTGCCTCTCTGGTGAGTCTGCGTGCTATAGCTGTGTGGAGGACTGGTCACAAGAGACCCCAGTACCGGAGACAGGGCGCTGACAAGTCCTGTGTGTATTTCTGTGTGAGGGGAGCAGCCTGGAACGCACCGCGGCGTGTCTCGTGACCAGAGTTAATTTCGTCAACTAAAACAGACTAAAACATTTTAGTCGACTAACTTAATACCATTTTAGTTGACAAAAATACCACTAAAACTGAAACAATTGAGATTACTAAAATACGACTAAAGCTAAAATGGCATTTTAGAATTAATAAAGTAATAAAATTACTAAAACCCGCGCAAATGTACAAAATGACCTGGGGTGAAATATGGATAATGCTACAGCTGCTATGCCTAAACACAACAGGGAAAAAATATCTTTTCTTTCTCCCTACTGGTAGAGCTGTAAAAGAAAGAAGGAGTGTGCACAGCACATTCTGCTGTTTACCCACTATCACCAGATTAAGCCCTTTTGATCCCAGACTGAAAAGCTGGTGGTCACCTTGTTCTGGTGAGTGTGGCACCAAGCACGTGTGAAGCGATTAGCAGCACTGAAGCACTTTTTGTCATTTAAGCACTTTATCCCGATGGGATTTTTATGTACTGTTTTCATTGATAAAACCCTGAGATTCGAGGAAAGTGAAGCATTCAGCACCTGTGTGTGGACTTTTATGTGAAAGTTTTAGTTTTATATTATCACTTCAACACTTCATTTTTGACTTTATTCGATTTTGATTCTTATTATTCAATACAAGATTTTTTTTATTATTCAATACAAGATATTTTTTATGCAAGCACGTTATTATTTCAAATTTGATAGTGTTTTGTTCACATTTATACACTATTAGTGTCTTTTAGCACTACGGTATATACTTACATACATATTTTTCAGTACACTTGTCACTTCTTTTGAGACACATGAATAAGGGCTGCAAGCGCTGTGCACACTCCTTCTTTCTTTTCCAAAATGGCATTTTAGTCAAAAGACTAAGGCTGGGTTCACACCATTGCGAATTGGATGCGGTTTCCCCGCACCCAATTCGCAATAGCAGGAGATTTTGATTGGTTCTCTATGGAGCTGGTTCACATATCTCCGCAGCAGGTCCGGTGCGTTTTTCACAAAAACGGTGTGCGACTTTTGGTCCGTTTCAGATCCGAATTCAGACCAAAATTCGGGCTGAAATCGGATCTGAAATGGTGAACCAGGATGCAC
Source organism: Glandirana rugosa (assembly GCA_018402905.1). Classification (NCBI taxonomy): domain Eukaryota; kingdom Metazoa; phylum Chordata; class Amphibia; order Anura; family Ranidae; genus Glandirana; species Glandirana rugosa. The sequence continues at coordinate 373,232 of BLSH010211737.1, read as the reverse complement.
CAGACCCCTGCTGTGAGCCACATGTGGTTCATATGTGACAATGTAACTACACCCATTAGATTTTAGTCAACTAAAATGTATTGGAGATTTTAGTCGACTAAAATGTAGGTAATTTTAGAAGACTAAAATCTCCTATTGATTTAGTCACCTAAATATGACTAAAACTAAAACAATTGCAGAAGACTAAAATGGGACTAAGACTAAAATGCCATTTTAGTCCTAAGACTAAAACTAAATCTGAATTTGCTGCCAAAATTAACACTGCTCATGACGGCGCTCGAGGGCCAGGGAACACAACGCGTTTCTGAGCATGCACAGACTCTGCAGGGAGCATGCACACTCCTTTGTCAAGTGTATGGGCGAGAGGAGAGGGGGAGAGAGACATTAAAAATCAAGTGGGGGGCAGGGACTGCTCATTAACGTCTGCTATGGCCAAATGCTGTATGCTGTGTAGCTGGGGGTGGGGATAGAAGCTGAATAAAGGAGGACATGTACAAATATGTATACATGATAAAATATGCCTTAAAACTCTGATAAAAGGTCAGTGTCTTTCCTATGGTATATACAATCTAGAAGATGGGGGGGAGCAAGAAGACAAGGGGGGGGGGGGAAGAGAATTATAATACAAGGCAATAAAAACTGGGAGACTCATAATGTGTGCATAGGTGTTTACGGCAGAAGGCGCTATTTTAACTCTTTATACTAGGGCCATATAACTGAAGGACCCTAGATTAATTATTGGTATAGCAAAAAATGTTCTACAAAAGCACCAATGAGGAGTGCAAATTCATTGTTGGTAAAATAATGCAGTGTAAAAGCGCCTAGAAGGTGCGTAAATAAAACAATATGACAATATCAGATATAAGGCCAAGGGTTAAATTCCAACCAGTCATTCCGATATGAAGTTAGAAGATGCAGAGTGACAAGGGGATGGACTTATGAATACTTAAATTTGTATGTACAGTAATACTGCTTGGGAACCCAAAAAAGAGATGTTATACAGATGGCTGCAAAAAGGGCAAACAGCACCCCAGCAGTGAAGTCCACCTGTAGAATTAGCAATTTGCAGCCCCCTCCTTTTTTCCACCCCACCTTCCTGTCCCCCTGAGGTTTGCTGTCCGGCTACGGTTTGGCCCCATCTCTGCTGGATGAGACATCAGCCACCCAGAGGATAATAAAAGTGACAAGCGCTTCTGATCCCTGTAATGGGGAGTACGGGGGTAACACCCTCCCCACTATGTCATTATCTGGTTTATAAATGTGTGGTACTGTTGGTGTATACTAGGCTCTGATGAAGAGGTTGATACCTTGAAATGCATTATCCATCCATCTTTGTGTGAGAGGCCAACCGCATAGTGTATATGGTTATGGATTGGAAGGACTCCACAAATGTTTGACATGCTTGTTTTTATGGCTCGCTTGTGAGTATGACAATTTACATTTTTGATAAAGTAATTTTATCTGAGGATAATGCGCTAGTGAGCCATTGCTTCTTTATCTTTGCTACAGCGTCTCTGGATTTCCCCTAGTTCATCAGTGGCAGCAAGTTATACATATAATAAGAATATATATCATTGGGGGGAAGAGGCCTCCCCTCCCAGCGCAGGAAGGAGAATTTGATTGTTTGTGATGTGCCGGGGGGTGCCTGGTGAAGGATTGTGATCTTTGCAATTCCCTTTATTGATCTGGGACATCTAATGATCCAACATTTCCACATTGGAATATATTTATGGGCTTTATTGTACTCTTTTTTTAATTATGCTTTTAACTCTATATCACCAAATCTTAATATCTGGATGAAATATACACTATTGAACTTATTCTTATCTTTTGCGATATTTTTTGCATTACCTGTTTTTTGCACCATTTGCACTTTTTTTCCTGGACTATTGTGTATTCAGAGACTTTTTACATTACAATTTGGGACTGAAACTAAGGGGCCAAGCCCAACCCCTGAAAAACAACCCCACACCATAATCCCCCCTCCACCAAATGATTTGGACCAGTGCATAAAGCAAGGTCCATAAAGACATGGATGAGCGAGTTTGGGGTGGAGCAACTTGACTGACCTCAACCTGATAGAAAACCTTTGGGATGATTTAGAGCTGAGGCTGCGATCCAGGACTTCTCATCCAACATCACTGCCTGACCTCACAAATGTGCTTCTGGAGGAAGATGCAAATGCAGGTTTGCAACAGAGCCTTGCAGCCCACCCAAAGGCTCACCAACAGAGCGTATCAGCCCAGCAGCAAGCCCTAGAATAGGCGGAGGCACACCATAGGGAGTTGCTGACAGAGCAGGAACAGAGACCAGCACATTGAGGCCATCATGAAACAGCTTCAGCAGAGGCAGCAGACCGAGGCTGGGAGTCATGCTGGTAATATACAGGCTTTTCGGGTAAGCCATCTGTTGCCAAAAATGACTGTGGATGATGACCCGAAGATGTTTTTGACCACGTTTGAAAGAACAGCGGAAAAGGAAAGTTGGCCAAGCACAATAGAGTAATAGTAAAATAGGCTGCGCTAAAAATGTGTAGGAAGCCCCCTCACACACCAATAGTTATACCAGCTGTAACAAAAAATAAATCTGAAAAGATTTTTATATATTAAAAGCGCATGAGCAAATACATAAATGATCGCAATAAATGACAACGCCTTGCACCTTATTTGCAAGCAGCCTCGCAGGCTTCCATAGTGAAAAAATTGTTACCATTTCCTCTACAACCACCATAAACAAATGTACTACATTTGTTATTAATATTATTGTGGTAATAGTGCCAAAAATACGCTCTACATTGGTCAGTGTGTGGAGGTAAGTCACAGATTCCACTGGGCATATACTGTATTGTCCAGATACACCTGCTGTCCAAGCAGTTCAGCTGACCTTAGTAGGTCATTTGTTTATGGTGGTTGTAGAGGAAATGGTAACATTTTTTTTACTATGGAAGCCTGCGAGGCCGCCTGCAAATAAGTCTACCTACTGTAGGAACGGACCTTGGGGACAAGTTACCAGCACACCAGCCCACGGAGACAAGTGCATAATATCCCCTTTGAGGGACCCGGGCCAGGGGTAAGGCCAACACGCTTTCCTGCTTGCAGTTGGTAAGCACATATTATGTTGGGTGGTGGATTTCACTCTTCTGTTGTCCATGAACACCGGGTATCTCTGCTGCCTCATACTTTCTCATTGTGGTGTCTGCAATACTTTTCATCCATTTGGGCACATACTGGTTTCCTTTCCTCCACATTTAAGTTATTTGTTTACATTTTCTTTACCTTTTTCACTCATGTGGACTCAATGAGTTTCTTGTATACATAATAAGGAACTCAGCAAAGTGGTTTGTGTAGAGTATTAACCACATTGCGAGGTGTTGTCATTTATTGTGATCATTTATATATTTGCTCATGTGGTTTTAATGTATAAAAGTCTTTTCAGATTTATTGTTTGTTACAGCTGGTATAACTATTGGCGTGTGAGGGGGCTCCCTACACACAATTTTAGCGAAGCCTATTTTACTATTACTTTATTTTACCTTACTGTGGGGTTGAGGTTGCTGCTTTGTTACTCACTTACCATAAGCGTGGTATTCATCCAATCTTTATTACCTAAAGAACAATGGGCTGGACAAGTGCCCCCCCCTTACTATCTGGAGAGTCCCAAAAGGCTTATTTTGACTTGGAGCCTGCAGATGCAAAGAACTATGATAGTTTGAAAACAGAGATATTGGCACGACTGGGTATAACCCTGGCTGTCCGTGCTCAGCATGTACACAATTGGAGTTATCAGCTGGAAAAGCCATCCGGTCACAAATGTATGATCTTATCCACTTGACCAAAAAATGACCGCAGCCAGAAACTTTGTCTGGACCAAAAATTGTAGAGCGGATGGTCATGGACAAATTTCTGAGGTCTCTCCCTACCACCTTGCAGAAATGGGTGAGCCATGGAGATCCGCAAACAGCAGACAAACTTGTAGACCTTGTGGAAAGGTACCTAACGACTGATAATCTGACGTCTTCCCTCAAAGACTCATAGACTTTCCACCTCAAGACCAGACCATCCCCAGCTATGGGTAAGACTGCACCAAGAGATGGGGGTGGAGAGAGAGAAAAAGGGGGAACTAAATGTATTTTTTGGGTTGCTTCTAATGTCTGGCGAGAGTGGCCTGGAAGACCAATCCCACATGGGGTGGCTAGAAAGTCAATTTGTTACCGCTGTCGGAAAGAGAGACATGTAGCGGCAGTTTGTCCAGCTATTGATGAACCAATGCGCTGTGGCTTTCTTACAGAGAGACGGCAGTCCCTATTTGCAACTACATGCACTGCGGTAAAAGTAAATGAGAAACCTTTATGCAAAATATATTTAGATGGTAAAAATGTTGTTGTATTGTTGGATTCAGGTAGCGTGGTTACCTTGGTAAAAACTGAACTGGTGGTGGAATAAACCTTGCACCCTAGAAAAATGGCGGTCATTTGTGTACATAGGGACACTCAAGAGTATCTGGTGACTACGGTGTCCTTTGAAACCTCCCTCTGTAACCTGTGTCACCAGGTGGATTTGGTTCCCCAACTACCACATGACAACATTGTGGGATGGGATTTCCCAAAATTCTGGGAGCTCTGGGATTGCCCAGATTCACCATTAAGTAGTTCTTCAGAGCCTGAATGTTCTACTAAGGAATCCTGTGAGGGTGAAGATTCTCCTGAGTTTCCCTTGTCAGTATTAGCAGGGTAAACAACAGGGTCTAGGGAAGAGCCTGCAAACCTCAGAAGACCACTAGTCTTTGATGATCTAGAGGTACACAGAGAAAGTTTTGTCACTGAACAATTGAAGGGCCCCACATTATTAAGGGCCCGGGAGAATGTAGTGAAAATAGATGGGGAATGAATTAACCCTAATGAATGGAAAGGGACCTGTTATACCGGGTGTCACAGAGGGTAGAGGAAAACATTGAGCAAGTGGTGGTGCCCAAACCTTACTGCAAATTGGTCTTAGAACTGACCCATGAGCACATTCTTGGGGGACATTTAGGAGCTGGAAAGACCCAGGAAAGAATCACTCAGAGGTTCTATTGGGCCGGGATCACTAAGGAAGTGGAAATGTACTGTTCCTCCTGTCCAGCGTGTCAGATTTCTGCACCCATGCAACATTTCCACAGTCCTTTGGTGCCCCTGCCCATCATTGAGGTCCATTTTGAGAGGATTGCCATGGATTTGCTTGGTCTCTTGCTAAAGTCTGCTAGAGGGCACCAGCACATCTTGGTGATAATGGACTATGCCACCCATTACCCAGAAGCAGTTCCTCTCCAAAACACCCCTTCCAAAACCATTGCCAAAGAGCTATTTCAGGTTTTCAGCCATGTGGGCCTTCCTAAAGAAGTACTAACTGGCCAGGGCACCCCGTTTATGTCTAAAGTAACCAAAGAGCTTTGCAAACTTCTTAAAGTGACCCGATTGTGTACTTCAGTGTATCACCCTCAAACAGATGGGCTGGTTGACAGATTTAACAAAATGTTAAAACAAATGCTGAGGAAGGTGATTGATAAGGACGGAAAGAATTGTGATTGTCTACTCCCTTATTTGATGTTTGCTATCAGAGAGGTTCCCCAATCGTCCACAGGGTCCTCCCCTTTTGAGCTACTGTATGTGAAGCACCCACAGGGACTACTGTACATTGCAGGAAAACATGAGAGTGTGAGAGTTCCCCTCATAGAAGTGTGATTGAACATGTGGCACAAATGCAAGACAGAATTGATCAAGCCTATTGTGAAGGAACATTTGGCACAAGCCCTGTTGGCTCAGCAGAGGATTTACAATCGTGGGGCCCAGGTCCGTTCTTTTGCACTTGGTGATAGGGTGTTGCTGTTAGTCTCCACGGTCAAAAATAAATTCCTAGCCAAATGGTAGGGTCCCTATGAAGTGTTGGAAAAAATGGGTGATGTAAATGATAAAATTAGCCAACCAGGAAGACGAAAACCTGAGCAGATATATCATGTGAATTTGCTAAAGCCATGGAAGAATAGAGAATCCTTGGTCGCTGAGACTACCCCACTTTCTGCTCCACCTAAACTGGTTATCCCTGAAGTTGGGGTAGTGGAGACTCTGTCCAAAACTCAGCAACAGGAAGCTAGAGAGTTTGCGCTCCGAAATAAAGAGAATTTTTCAGAATTGCCAGGTTGGATGTCTGAAGTTGAACATGACATTGTCACTACACCAGGGGAAAGGGTCAAGTTAAAACCTTATCAAATTCCTGAGAGGCAATTCGCCAAGACATAAAAAAAAATGTGTGAGCTGGGGTTTATAGAAGAGTCAAATAGTGATTGGTCCAGTCCTATTTTGTTAGTGCCAAACCAGATGGAAGTTGGCGGTTTTGTAATGACTTTCGCCACTTGAATAAAATCACTAAGTTTGACACCTATCCCATGCCCCGCATAGATGAACTGATTGATCGCCTAGGGACAGCCCTGTATATGATGACATTAGACCTGACCAAAGGATATTGACAAATTCCTCTCTTGGAATCAGTCAAAGAAATAATTGCATTTGTAACTCCAATATCGAAGGATGCCTTTTGGATTACAGAATGCTCCGGCCACATTTCAATGGGTAATGGATAAGGCCTTTCGGCCTCATTGAGCATATGCTGCTGCATACCTAGATGACGTGGTATTCCATAGTGAGAATTGGGACTCACACTTACCAAAAATTCAGTCTGTGTTAGTTTCCATCTGGAAAGCCAGTTTTACAGTCAATCCAAAAAAAATGTACCATTGGGATAGAGTAGACAAAGTATCTGGGATATACCATTAGGAGAGGTCCAATAAAGCCCCAAATAAACAAAGTTGAGGCTATTCAGAGTTGGCCATGCCCCACCAAAAAGAAGCAGGTTCAAGTATTTTTAGGAATCGCTGGCTATTATCGCCAATTTCTTCCCCATTTTGCCTCATAGGCTGCTCCCAGCCCTGACCAATCTGACAAAAGGGAAGGAGTCTGTCATGATCAAATGGACGCCCAAAGCAGAAGCAGCTTTTCAGGCCTTAAAACAGACCATATGTAGTCAGCCAGTATTGTACTCACCTGACTTTTCAAGGGACTTTGTGCTCCAGACTGATGCATCAAATGTTGGGTTAGGATCTGTGTTGTCTCAGGTTTTCAAGAGGAAAAAACACCCTGTCATTTACCTCAGCTGGAAATTAAAGACCCATGAAGAAAATTATGCCGCCATTGAGAAAGAATGTTTAGCGATAAAATGGGCTTTAGATTCTCTCCGGTACTATCTCTTGGGTAGACAATTTGAACTGGTAACAGATTGTGCTCCATTAAAGTGGATGACACAGAACATAGAGACCCATAGGAGGGTGAATAGGTGGTTCTTGGCCCTTCAAGACTTCAGTTTTACAGTGAAACATCGCCCCGGTGTTAGAATGGGAAATACAGATGCTTTGTCCCGAGTGCACACGTGCCTGGCAGCCTGTGTCCCAACCCTAGAGTTGAAACAAGAGGCGGGGTATGTGACAGGAAGCCAGCAAAATCTATGGGTTGTGCCCAGGATGGGAGATATATTTGTCCCAGGTTTATGCAGTACACTGATTGCTTTTGTGTTTATACTGTGTAATGAGCCTGTTTGGGCTCAAAGAGGGTTAACAAGCTCTGGTGTAACCCTCAGGGCTCTAAAAAAAAACTCCCAGGTTGCTTCAACAAGGGGTTCCATCCTGAAACCAGATCTCTGTGTATTGCAGACTGGGGAGCAGCAATACCTCTGAATGGTGAGTGTCAGGACACCTGGGGTCAGGTGACAGGTGCGCACCTCTGGTTTGCGAATTGCACCGGGGGTTGCGGAGCGCACCACTAAGGTTGTGGACCTATAGCTGACTGCTGCTAATGAGTTCCAGTTGATATGGGAAGAGGGGCCCCTGGAGCACGAACACTGAAACACTGAAACACAGGGAACTAGTGCATCAATTTCCCCAGGGTGTGGAATATCAGAGCCAGTGCATGTTCACCAGAGCCTCTAGTGGTGAAGATGAATTTTGGCTGCAACTGGATACAGATCACGGGCCACGGGGTCCCCTAGCTCACACTCGGCTGGCTACAGGTGGATGAGAGGAAGCAGCAGCGCAGGAACAGCAAGGAATAGTTAGAGGTAAAAGCAAAGGGTAAGGGCCAAAAGCAGACAGGAGAAACAGAGAACAAGCCAAAGATCGGGGTATCAGGCAGGGATAGTCAGACAAGCCAAAGATCGGAATACGGAATAAGACTCAGAGTAAACGGTAGGAATAACCACACACAAAACCAAATACGGGCAAACGTTGATCAGCAATGCAGGCTTGCACTGCCAGGTGTTATATCCTGTTCCCAATTAAGGCCTGGGTGGAGCCCAGCTAAGGAGGTCCTACTAAAGCACACAGGTGAGGGAGGTCCGGCCTTTAACTGGACACATGCAGCAAGGTAGGCAACAGATAAGACATGAATATTTGCTGTGGTTTCATGACAGAATGTTTACTGTGGTTTCAAGAAAGTGAGATTAAGTCCGTGTGACTAAAAGCCTCTGTTTATTTCTGTGTGACCACCAACTGTCCGGGCAGCGATAGGCTGTATCAGAACAAGTAATCAGGTTTCTATGTCTTTGTAGTTAGATGCCCAAAGTGGCAAGGGTTTATTTTCTGTTTCGTTTTATTTTACCTGTTTTGATGCCTGTACTTTGTAACCAAAGATGTGTAAATAAACCACAGTTTTTGCTTTCACAAAGATCTTGCTGTCTATCCATGCCTACTTCACTGTGCTGTGACCCATCCAGGGGGTCCTGCACACCCCGCTATTGAGCTAATCGCTCACAGAATATATACAGTATAGTGTGTGTATATATATATATATATATATATATATATATATATTACATATTTTAAGGTGCAGAGATTTTTAAATATTTTAAAGATACAAATTAGTGAAACATTGAAACATCGGGGGGAGGCGAGGAGGGGGTTATTGGTATTGCAAGAGAGGTGAGTGAGGAGTTACATGAACTATACTGTTTATAATAAATTATCTTCTTAATGAGCCTGTAACCTTCAACCTTTGAATGCATCACCCCACTGAAAAAAAATAGCTGCACCATGAGAATAATATACTGAAAATTCACAGTGGCTCGGAATGAGTAATAGGTGGCTGCAGGAATGGGAAGATGGGAAGTCTGGTAAAAATGCCTCGCTACATGGGGAAACAAGTCATTATGCTGGACGGTCAACACAGTCTTTGAAGCGGAAGGCAATGTATGTAAATCACAGAGAATTCATTAGTGATCAGTTGTGCCATACAGAGCAGTGCTGGAATATGGGAGACTCAGAAAAAGGGAGAGAATATGGAGAATAAGAGCAAAAAAGAAAGAAAGAAAGAAACCAATTATCTTGTTCGCTATCTGTAAGGGGTGGCTCTTCATAATGACCATAAATGTAAGGGGCATCTTTCCAAGTGACCATACCACTAACATACCATGAGCTGTAGATAGAGTAATCTTTAGCAATGCTCCCCTGAGACCAGAAATGTATTTTAAGGGTTCCTCCATGATAAAAAGGTTAAGAAAAGAAGACTTAGAATGGTCATTCTGCATCAGCCCAAGAAGAGACATGCTACAGTATTGGTATGATTATTTCCATGGTTATAATTATCTCTAGCGAAATTTAAATATAAGCTCTGTCCCTGTTATCTGTGTCTCTGCGACTTATCTGAACATTCAAGCATTCTCTGTGTTGTATCTTTCTCAGCAAAGCTTCCGCTGGTTTAATTTTCTCAGTCTTGTCCTTTTTGTCTCCTTTGATGTTGTCCTCTAAAACCCGTCCTTCCTTCGCTCTTGGAAAAAGGATTTCTATTAAGGGAATGCAGAACATGTGGATTTGTGTGACTGTAATGTATGAGCTCTGGTGAAGCTGAAAACTGAACACAACATTATTGACATTTGTACGAAAAGCATAAAGCTTCAGGCATACAGCTAAATCTACAGTTTAAATGTGAACTTTTATACCTACTAGAGGATTTGTAACTTTGTCTAGCTGGTCTTATGATCCACTCATGGCAGATGGACAGTATAAACGATCTTAGATTACATGGTAGACTAGCTGCTGTTCCAGGCCTAAATCTGTAGACTCTGATTGGACAAAGAAAGAATACAAACACTTTGGTCTTCACTAGAGCCCCCCACAAGAAACCATGGGCTGGTGACACTAGGCTACTTTTCGTTGAGATGTCCTCTGTTTGTGGCTCACCATGGGGGTCTCAGGAACAGGGTGGCTATAATTCAGAGACAGGTAAACAGCACTATAGCTGGTTGAGGTTCAGGCTGAAGTATGCAGCAGGAAGGAGAAGTCAAAGTTGAGGCAGGTGGCAGGCAAGAGTTGTCAAAATCAAGGCAAAGGTTGAGGCAGATGGCAGACAAGATTAGTCAAAATCCAGGCAGGGATTGAGACAGGTGGCAGGGAAAAGTAGTCAAAGTCAAGGCAGAAGTCAAGGAAGGTGTCAAGCAGGAGTAATCAAAGTTTAGGTAGAGGTTGAGGCAAGCAGCAGGCATAAGTAATCAAGTCCAGGCAGAGGTTGAGGCAGGCAGCAGGCAAGAGCAGTCAAGGTCCAGGAAGAGGTTGAGGCGGCAGAGAAGAGTGGTTTCACGTACTTGTGGCAGAGCCTGATATGTAGATGGAGACCTCTCGTACAGCCCCGGCTCAGGGACCACTGATATTGTGACAGTGGCCACGAGAACACAGTTAGGTAAGAGTGCCTGTAAGATTTTCCGTTGGTCACAGGGATGCGCAGCAGGTGCATCATCAGAGTTGGCCTGGAAAGCTGGATAGCAGCAGGAACAGCAGACCCCCGGCTGGGTAGGCAGTAGCTGGTAGCAGATACGATCAGACTGGCAGCACACAGTGGATGAAGGACCAGCGTCACCAGGCACGTATTGTGCAGGATAGATGGATGACTGGATGCAGGTTCAGGCAAGCCAGCAAAAGATGATCAGGTATAAGCATAAACGACAGGCAGAGGTTGGCAACAGGATATCAGGTAAGTACAGTCAGGTCCATAAATATTGGGACATTGACACAATTCGAATCTTTTTGGCTCTATACACCACCACGATGGATTTGAAATAAAACGAACAAGATGTGCTTTAACTGCAGACTTTCAGCTTCAATTTGAGGGTATTTACATCCAAATCAGGTGAACGGTGTAGGAATTACAACAGTTTGTATATGTGCCTCACACTTTTTAAGGGACCAAAAGTAATGGGACAATTGGCTGCTCAGCTGTTCCATGGCCAGGTGTGTGTTATTCCCTCATTGTCCCATTTACAAGGAGCAGATAAAAGGTCCAGAGTTAATTTCAAGTGTGCTATTTGCATTTGGAATCTGTTGCTGTCAACTCTCAATGTGAGATCCAAAGAGCTGTCACTATCAGTGAAGCAAGCCATCATTAGGCTGAAAAAACAAAACAAACCCATCAGAGAGATAGCAAAAACATTAGGTGTGGCCAAATGAACTGTTTGGAACATCCTTAAAAATAAAGAATGCACCAGTGAGCTCAGCAACACCAAAAGACCCGGAAGACCACGGAAAACAACTGTGGTGGATGCCCGAAGAATTCTTTCCCTGGTGAAGAAAACACCCTTCACAACAGTTGGCCAGATCAAGAACACTCTCCAAGAGGTAGGTGTATGTGTGTCAAAGTCAACAATACAGAGCGTTCACCGCAAGATGTAAACCATTGGTGAGCCTCAAAAACAGGAAGGCCAGATTAGAGTTTGCCAAACAACATCTAAAAAAGCCTTCACAGTTCTGGAACAACATCCTATGGACAGATGAGACCAAGATCAACTGGTACCAGACTGATGGGAAGAGAAGAGTATGGAGAAGGAAATGAACTGCTCATGATCCAAAGCATACCACCTCATCAGTGAAGCATGGTGGTAGTGTCATGGCGTGGGCATGTATGGCTGCCAATGGAACTGGTTCTCTTGTATTTATTGATGATGTGACTGCTGACAAAAGCAGCAGGATGTTTCAGGCAATGTTATCTGCTCATATTCAGCCAAATGCTTCAGAACTCATTGGACGGCGCTTCACAGTGCAGATGGACAATGAACCGAAGCATACTGCGAAAGCAACCAAAGAGTTTTTTAAGGGAAAGAAGTGGAATGTTATGCAATGGCCAAGTCAATAACCTGACCTGAATCAGATTGAGCATGCATTTCACTTGCTGAAGACAAAACTGAAGGGAAAATGCCCCAAGAACAAGCAGGAACTGAAGACAGTTGCAGTAGAGGCCTGGCAGAGCATCACCAGGGATGAAACTCAGTGTCTGGTGATGTCTATGCGTTCCAAACTTCAGGCTGTAATTGACTGCAAAGGATTTGCAACCAAGTACTAAAAAGGGAAAGTTTGATTTATGATTGGTAATCTGTCCCATTACTTTTGGTCCCTTAAAAAATGGGAGGCACATATACAAACTGTTGTAATTCCTACACCGTGCATCTGATTTGGATGTAAATACCCTCAAATTAAAGATGAAAGTCTGCAGTTAAAACACATCTTGTTCATTTCATTTCAAATCCATTGTGGTGGTGTATAGAGCCAAAAAGATTAGAATTGTGTCGATGTCCCAATATTTATGGACTTGACTGTATGTATAGATAAAGAAAGCATTAATGCAAGACGGGATGAGGGCAGGTGGAGAGAAATAGTGGTCAGGATAAGCCGGGTCAAACACAGGAATCAAACACAGGGGAAGAAGAACAGGAACACAGGTAAAGCTGCAGACCAGACAGCAAAGGACTAGTGCAGCTTTGTGGCACCAGTGTTAATGCCTAACACACGCGTTCGCCTCTGCATGCAAATATTTTTGTGCATGCGCATATTTGTGCGCCTGTGCCCGGCAAGGCAGCACCTGTGGAAACGAGCATACACTTTTGGCTCTGACCTGCATTATGGCAAGCACATCCATGACAAGTGGTCATAATTCAGGCAGAGGATATGGCAGGTGGCAGGGAAAAACAGTAAAAGTCCAGGCAGAAGTCAAGGAAGGTGGCAGGAAAGAGTAAGAGTAATCAAAGTCCAGGCAGGGGCTGAGGCAATTGGCAGGCAAAGGCAGTCAAAGTCCAGGAAGAGGTCAATGCAGGCATCAGGCAGGAGTAGTCAAAGTCAGTGCCATGAATGTACGCTGAAGCATGTGTAGCACTACCCTCGCAGGAGCCGCTGGTGAATGAAGGTATCTCCAACCCTGAACAGCCAGGCACATGAATTTTCCACAGCATACTGTAGTCAGAAACAGTCCTTGCAGCTTTGTTTTTGTGTTTTATTAGGGGAATTGAACTTAGTTAGGGTTGAGGGTATTATGGGATGCCCACTTGATCAAACAGAATAACTCTTCAGGGACACAAACTATATACAGCCTGTATATACACTTCTCCATCAACCTCCAGCACAATCTTGCTTGTAGAACATCAGTACCCAGGACCAGCTGGCACCGTTTAAAGGGTCTAACAAAGGCTCCGGGTCAGGGGAGTGACTCAGGGAGACTGGTATGACTCACAGGCAGCATCTCTAAACCCCCCCCCCCCCCCCACATACACACACTTCTAGAAACATGTAGAAGAGAAGGAGGGGAGTGGAGGTGAGGAGTAGCTGCCTGGAGTATTCATGAGGGCCCTGACCAATCCCCAACAGATCGGTTGGCAGGGGGCAGGCCCCTCAAATACTCAGAACAGCTGGGTGCAGCGGAGTTTGGGTGGAAGCTGGAGAAGGAGTGTTAGGCTGTCGGAGGCTTTTGAGAGTAACCCCCTTGCCTGGGGGGGTTGAAATCATGCCTGGGCTCGGGTGCAGAAGGGACCTTCTTCACGACACACAGAAGTGTCCTGACCAGAGGCATGAGAGCACGATTGAGGACAGCAGGAGAACACTGCCGGGAAGACAGCCAGGAGGTCTGGTGAGTGTACAGTCAGAAGACTGAGAGGACTGGGTACAAGCAGTCTGGGATGGATGCCGAGTCAATCTGGGAGGACTGTGGAGTCTTAGCCAGGAGGGTCTGGTGAAAGGGGGAGCTGCAGCCAAGAGGGCTAGCAGTGCCTGAAGAGGTGGTGTTGGAATCAGTAGCCACAGAAGTAGGACAGCTGAGCACTGGGACTTCTTTTTGCTACACAACCAAAGGGACCCGTCGTACCCTTCTGTGTATAGTGGTTCCTTCCTCTGACCCCCTACATCAATACAAGAAGTGCTGTAGGGGGTCCGAGGATGGGACCACAGTGTGTCTATGGGAAATATCGAATAGCAAAAAGCCTGGCAGAGACTGCAGCATTGGAACATTTATTGTTAAGATAGTCAGGGTCTCTTTGAAGAACAAATGAAAAGCAGTTTTCCATATTAATAACGCACAGCTCGGGCAAGTATATTCCTATATTTAGGTCTCTTCTCCTCCATCGTACAAATGCCTTGTGCATGAAACACAAACCATTGTTAGGTAAAAAATAACGCAGTGGGGACGTCAAGCCGCACTTCATATCCTACACATTCCTCTTATTCCGAGTCTCCTTTAATCATATCTCCCTCTCTGTTGACAGATAGCGGTAAAAAAAAAATAAAAATACATTTTGATCTAGACTTTGTCTGCATGGCCAGCTTGGAATATAAACCACAGATGCCACTTATCTACATCTCTGGCCGAAAAATAAAATCTGCTTCAAACTAATTTTTTTTTTTTATGTTCGTTCTGATAAATCCCTGTCTTCTTTTCAAGGAGAAAACTGAAATGTATACATGGAAAATATACATTCACAATCCTTTGCAGTTCATCGTAGAAGTTGTGATTAGAGACATTGTAAACCCTAACCGAGTGACATTTAGTTTGCTAAAGCACTGTGTAAAAAAATGTTATTTACTAAAATACACCCTTTGTTGCATCTCAGTGCTGCTGATCTCCTTTGCATCCATGTCTTGTCTACAGGCACGCCAGCGATGGACGCATGGCATTCCCTGACAGCGACAATGGTGAACCATGTCTATGTAATGTGTGCCAATACAGCCACTATATTTGTTTGGCTTTGTTAATTTATGCAAAGCTTTTCATGCTATTCATTCACATTAGTACACTACAGGGTCCCTATCTCACATGCTGTGCAAGGGGCCAATTTAGACAGGAACCATTTAACCTACCAACATGTATTTGGAGTGCAAAAAGAAACTCACAAAAGAACATAAAAACTCCATGCAGATAGTGTCCCAGCTGGGTTATGAACCAAGGACCCCAGTGCTGAAAGGCAGAGGTGCTAACCACTGAGACACTGTGCTGCCCACTTGTAAAATGTTTTTGGCTCTACATACATTTTACTGTAGATGTAAACCCTGACTGGATAACATTTAGATTTTCAAAAGCAGCGCTTATCATAAATAAATAAATGACTTTTATTTTTTTGATTTTTTTAAATCCAAAAAAATGTTTTTCTACTTTTTTCATCCTATGTGCACCACAGTGCTGCCGATCTCCAGCCTCTTTGCAGATTCTACCTGTAAGAGTTGTGTGTGTTTAGACTGTCTTTAGAATGTCCGGCATGTCCTCCATGCTTCCCTCTCTCGTTGGGCGCCAAACAAGGGTCACATGAGAGGTTCCCCCTTGGGATGAGTTCTTTGGACTACGCCAGGCATTAAACAGGGTCACTAACCCTTGCAGGGGGCAATACTTCACTCAAGGACATGCTCACCAATGCCCGGGAACCAGGCAGGAGCCGCGGTCATGTGAAAAGTCAATTGGGGAAAGAACAAAAGGCGCCTGGCCTAGTGCATAATCCTTGGTAAACGTAATGTATTAAGTACAGAAGGGGGAGTTATACTCACATTTGATGAAGTGATTAAAATCACATCAAGTCATAAAAGTCCCTTGTAGTAGTCATTTTAAAAGTTGCCTGCATTCCCCAGCTGGTTGTGACGGTAGACTAACGCGTTTCGAGGGTTTGCCCTCTTCTTCAGAGCCTGGAAGGTCTTTTCATGGAATGTGCCGAGATGACCGTGAGATCATGGGAAAAATGTCCTCCCTCACTGATTAGAAGTGTCCATGAATCATCTGAGCGTACCCATGATCATGTTGTAAGGGAGCGATTCCTGTGGTCCCTTTGGATGGATGGATGACGGATGGCACTTCACTGAGATCTATAGGCAGGAGCCTGGAACTCAGACAGCCTGGTGTCCGAAATTCAGCCCTGTGGACAGAAGGGAGCCTGCTGTGCTGTAGCGCAACGGCGCTGTCCATGAGGCCAGGAGAGGAATCACTTCCGGAATTTCGGACACCAGGCTGCTGAGTTCCAGGCTCCCGCCTCTAGATCTTGGTGCAGTGCCATCCGATCAGTGAGGGAGGACATTTTTCCCATGATCTCACCGTCATCTCGGCACATTCCATGAAAAGACCTTTCAGGCTCTGAAGAAGAGGGCAAACCCTCGAAACACGTTAGCCTACCGTTACCACCAGCTACCTGGGACTACTACAAGGGACTTTTATGACTTGATGTGATTTTAATTACTTTATCAAATGTGAGTATAACTCCCGCTTCTGTACTTAATAAATCATGTTTACCATGGATAATGCACTAGGCCAGGTGCCTTTTGTTCTTTCCCCCATTTCCTAGCAATCCGGACTTCCCCAAGTCAATCAAGGCAGCAGGCGGGCATTATCCTTACCCTATCATACATCACCACAGAAGTGAGTACCACCATCCCACCCAGGTCCACCACACAGCACAGGAGAATTTTGTATCTAATTTATGTGAAAAGTCAAACATTATGTCTCCTAACTCCATAATGAGCCACATGTGTGCAGTACCTACCACCCAGAGTCCCCCACTTAAGTTTCTTTCTCCCGTGTCCTACATACTTGCTCTGATGTATGTGTTGCATTTGGAGGGACAGGTTGAGCCACTGCCCACTCCTCCAGTCAGCTTACCGCTGTTACCTCACCCCCAGTAGCAGAATGGGGTCCCACTGAGCACATAGCGCAGACCTCATATGTTCTCCCACTTAGCTCTTCTCTTTCATACCAAGTGACCAGGCCTTTGATTTCCGAAACACTAGTCCACTCGCGGTGAACGATGGAAATGAACAGCTGGGGAGAAAGTGCAAGTACAGACCCCCTCGCTACCGGAGAACCTGTCACCTAATAAGATACCACGACTGGTTGCTATTTCTCCTCATAGCTACTCATGAACCTTTGCTGTGGTGATGTTTCATATACCCCATATGGTTGAATTAATATGCCAAGACCTCACATGCCCCCCCGTAATAGAATGGTTGAATCAACAATTACTGTAAACTTGGCAACATGAATAATATGTAATAACATTCCGTTCATAACTGAACCTAACTTTGGCTGCCCCAGGTTATCTGCACAGGTGAAGTCTCTTAGAGGAAACTACAAACTTGGGGGTGCTATAACAGGGAAGTCCATGTTTCAGGGTTCTTCCAGCAAATCTGCGTTCAAGAGCAGGCCATAGGTCCTAGCAAGTCTTCAGGGTCTGTTTCCCATGCTTTCCTTAAGTGTTCCCCAGATCCTGACCTTTGGCTAGACCTCTGGCCCTGACCTTTGATCTTTGCATTGACCCTAACATTAACCCTGGCACTGATCTAGATCAAACCTTGATCTAGCTATTTTCTTTACACACATTTGTTTATTTACATCTTTCCCTGCTGAAAAAATAGAAAGATATAATGTATCTTTCTCTCTATTAAGAGGATAAAGAAAATACAGGGGTGGGCTATACAGTGACTGATCACTGTGATAGCCAATCAGAGGATATCACAGCGATCAGGTATGAGAGCTGGGGCTCTCAGTAAGAGCTTGGTCTCTGTGCTGGGGGAGTGTTGTGCAGTGTACTCCCAGCACAAAGAGAAGTGTGCAGATATATGGCCTCATGGATAAAGACCCACTTCCATGAAGTGGTCAGCAGGAAGGGGTTAGACTTGTGCGTGGCAGAAAAACTTGTTTTTTTATTTTTTTGAAAATTCAAAAAATTCGGAAATTTGCGGTAATTCTGCAATTTCGGTAATTCGCGCTAATTCGGAAATAAGAAAGAATATTTGAAATAATAACTTATTATTTCAAATGTTCTTTCTTATATCCGAATTTCTGAATTTCAGCAATAAGAAAGAACATTTGAAATAAGTTATTATTTTAAATGTTCTTTCTTATTTCTGAATTTCCAAAATACTAACTAACTAATAAATTATAATAATAAGTAACTATTAAATTATAGGTATTGGCATTTCCTTGAAATTTGGATGTTAGTGAACTTAAATATGAAATTTATCACTAACAGACATATTTTCAAGGAAATTCCAGTACCTATAATTTAATAGTTATTTATTAGTTAGTTATCATTTCAAATGTTCTTTGTTATTTTCGTATTTTCGGATTTCTGAATTCTCAAATTTCAGATTTTCGGGTGTTCCGATTGCCGAATATCCTAATTTCCGAGTTACCGCAATTGCCGAATTACCTCAAATCTCTGAATTACAGCAATTACCACAATTGCCGAATTACCGCAATTGTTGATTACCGCAATTGCTGAATTACCGCAAATTTCTGAATTTTCGAATCGGAAAATTCGGAAAAATTCAGAAATTCGGAATTCGTCCGAATTTTGCAAAATTTGGTAAAAACGAAATTCGGAATGAAACAAATTGCACAAGCCTACTTTTTTCATTTTCTTTCTACATACACTCACTTCAGCGTTGGCTTCACATCATTGCTCTGGACAAACTGGCTTGACAATGGTGAAACATGCTTGAGCAATATGTGTTGGCATGACCACTAATATCCAGGGTTGCATCTGACAGGGTGATGGCACAGGAGCGCAACTGTTATACCTTTGTCTCCCTGGAAGGAAATGTCTGAACAAGGACTTTCATGGCAGGATCATGTGTCTACATGCACTTGCTTCAGCATTGGCTACACATTATTGGTATGGACTGGCTCCTTGACAATGGTGAACCATGCTCAAGCAATGTATATCAGCATGGCCACTAGTCGTCTTATTTGGGGTTGCATGTGACAGGGTGATAAAACAGAAGCACAACTGGAAGGAAGTATTTGAACTAGGAACTCCATGGTAGGATCACAAGTCTACATGCACTTGCTTCCTTGTTGGCTACACATCATTGCTCTGGAATGACTTCTTGACAATAGTGGACCATGGGTGAGCAATTTATGTTGGCATGGCCACTAGTAGTCTTATTCAGGGTCGCATTTGACAGGGTGATAACACAGAAGAACAACTGTTAGACATTTGGCAACCTGAAAAGATGTAATGGAACTTTTTTTCCTGAGCTTCTGAGCTTGATGAGATCTGATAACTTACTATCTCAAATATATCTCAGAGCTACAGTAGGTAATATACATTATCTTTCAGACCTGACCTATGATTTTCATGGTGGTTTCACACACGTGGTCCTGTTATTTTGGGGCCTCGGAGTGTGACACTACTATTAATACTGAAAAGACAGCTCAGGAGTTCAACTAAGGGGATCATTCCTATAGCCCTAATATAGGGAAATACCATCCATCATAGCTACTTCACCTCCAGGGCTTAAATACGGCCTAGAGAGTGGATGCTGTACCTATATATTGTCCTGGGGTCCTGAGAAAACCTCTTCAATGCACCATTAGAGGTATTCCTCCATAGGTATACCTGCCCTTCAGCTGCTCTGCTTTACTAAGTCTCTTACTATTGGGCAGTCTACAAGGCCTACGAGGCCTTTGTTTATTTCTCTGTGAATCCTCTCAGGTTGCAAGTTACAGGTTGCAATCCATGACTAGATGCAATCTCGGATAGAAAAGAAATGCCTGTATGTCTTTAGGGATGTGTAATCCGAGAATACCCCGGGGGGTTAACTCCCATTATACCTCCCCTTAATAATGCCTATAGAGATGGACTTTTGCCCTATCTCATGTTTGTTGCGGATGCATGTCCAATGAGATTAACTTCTCTGAGTGCGGGTATTATTGATACAGAAATGTTTTTTTTATTTTTTTTTTCTCTTCTCCCCGGGGCTATTCTCTCCTTCTCTCCTTGGGAATCCAACTGTTCTAATGATTTGTTTATGTTGCAGTTGCAGGTTGCTTATAGTTATATGTTTCCCTTAATGCAATCTATACTTTATTGTCCTTAACCTAACTACTCCTCTTCCTTCATTACATGTCCTAAATAGTCTAGCAACGTGGAACGCTGCTCTGCCATGTTACTGTTTGATCACTTTGTCCTCCCCATATAGGAATTAGGGCTTTCGTCTGGTTTGGATTTTTCAAGTCAGGTAGAAACCTATTGGCTTACATAGCCATCCCACATTGGGATATGATAGTGGTGTTAACTTCTATTCTAGCATCTTAGTTTCTATTTTCTAATCTGCCCTTCTTCGGTTTCCTCTCCTTATATTTTTTTTCCTTTTTTCCCTTTCTCTCTCTATACCATGGGGAGCCCCCGGAAAATGGCCACATTCAATTTTGCTCATTCAATGCCCGTGGCCTGAATGAACCTATTAACACTCACAAATACTGTATGACTTTCACAAATCCAAGGTCGATGTAATTTTTTTTCAAGAGACTAGAGTTGAGCGAACACCTGGACGTTCGGGTTCTGCTGGTCCGTCCGAACTTCGGGACAAAGTCCGGGTCCGGGTCCGGACGGTACCCGAACGATCGCACGGACAACGAACAAAACACGGATTTTCAAGCCCAGGGGTAACTAAAGTTACCCCAAGCAACAGGCACGCTAGCAAGCCCATGGCAGGCCTGGGCCTGGGCCTGAAACAGGGCTTCAAGCCTGCCTGGTCGTCTTGGGCTTGCAGGTCCACAAGCGAGTTGAGATCAGAGAACTTTTTTTTAATGTAGCTGGAACCTAAACACTTTCAGTATGTCATAAACACTCACAATTATCCAAGTAAGTCCGGTGCCCGTAACTTACTCGTTTTAACTTACACCGGTAAAAGGCCCCCGAGGGGTACCATATCTCTCTCTTTCCCTTTTTTCCTTTTTTTTATATTCCTCTCCTTTGGCTTCTTCCCGTCTAATCTTTTATCTTTGATTCTACGATCTTATCTTCAATTGTGGTGATAGTATAGGGTTACACCCTACCGATACATTCGGTT
>BLSH010211737.1:333336-350366 GCA_018402905.1 Glandirana rugosa | reverse complement strand
AAGCAGCGGTATGTGAAATCTCTAATTTCTGCTATCTGTCCTCAGAGCAACAGCACAGACAGCAGTAGTAAAGTAATCTATCTCAGGATGCAGGATCAGGTCTTAAAATGTCTCAAATCTGTCCCTCAAGCTTTCAGCTTCCTTTCCCTACACTAACCCAAGGAGCATGTGACTGCAGCACTGTGACTCCAGCTTATAAAGAGGCTGGGTCACATGATGCACTGGCCAATTACAGCCATGCCATTAGTAGGCATGGCTGTGATGGCTTCTAAGGGCAAACCAGTGAAACGCTTGTTGATTGGCTGCCCTGCAGCTTCTCAACACGTGGAGTAAAATAGCAGAACCCCGGACCGAACCCGAACGATTTTTGAAATGTCCGGGTCCGTGCCACGGACACCCGAAAGTTCGGTACGGACCCGAACGTTACAGTCCGGGTTCGCTCAACACTACAAGAGACCCATTTTCGTTCAAACAATATTCCTTCATTACGTAATAAATACTATCCAACCTATCTTCATAGTACTTATACCCATTCTAAATCAAGAGGGGTGGCAATTGCCATCCACAAATCGCCAAATTATACTCTACTAAATTCCCTCGCAGATATCGGGAGATATTTATTTCGGAAGATCTCCTTAAGTGGCAAAACATATACCTTAGCAAACATATATGTACCTAACCAGGATCAAGTAACTTATACCATCCAATACCTCCACAAACTAATGGACTTTGCTGAAGGCATAATCATCTTCGCTGGAGATTTTAATAGTACCCTTAATCCTACACTGGATACTTCATCGGGCAGAAGCTCTATCTCTTATGCTCAAATTAATAGACTGAAATGATTTTTAGTACAGCATAATATGATGGATGTGTGGAGCATTCTTCACCCTACAGATAGGGATTATTCCTTTTACTCGGTAGCTCATGATTCCTATTCCTGCATTGATTTTTTCCTGGTAAGTCATTATGCCTTAACATACCACCCTCAAAGTAGGATTGGTAACATATTGTGGTCCGATTATGCGCCAGTGTACTTGTCCTTATCCCTACCTGACCTGCCTGGTCATGACTGGACCTGGAGACTGAACGACTCACTATTGCTAGATGACCTGTGCTATAAAGAGATTCAATCCACTATCTCCAATTTCATCTCTGATCATGATGATGATAACACTCCTGCCCCAATCAAGTGTGTGTTACGTGGGGTCTTTATTAAACATGGCTCTAGACTTAAACAAAATCATTTTGCTCAGATTAAGGAGCTGTCAAGTCATATTGCTGACTTGGAATGCTCCCATAAGAGACTCCAACTTGCTTATCTGACACTAGACTCCAACTATTACATCTTTTTGAACAGAAAACGCTATCAATGAGGGATAAAATGTGTATATTGTTCTACGCAGAAGCTAACAAACCGGGTAGGATGTTGGCCAGAGCCCTCCATGCCAAGAACAGCATTGCCTCTATTCCCAAGATTAAACATTCTAACGGCCAGATGATTCATCCCCCTAGGGAAAATAATGAGCTATTCTGCTCCTTTTATGCTACATTATATAATCTACCTGCTCACCCCACTAATATGTCTTCAGAAACGCTTCAATCTAAAATAGACAAGTATATTAATAACACTGACTGCGACTCTCTCTACAACGGCAATACAAGATCTTGAGAAACCATTTTTGGAGGAAGAACTTATGCTTGCAGTAGCATCCCTTAAACCCAATAAGAGCCCTGGACAGGATGGTTATTCGGTCCGCTTTTATAAATCCTTTCAAGAATCTCTCCTACCGCTCCTTACAAAAACATATAACGCTGTATCTCCTGACTCTCCCTTCCCCAGACAAGCCCTTTAAGCTCACATTGTTGTACTGCCTAAACCCGGGAAAGACCCCACCCTATGTGGCAACTATTGCCCTATTTCACTAACTAATATTGATATCCGCCTATACTCTAAATTACTGGCCAATATTACCAATAATATCTAGCATGATCCATCTTGACCAAGTGGGCTTTACCCCTGGACGCGAGGCCAGAGATAACATCCTCAAAACCATCACCTTGATGGAGCACTCCGAAAATGTCAAATTCCAGCTTGCCTGATCTCTGTCGATGCCGAAAAGGCTTTCAACAGGGTTCATTGGCAATTCCTCAAGAGCACACTTCAACAAATTGGCCTCGGCTCTAACATGATCCGGGCTTTATACAATGACCCCACAGCGAGGATTCACTCTAACGGCCTACTATGCGACCAGATTTGTATCCATAATGGTACGAGGCAGGGGCTCCCGCTGTCACCACTACTATACACACTTACTATGGAACACCTCGCCAACACTATAAGGTAAAAGCACCAGTATAAGCTTTCTCTCTATGCAGACGACCTCTTGTTATATGTCACTGACCCCCAGGTCTCTATGCCTGCCATTATCGAAGCTTTCACGGAATTTGGTTTGGTAAGTAACTTCAAAGTAAATTATGATAAAACCAAGGCTCTTAACATATCCTTACCCAAAACCACGATTTCCCATCTTCAGTCCACATTCGAATTCAAATTGCAGCAGAAGGCTGTTAAATACCTTGGCGTCCACATCCCTACCTCCTTACCTACCCTACCAGAAATCAACTGTATGCCTTTAGCACGGATGATCCATACATGCCTCAAATCATATGATAAACCGAACATTTCATGGTTTGGCCGTATGAATGTGGTCATGATGGACATCCTGACGATGTTTATTTATGTTTTCCAGGCGATCCCTCTCATCCCTCCATGAGGTTTCTTTCTGTCCGTCAATAGGGCAATTATAAACTTCATATGGAAACATAAGAGGCCTAGGACTAGCTTTACTACTTAAGATCGGGGAGGTGTTGCTCTACCCGACCTTTCGCTTTATCACCATGCAGCCTCGTTGACCTGGATAATTGATTGGTATCATGGTACCTCCACTAAGCTAGGGACTTTACTAGAAAATGACTTGATCTCTCCCGACCTCACCTCATTACCATGGACAGATGCATCACATAGACTCTCTATTGACCTATTACCCCTTATGACCTCTACTACCCTTAGAATCTGGGACCAATACCTTGCCTACTGTCTTTGAGACCTAGCCCTTTGACCCCGCTATTTGGACTTGCATTGTTTTCTCCAACATATAATAAATCAAAATTTCTGTTGTGGCAAAAATCCGATATTCCTCTCCTGCACCATACAACCCGAAATGGTAAAATCCTACCCTTATCTGATATACTATCCACATGCCATAACCCTTCAGGGGCCTGGCTTGAACATACTCAGCTGACACACTTTCTTAACAAACTGCCTCGCATTGACGAACTAGATAGACCACAAACAGCCTTTGAATCACTGTTATCCCAGACTGGCAGACCGGAACACTCGCTATCCCAAATTATGAACGCATGATGAACGCATCCCCTGATGATATGGATTGGGGAAAAACAATGGCGCTGTCCTTTAAACTATCTATCTCATCCCACGTCCACAAACGAAATTACCGAATTGTATCTAGGTGGTATCGTTGCCCTACTATCCTTAATAAGATCGACCCATCATTGCCAGACACATGTTGGAGATGCCTACGGGCACCAGGCACTATTACGCACATCTGGGAAACATGTCTGTGGATTACCCCATTCTGGGATAAAATCCTGTGTCTATACGATATAAATTAGTTGGAGACAAATATCCAAACAAACCCCATATAACTATATTGTCTATGTTGCCAGGCTCCTATAAACAAATAAAAAAGAGCTTGATACGTCATTTCCTAACAGCGACACGTTCTATTATCGCTAGATACTGGTGTCAATCTGCGATCCCTTCGTTGGCGGATTGGGCTTGTGAAATGGAACGAATTGAGCACCTTGAACATATGATTGCATGGGATGCCGATAAAAGTGAATCCCACCGCATTATGTGGTCGGTATGGTTGTATCACTGTATTTTAAGGCCATATTTGTTGAGCGTGTTTGATGTTCCGACTCGGCTCCTAGTGGGTTACTGGTTAAATTAAAGTGGTTGTATACTCTCCTATGGTTTTCAGCTAAGGAAGCTGAGATCTTAGCCTCTGTTTAATCTGCAACTACCATGATGCTGCACATGTGATCCATTATGACACGGCCCATTGGATGGTTTGCTAGTTTGGCTGAGAGCACAATCAAGGAGACAGCTAGCATTTCCAGCATGCCGGGAATATGAACTCTTTTTTGACAAATCAATGGGTAGACAACCGCTTTAATGGCTTCACAATTGCTATGTTTACTTTACCATACTTTAATGACTTATCTCCTGTGTATTATATTCAAATGTTTTTGAACCTTTTTTTCTGAATATACACCTGTACAGCGATTGTAATTGAGCTGATGCACGCAGGTTTCCAACCTATATTGTCTGTAACTGTTTACTATATAATAAAAATAGATTCAACATAAAATGATTGAAAACATAAAAGGTGTTAACATGTTATATTATATAGTATAAGAGTTTTTAGTGACTAGTTTAATAAATCAATTTTTTAATGAATGTGAATAATGTAGAAGGTATACACCGTCTTACATCAAGGTGCTGCATTGCATTGCTCTCCAGGCGATGTGCATTGTACAGGCATCTTTGAGATATTGCCGGGCTTGGCTACTACTTGTTTGGTGGAACTATGAAAGGGTTTGATACACTAATACTCAGCCTTGGAAGTTTGAAAACTTAACTTAAAAAAAGAGCCAAGCTGGCAGAGGTTGCCGAATGCAGAACTCTAAAGTGTACAGGTCTGCCGTATCGCCACTGAGAGACGGCGCACAGTAGGGGAAGCAGGGGCCCAAAATCTTATTTCAAAAAACCCTTTCTTCAACCTTATCACTGGCTTGAAAGACTCAGCTATAAGCTCTGTCCGTCTTTCATGAAGCTTTCTTCTCAGCTCTCAGATGTCTGTCTTCTGAGAAAATGAATTTCATTCTTTAGATTCCAATTTCATTTATTGCTAAATAAGTATATACAGTATATATATATATATATTTATATGCAAAACATTTTTTTCTCCATATCATTTTTTCCTCATACCTACAGATTTTATACAACCTTCAAGAATTTCCACGGTATGGGAACATTCAGGTCTGTAGTAGGAAAAGAACATTAAGCATGAAAGACTTGAGTTGTAGAAGATGCCATGTTAAAGTATAACTAAAGGCAAAACTTTTTTTTTTAGTTTTGGGTAGAGTGCAGAGGGATTAGAACGCTTGTCAGTTTTTATTGCTGTCTGCGTCCCTGTGAAGGAGATTGACCCTCTCTAATTGTCCTGTTTACCATTATCATTGAGAGCGAAAGTTTTTCAAATTTTGGATTGTCCTCCAAATAGTAAGAGATGGGAAATCTTCCAATGGGGACACTACTTCTGGTGATCTGATGCTCCCCAAGGAATTCCCTTAATATGCAGGGATTTGTTCTCACTTCCTGTTTTGTGATGGGTCAGGAATTGAAGGGAAATATCTTCAATGGGACACAATGGCAAAAAAAAAAAATCTGATTGGGATAACCCTCCCTTACTCTATCCAAAATTTAAAAAAAAAAAAAAAGTTTTGCCTATAGTTCTACTTTAACCACTTGCCGACCGCCCGCCGCAGCGTGATGGCGGCAAGGTGGCTCGTTATCTCTACCGCGATAACTAGTATTGTGAGCGCGAATGCGCCACCGGAGGCGCACTTGCTGTGTTGGGGGGGGAGGGAGTGGGTAGGACGGACTCGATCGCTGCTGGCTACCCTCAATGGCCCCCCCGCAAAAAGTAAGAAATTTGTTTTTTTTTGCAAAATTGTCACTCTTCCTTTGTTTATAGCGGCGATCAGAAATGATGCAGAGGTGATCAAATACCACCAAAAGAAAGCTCTATTTGTGGAGAAAAAAAGCACACACATTTCGTTTAGGTGCAATGTCGCATGACCGCGCAATTGTCAGTTAAAGGGACTCAGTGCCGAATCGCAAAAAGTGCTCTGGTCCTAAAGTGGGAAATCCTTCCGGGGCTGAAGTGGTTAACCACTTGCCAACCAGCCGCCGTCGTTATGCGGCGGCAGGTCGGCTCACCTGCGCAAACCGCCAAGGAGATGACTCGATGTCCGCGGGCAACCCGTGATCGCTGTGTACAGGGGCAGAATGGGGATCTGCCTATGTAAACAAGGTGGATCCCCGTTCTGCCAGATGACATGTCAGAGATCTTCTCCTCCCAGTCATCGGGAACAACGAACTCTGTCATGTCCTAGACAGCCCATCCCCCTTACAGTTAGAACACACCCAGGGAACACAGTTCCTCTTGATCGGCCCCTAGTGTTAACCCCTTCTCTGCCAGTGTCATTTATACATTGATCAGTGCATTTTTATAGCACTGATCAATACAATAATGTCAAGTGTAATTTGGGGTCAGATTTGTCCCCCGCAATATCGCAGTCCTGCTAAAATTTGCAGATCACCACCACTACCAGTAAAAGCAATAAAAAAAAAATAAAAGTCCCTAAATCTATCCGATAGTTTGTAGAGCCGATAACTTTGGCGCAAACACCCCAAATTCTCACTCTAATACGAATGTCAACAACAGTGTCTTACATCCTAACCCGTTCCCGACAAGCCTATACACATATACTGTATTACCAAAAGTATTGAGACGCCTGCCTTTACAACACATGAACGTTAATGCCATCCCAGTCTTTGTCCATAGGGTTCAATATTGAATTGGCCCACCCTTTGCAACTATAATAATTGATTTGGTGCTGCATTCCACATCAATATGGTCTAGAACGTGTTTCCAACATCCCTAATAGACATGAATATGGAAAAGTGAACCCCCAAATTTGGGACTTTAGCGGAAACCAGCCTCCTGAAGGAGCAAAAATCAAAACCAGTTTGGATCAAAAAACAATATATTTTATTAGAGTAGATTAAAAGTTGCAATCGTCAGACCTGAACAGATAGGTCTGCCATCAAGGGGATAAGAATGGTGATGATACTAGACACTAACAGGGGTTACATCGTGAAAAACATACACAATTGACAGACTAAAAACTCAAACAGCAAAAAGGACCACTTGCATCGCCACAAATGTGGCGGGGAAGCCCAACGCCTTTTCGATAGTTCTTCTTCAGGGGAGTAGTGGTCACAATTAAAACCTCAGCTGAAAGAGGTGGCAAAATTGAAGGTCAATATAAATGTTGAACAGTCATTCCCTCCCGTCTCAGTCCAACATGAGCAAAAGGTGGGATGGATATCCGTTTGATCCTAAGAAATTGAAGAGAGTATCCAAGGTGCAGATATTGGAGATGGCCCCTGAAACAGGCAAGGGACCAAGGACTCCAGTTGTCTAGCGATCCCTTGGGTATTGAAAGGTGGTCCAGAAAATATCAATAATACTGGTATAAGTCACAGAGAAAGACAGGCGCAATGGGGGCCGAGTGGGATGGCAGTATGTACTGAGGATATATCAGTTGTCAAATATAGGAAAACCGTCTATGGTCAGAGCGGTATGCACATGTCCGGCTCAAAAGGCTGGGATATATGCCAAGGGGGGCCAGCTAGATCCTCCCATCGAGGATAGGGTCAAGGACCAATATCAAGAGCCCTAACCCACAAAAGTGGGTACCACAAGAGGGATCTGGAAAGTCAGTCAGCTTAGCACACCCGGCCCCACAGCAGTTCACGGCAAGACAAAAGATTTGCAACTATAACAGCTTCATGTCTTCTGGGAAAGCTGTCCACAAGGTTTAGGAGTGTGTCAATGGGAATGTTTGACCATTCTACCAGAAGCGCATTTGTTAGGTCAGGCACTGATGTGGACGAGAAGGCCTGGCTCACAGCCTCTGCCCTAATTCATCCCAAAAGGTGAGGCCAGGACTCTGTGCAGGCCAGTCAAGTTCCTCCACCTCAAACTCACTCATCCATGTCTTTATGGACCTGAAATTGAAAACATGAAATTGTCCAAAATGTCTTGGTATGCTGATGCCTTAAGAGTTCCCTTCATTGGAACTAAGGGGCCAAGCCAAACCCCTGAAACACAACCCCACACCTTAATCCCTCCTCCACCAAATAATTTGGACCAGTACACAAAACAAGGTCCACAAAGACATTGGTGAGTGAGTTTGGGGTGGATGAACTTGACTGGCCTTCACAGAGTCCTGACCTTAACCCGTAAGAACATCTTTGGGATGAATTAGCGCTGAGACTGCGAGCCAGGCCTTCTCGTCCACATCAGTGCCTAACTTCACAAATGTGCTTCTGGTAGAATGATCAAACATTCCCATAGACACTCCTATACCTTGTGGACAGCCTTCCCAGAAGAGTTGAAGCTGGTATAGCTGGAAAGGGTGGGCCAACTCAATATTGAACCCTACGGACTAAGACTGGGATGCCATTAAAGGGCAAATGTCCCAATATTTTTGTCAAAATAGTGTATATGAGGTTCTTCCAGAAGGACAGGAACAACGAGTCACATCCTTAATGAAGGGACCATAGCTAAGGGATGAATTAACCCCTTCCTACAACTTTATCACCATTTTGTGGAAAGGAGCTTAGAGTCTTTGTGTGCTTAATCAATTATCTGACAGTATTTGGGTTGCAGAAGAGCTGGACCATAGATTAGATAATCCCATTTTTTTGCTTATATGACGAGTCAAACCAACGTGTTTTGGTAGCTCGGATCCTCCTCTTCACCAGGGCTTGAGTACTAGCAGTAATTTAAAAGGACTGCTGGACAATAATTGCAAACCAAATGAATACTATGACAGTGATATGGATCACAAGACTAACAGCTGGATGGTATTGTACAGGAATTTTTTTAATTCATTTTCAAGTGGTTCTATTTAATTACTGCTGGCATTCAACCCCAATAACGAGTGAGTTTTGAGCACCCAAAACATTTGGGCTGTTTGACTTCTTGTCATGAAAAATAAACTGGACTTATTCAAGTTATTGCGGCACACTTATCCTTCTAAAGCATTTCAATCTGTTACCTGGGCGTTTCAGGTCAACTTGTTGATGCCCATTTTTCTTAACATTCTATTGCCACCTTCGGTGCTCCAAATTGTACATCTTTCATTACTTCATAAAGGATTTGCTTTGTTTTATCCTGAAGAACATTGTGTACAATTAGCCCATTTTCACAAAGGGATCTGCTGGCTTGATGCCTCCTTTTCCTCTCTTGAAAAGATTGAAGAGTGAGATTGATTGCTTCTCAATATGGGCATTGAAAGTAAGCACATTGGGCATAATTATACACAGGTAAATTAATATTAAACAGAAAAAAATTACAATATTTGTCACTTGTAATAGCAGCAGTCCCAGTGCCCCTTGACTTTTTTCACTGTGAATCAAAGCAATATATTTGAAAGACATGCTGGTTAATTTTAATTAATGCACAGGGACTATAATATGCTTGTTGTGGATAAGTTCCAGTGCTAGGCCTGCATTTCTGAAAACTTTTTGACAGCAGCGAGTATTTCATAGCAAAGCAGTGCCTCTCTGTGCCATTGAGAAGTTCAATTCTATAAAGCCATTAAAGTCAAATTCCATTCTTTTTTCCTATTAGTGCAGGGGATATTTAAAATTCCTACCAGGGTTTTAAATCTGTGACACTATTCAGGAGATTTTCTCTTATTTTTTGCCTTTGTGATACCCATACAAGTAACAGGAGAAGCAGGCATCACTGGGACAGGAAGATATGGACAAAAATTAAAAAAAAAATGAACAGAAGTTCTATCCTTCTTTACTCACAAAAACTGTTCTTACAAAGGGGAAATCTCCTCAATAGGCAGACCTGAAACTTTAAAACGTGACAGAGACTCTAACTAGACAAGTGCAATTTGTTGCATTTTGATTTGATTTTAGAATGAAAATTTTGTTTTCGGAGATTCGGATGTATCCGAATTTCCAAATGAACACAGAAACAAATGGCAATGAATCTGAAACAAGTTTATACCGTAAAAAAGCAAATGCGTTTGTTCATTGGTTTCATTCTGATGCCACATTTTCAAATTTGTTTCGTAACATTCAAATTTATTGTGAATAACTGTGGTTGTTAAGGAGTTGGGGGCCACCGTGTCCTTAACAACCATGACTCATATGCAGTCAGCGGGATTCCCCGCTGACAGCAAATGTAAACGAAAGAAGTGGCAGTTAAAAAAAAAGACAGGTAAACATGGGGCGGGGGTCACCATATGATGTCACCAGAAGACCCGTCCCCATGTTTACCTGTCATATGGAGAGTGGGACATATTGTGTTCAGCGGGCGTCGGGTTGTTTGGTTTTATTTCCTGCAGGTTTGACATTCATTGTGATTGACATTGGATCTACTTGGGGGGCCTTCATTTTTTTTTCTAAAGGAGTTGTCTAAAATTGTCTCTGGGCTTTTATTTATTCATTTTACTTATATTATTTGACATTTTGTTTGGTTGAATGAGCAGGGGGACAGGATCAGAGGGCCCCCTTCTTAAAGGGGGCTTCCAGATTCAGATATGTCACCCCCCTGCATGCCCACCACCACCAGGCCAGGGTTATGGGGTATGGGGAAGAGGCCCTTGTCCTCATCAACATGGGACAGACCTGAAGGGCGTGTGCATGTCTAGCTCTAACATGATCCAAAACAGAATAAAACATTTGGGCTAGTGTCTGGTTTTTGGAGATGTTATCTGGCCTGCTTGTGAGAGAAGGTGTCTAAGAAAGGTATAAACAAAGAAAGGCGCCGTTTTTTTTTTTCCCCCTCCCCTTTCTCATTATGGACATCTTATATTTATATATCGTATTTACGGACATTCTTCAGCACCGACTCCTCCTATTAGCCTGAAGAAGTAGCGCAGGAAGTTCAGCCTTTGACCTGCTTGCTAATGAAACGCGTCGCGTAATGGTGACGCCATCATTCTTGGACTCCTCGTTTGCTGACACCTCATCTTAGACACCGCCGCACGAGCCGGCTTCCCATCTGCAGCGGCATCAGTTAGAGGACGGTCGGACAGCTGGAACATCTAGGACTCTTAGAGTGTTGGCGATCTCCCCTCTCCTAGAGATCAGTCGGTTTATGCCTACATTGTGCTACCTATGTGAGTGTTTTTATACCTTTGTAATAAAATAGTACTTGCTTGCTGCACTCAGAGGCGCCTTTCTTTGTTTATATGTTGCAGTATCGTTGGACCACGGGATACTGGTCCACGTATTTACAGGCTGCCCTCAGTGCATGGACCTGCTTCGATCCTATCTTCAGTTCATTGACCCTTCTCCTTCATCTGGTTCAGAATCCTTCATCGCTGTTTCTTCCTTCCCCCATTCTTGCTGGTAACAATATTGACATATATGTTCCTTTGTAATTTGACTGCATATGTTTCCATCCCTGTCTACTTGAATTTGCGCCCCACTACTAGTTCTATGTGTCTAAGAAAGGATTTCTGCAACTAGCAGTATTCTTCTGGCCAATCCAAAGTTTCTATGCAGTGATAAGAAAAAGGGCTTGCAGGTTTAGTGCTTTTGGAAAGTATAGGTGAGCAGTTGCCCTTTTTTTCCAGTTTCAAGGCTTATTGTCAGTTGCATGTAGGCTCCTTTTGTAGCAAAAGGTTCTTCTGGTCGTAAAAGGAGTCTACCTAAGGCTTTAATGATTATTGATACCGTAGTAAATGGAAGGATGACAATCATTTGCAAAACTCTCTCTCTCTCTCTCTGGTTAGGTGGCTCATGTGCAACTAGAGCAACCCTCTAATAGGCACCCAGGAACATCACTTAGAGCTTAAACTAAAGGAAGGAGCACCTGACCAAGTTCATGAAGTCTAAGATCGCTTTAATGATTCACAAGAATGTAAATGTGAACTTGTGAATCATTAAAGATGTTTTGGACTCTTCTGTGGATTTGGTCTGGCGCTCTATCTTTTTGGTCCAAGCTCTTAGGAGTCTGAGGGCAGCACATTAGTGATAGTCCTTGGGCACTTTGGGAAACCCAACTGCAAAATTAAGGAATGAATGCTGCTAAGATGACAACCTGTACAGACCCCTCATCACTCTGTTTCCATGCTAAATAATGGACAGTTGATGGAAACCTAAACAAAGTTTACCTTCTGCAGCAGCTCTCAGTGTGAGTCTCAAGTTATTGAGATAGTTTAGGGTGCACTAATAAGCGAGGGGAGATCTGAGTAAGAAATGTGGGTCTACAACTACCTGCACAATATGCTCCCAAAGTGCTATTGCTCCAGGCAGACCTACGGCTTCCTGTTGCTGGCCGTGGGTTATCAGGCAGAGCAGGCCCTGTCCACTTCCCAAAAATAATTAGGCATACAAAGTTAAATTGAAAAAGCTTTAATCTTCATTAAGATAATATCACCTGTTCCTTTCCTCTGTTGCATTTTATCCCATCAACGACTTAATCATAGAGGCGCTGCTACCATTTGAAGCTATAGGAAAAAAAAAATTACATAAAAACACATTACACCATACTGGAT
Organism: Glandirana rugosa; assembly: GCA_018402905.1. Lineage (NCBI taxonomy): Eukaryota > Metazoa > Chordata > Amphibia > Anura > Ranidae > Glandirana > Glandirana rugosa. Next base: position 337,898 of record BLSH010211737.1, on the reverse strand, counting down.
TATGCCTGTATTCTGACAGGAAGGACTTTGCTAGTAAGGGAAGTCAATGAAAAGCTGCTCCCCAGGAAAAGGGACAGGGCATGGGAAGACTTGTGCGTTTAATTTGCACAAATAAGCTGAGCTAAAGGCACTCATGGAATACCTTAGTTACTGTGCCCCAATGGGAAGTAGCCTTTCCCTCTGTGTGTGCAAGTGTAACCATGGAGTATACTTGTTTACAGATGTCCAGCGGGAAGGAAGACTAATATGCCTTGCATGCTCACAGAAAAAGGTTGGATGCATGGGCAATACACACATTCACTGCAAAATGGTGGCCATTGCTTGCTTTTCATGCCACATCATAGATAAAAAAAAACTAGTATTTGTGTTCATTCGGAGACATGAGCCATAACAAAAGCTCATTTGCTTTGGTGGTCAGTGGAAGTTACTATGAAGCCCATCTCTGGGCAAGAAAAAAGAATTGTGGACACTTTGTCATCACACCTACATGAGCTTGTTGTACAGACTTGGATCACAAAAAAACATTCCAATACATCCCAACATTGATCAGTAGGTTTAAGTCAGGGCTTTTGTTCAGTTCCTCCAAGCCAAACTGGTCAAACCATGTCTTTATGGAGCTGGCTTTTGTGCACAAGAGTGAAGTCCCCCCATTACCCCTAAATTCAGATCTTGCAGAGCCCTGATTTCTACTTCACATTATCTGTCCAAAGTCTCTACCATAGAAAGTCCAGTTGAATGTCTATTCCCTCTGGCCAAAAGATTGAAGTCCACCCATGTTTGTGACAGGTCTAGGTCAAAGGCGCTGGAATAGGTGAAATGTCACAGTAAAATGTAACTTAATGTTTTGGAGTAAAGAAACCTCTAGGATTCCAGGAGACTTCTGACTTCCAAAGATTGTCCCAGAATTTCTGCAAGGACTTCCAGATCTTCTGCCTTCAGAATCCCTGCCAGGACTCATGCTGGAACAGAAAATGGTCTAAAATATCGGCATAAGGATGTATTTGTACACTAAAGGCCGGTACACACTGCATGTTTTCTTTTTTTTTTAGTTTAACATATTGTTTAACAATTTATGGACAGTTTGTACCCAACTTAAAGAGGAGCTCCAGGCTCCTTCAGAAAAAAATGTAAAAGTCAGCAGCTACAAATACTATAGCCGTTGACTTTTAATATAAGGACACTTACCTGTCCAGGGTAATGTCCCTGTCCGCAATGTCCTCACCTGAGCCAATTCTTTAATCGGCTTCAGGTGCAGGCACCAGCATCTCTAATAAAGGAAACAGGAAGTGAAACCTTGGGGCTTCACAGTCTGTTTCCTACTGCGCATGCACGAGTCACGCTGCGCCTTGTGAATGGACCAGTAGTCTTCTGGGACCTGTGATGTGTCCCAGAAGACTGCGGGGGAAGGAGGGGGCGGGGGGGGGGGTTAACATCCAGCACAGTTCACTGTGGCGATCTGAGCCAGAATTGGGAGTGGATACCTGTCAAAACCAGGTACCCCCCCCCCCCCCAAAAAAAGTGCCAAATGTGGCAGTGGAGAGGGGGAGGGTGAAAACAAGTGAAGCTTCCCCTTTTGGGTGGAGCTCCGCTTTAAGATTTACCATTGGGGAGTACATGGCTATGTGCTTGATTTTACGCACTTGGTTTTGGAATGGGATGCCAAAGTGTAGAGAGATGTTAGCCCAATAATGCATAACATCTTTCTGACTTTGGAAGGGAGAACATTTACATCATAAGAAGACTCAGAACCTCCCAGCAATTCAAGGCAGCAAATCACCTCATTTGTTTGCTTTATTTAGCTGTACATTTTGAACCTAAGATACGTGAGAGTCGGAAGAATATGGCTTTTTGCCACAAAACATAAGGAGAACTTTCAGTTTGACATATGAAGGTAAATACATTTTCTCATTTGCTTCTCACCTTTAATCTACACACACCGTTGCCTGCGCTAAGCGTTAAATGAGTTATCTGTTTCAGGGCTGCATGCCTAATTTACCTTACAAGAAAACAAATGGCACTATCCGTCTCAAAACAATTGCCAACTGATAAACAGTCATTTTGTTATTTTTTAATATACCCCTTAGAGTTGGAGGAACACTATGGTGTCACCACCGCAGGTCCAGCCTCTGAGTGGACAATGATGGAGCAGCTACACATCAGCTCTGCTCACCTCCTGTGAGTTGTCCTGTTACATGCGCATGCAGCAAAGCCTGATTGGCCCCAATGTTTTTTGTCTGAGAGCTGCTGTTCAGGGAGAAGAAATAGGGCCACTATGAAGAAAAATTTGTTTTTAAAGAAATACACACATTTAAAGTGGTTGTAAACCCTTACATATACCCAATGAAGTGACTGGTCTCAGGAGGTACACAGGGATTAAACAAATCCTCCTACATAGGTTGTACCTGTTTATCTGCAGTGTTCTCTTCTCTAAATCCATTCAAAATCCAGAATCAATAAAGCTTGTCTGAGCTGTCAGAAAACAGGGGACGGAGAGCTGAAATTACAGAGTTCAGTGAGGAGAGCTCTGAGAAGAGCTGATTGGAGGGAAGGGACACATTAAGAGCCGGAGCCAGCATAAGGCAGCTAAGGCGGCTGCTTTAGGGCGCCAGAAGGGGGGGTGGTTAAAAGCCAATGGTCCCTCAAGAAAAGCTTATGCTGGCACCTGCCCAAGCTCAGCACAGGTGATACGGTGCACACTGTGACAAGCAACAGAGCGCTGTGAACATCAGTCGCTGCCCACTTCGCACTAGCTTCCACCTGCTCTCCAGTCCGCTACTGCTCCTCCTCTCTTCGAGGCCCAGATGAAGGGCAGAACACTTCCCTCTCTCCAGGCTCCAGCCTCCGCAATGATCAACAATTCCCACTTCTCAGGGGTAGCAGAAGCGCCACCAGTGCGGCACAGAGACAACAATCACTGATAAACTAGAGGTGTGAGAGGGGGAGGAGCCCAGTGAGACCAGGGGGAGGGGGCAGAAGACACAAGAGCGGGATCAGCATGGAGAGGAGGGATGCCTCAGTCTCAGTGGATGGTGAACCTTGGCGCCTTGGTTATTATGTCTAATTGTACATAAGACAGCCCAGAAGAGCATTTGTGATGTCAGGCACTGATTGTGGACGAGAAGGCCTGCCTCGCAGTCTCCACTCTAATTCATCCCAAAGGTGTTCTTTTGGGTTGAGGTCAGGACTGTGCAGGCCAGTCAAGTTCCTCCACCCCAAACTCGCTCATCCATGCCTTTATGGGCCTTGCTTTGTGCACTGGTCCAAATCATTTGGTGAGACTGGGGTTATGGTGTGGGGGTTGCTTTTCAGGGGTTGGGCTTGGCCCCTTAGTTCCAGTGAAAGTAACTCTCAAGGCGTCAGCATACCAAGACATTTTGGACAATTTCATGCTCCCAACTTTGTGGGAACAGTTTGGGGATGACCCCTTCCTGTTCCAACATGACTGCGCACCAGTGCACAAAGCAAGGTCCATAAAGACATGGATGAGTGAGTTTGGGGTGGAGGAACTTGACTAGCCTGCACAGAGGCCTGACCTCAATGTGGCAGTGGAGAGGGTGAAAACAAGTGAAGCTTCCCCTTTTGGGTGGAGCTCCGCTTTAAGATTTACCATTGGGGAGTGCATGGCTATGTGCTTGATTTTACGCACTTGGTTTTGGAATGGGATGCCAAAGTGTAGAGAGATGTTAGCCCAATAATGCATAACATCTTTCTGACTTTGGAAGGGAGAAAATTTACATCATAGGAAGACTCAGAACCTCCCAGCAATTCAAGGCAGCAAATCACCTCATTTGTTTGCTTTATTTGGCTGTACATTTTGAACCTAAGATACGTGAGAGTCGGAAGAGTATGGCTTTTTGCCACAAAACATAAGGAGAACTTTCAGCTTGACATATGAAGGTAAATAAATTTTCTCATTTGCTTCTCACCTTTAATCTACACACACCGTTTCCCACGCTAAGCGTTAAATGCGTTATCTCTTTCAGGGCTGCATGCCTAATTTACCTTAGAACAAAACAAATGGCACTATCCGTCTCAAAACAATTGCCAACTGTCATTTGTGCATTGGAACTTGTCTGGCGTAATAAAATGAACATGTATAATCAGACTGCCGTATTCAGACTATGCTTTTACAGGTACACTTAACCAATGGAGTAAATATTGGGCAGACCTTGCCCACAGACATTTAACATTGGCTGTACAAACTTGCGCTGTCGGCAGGATGAGTGACTGTCAGGCTGTCTTCTCTGCAGCTACCAGAGGGTGTAAAGTTTCAACTGGTTGTCTATTGTTCATTATTTCTTTTGTATGGAGTAAGAGGTTTAACCTCTTAATGCCTAAGGGTAAAACAAATCCTAATGCCTAAGCACAATTTTGCACACATTCATATCATTACAACTACTTTTGTAGTTTTTTTTTCAGGACAAATTGGGCTTTCATTTGCTAGTAAATGGTAATGATTAGAGTTGAGCGAACCCGGACTGTAAAGTTCGGGTCCGTACCGAACTTTGGGGTGTCCGGGACCCGGACCCGAACCCGGACTTTTCAAAAAAAGTCCGGGTTCG